>CANSZD010000957.1:577500-817500 GCA_947648045.1 Beta corolliflora
TTGAGCGATGGAAGATGTGATTCTCATTTTGCCTATATGTTTTAGTTGATTCGTTTTGGATTTAACAATAATTGTTAGCTGATTCATTTAGTTAAACTTTGCTTATTTGTTATTTTTGAGTAATAAAACGGTGATGTACTTTAATCCACTCTTGATGTACTTTTAAGCTACTGGTGATGTATTTTTAGCCACCATTAGTTATATCAGTTGATAATTAGTCATGGATAACTGATGAGTAACTTGAGATTATTGGTTATATCATGATGAGTAGCTTGAAAATATGAGTAACTCCATGTGTTTCTGATTCTATGACTAAGCATTTACAAAATTGAATTATCATTTTGGTATCAACTTCCAAGAATATGTTGCCTGTGAGTAAATGAGCCTATTATGTTGTGAGTAAATTATGGCACGAGTATTCGGATTTGATCATTGTAGATGAATTTAGCTGTATGTAAATTAATGGCCTATAAGGATACGATTGAACTATTTTTTTGGGGGGGTATTATTGAGACGCTAATTCATGCGGATTAGTGCTGAATTAAATATGGTTATGGGAGGTAAATAGAGATGCTGCTTGGTGCTTAGTTTGCAAGTTTGGTTGGAGAGGCATTACCTGACATGCTCTTCTTCATGGCACATTAGAGCTGGGCTATGGTTAATAAATACATTAGCTTTATTTATATGACTTTGGCCTCACATCCTTTCTAATTGGTCAAGTTGAGCCGAGTCTAAGGCAGTAGGCTTCTCAAGGAGCACATGCTTCTTCTTAGAGGTAGCTAACACTGCCCATTTAACATGTAAACTTGTGGGTAATGGCATATAAACTGCATCCACTTGTGGGTCATCTAGTAACTCAATATAGTTGCCATAAGCTATTCTGATATAAGCTAATGAGTAATGTGAAGGATCAGCATTCATTTTCCCTGTAACACGATAAAACATAACATAGTGAAGGTAAGAAGAACCACAAGCAAAACAACTCTAATTCAGGTCGGAAAGCATAGCTCATCTGGTTAAACAGTAGCTAACTCAGAAATCTAGCTTCTTTTTCATTTTCCCCATTATGTTTCCTCAATTTTCCCTTCTTTCGGTTTTCCACTTTGTTTCTTCTCTGCTCACCGATCCCTTCTTTCCTTTTTTTTTTTTATGTTTTTTCTTCTTTCATTTTTGTTGAGGTGTTTGAGAGTGAGGAGGGGGTGTGAGGGGTATGCAGGTTATAATAACAACTTGATTAGGCTAAAAAATTGAGATAGTTGTGACTCACTGAGAGGGAAGATCAGAATCTGTAGTAGTTTCAGTCAACATACGCTTAAAGTCTTGTATGTTTTGCTTCAACTCCCTAGACAATTTCTCATGTACAGGAAGCTTTACGATGCTTGGGAAGTATGCGCGAACAACAAATAGTCGATCCTTAAGCTTTTTCACCATAAAATCAATCATAGCTTCCTTATATTCACGACGCCAAAGGCAATAGCTCCTAAATCTGAATTCACATAACGTTACCCTTTCATCACCTTTTGCTATCTAATCACTGCATCAGGACTGCTGATGTTAACAGTCTGCCAGAATTCAGAAAAAGTTTTGATAATGGCTCGGTGGCTGCCATTAGCAATCAATTTGCCATTAATTCAAATAAATTGTCTCCAGCATTTTGCTTGACTTTAGAAAAGCTTTAGGAGTGCATCAATCTTTTTCTTTGTAATGTTATTGCTTCAACGCTTATGGCACCAAGCTGCCCAGCTGCCCCTGCTTGAAACACATTTCAGAATGTGTGCAGGATTGGGGCTTTGAGACTTAGAGCTACATAAGAGGGGTTATGAGATTAATGAATCTTCTAACTCTTTCATATTTGGTGCTATCTTACCATCTTGGTTTAGTTACCTGATCTTGTGCACATAGAGTATCACTTTTGGAAAAAATCGGCTAAACAACAAAAAAGGGAAGAGTGTAGAGGAAGAAATTGAGAATAAGAGACAACGTCCTCTAAGGAAGCCAAAGAACTTGCCTTTGCAATTTAGGTCTCCGTATTATGAACGCTACGTCGACGTGTTTAAGAAGATGACTACAATTGAGAAGCAAATATGCAAATATGTTATGACATTCGGAGTTAGGAAGTAAGATGATTATGTTACTTTTATCTATTTTATTGTTTGATCTATACATTAGAAATTTTAATTTCCTTGTTATTCTTTCTTTTTCAGAATCTTGTGTCTTCAGTGAAGTATTGTATCATTATAAAGGATTCCAAGGTCAACGCCATCTTTTCTCATCACTTTTGGAAGAGTATGTGGACACTGCCATAATTGATATATGGACATTGGTTTTAAATCGGAAGAAATCAGGACGTGGGTTGGGGGTCCCAATAAATAGATTCTTTATTCCTCCTACCGCTTGTGTAAGATTCTAATCAATTAACATCTAAATTTGTTCAAGTTAAGATAATGATTTAATAATTTTAATCTACAGGTTAACTTGACTCAAGAACTTCTTGGACGGAAAAAACCGGTGCTCCAATGTGAGCTTGAGTTCCATAAGAGAGTGTTGAACATGCTCAACTGCTCCGAGTATGAAGATATGTCTGATGTCGATCTTTTAAGTAATTAGTTACCTTGTAGCGTAATTTTATGTGCCTTCTTAATTTTTATTGCTTTTCCTGTTTATAATTTCCTTTAAAAGTGACTCCACGTGTTTATGATTTTAAAACTAAACATTTCTAATAGGTGATGTACTTTTAAGCTATCACTGATGTGCTTTTAAGTCACTAATGATGTACACTTACATCTTTCATAGTAAAAAAACAAAATACATGAGAAGTAACGTTACATGATACAATAGTGATGGAACAACGTTACATGCATAGACTTCCAAGACAAGCATAGAATACTGATTTAGGCTCATGTAAATCAAGCCATTTCATGCACTGGTTAAGTAGTGTTAACACACCATACTGATTGCAGAGTGAAACAAGGTCAACACACCATACTGTATCCTTCCCTTTTGCCTCATTATACCTCTTTAAGTACTCTGATTCGAGCTCATCGAAAGAATTCACTACCACCCCAAACGCGTTTCTCTCTGCTTCTCTCATTTCCACTCAATGTTTTACCCGCTTGGTGTACTGCATTAGGCAACTGAGTTCTTGTGAGCTCAATCCTATCAGGCAAACCCGATTTTGGGCGATCAAATTGTGCAAACTTAGGAGAGAAAAACAACAAGTTCAAGTGAATCCCAATTAATTGTACTTTTAAGTCACCAGTAATCTATGCTTGTTTTGGAAGTCTATGGAACTCAAACTAGAACAATTAATTGTATTTTGTTTTTTAATATTTTATGCAATTACTCAACTTCTAACATTTTGAAGAGAATATATGTAGTCGAAGCCAACTGGTAGGGATGTTTTTGTTTAGTTTGCCGTCTATTTTCTGCTTTTCCTCTGCATGGCCCTTCTTTTTTTGACTTTTTGTAGGTTTGATTTGAATGTGGAAAATTTGTTGATGTAAAATAGAGTGCAACAGTAGGATAAAATTTCTAATAGGTGATGTACTTTTAAGCCATCAGTGATGTACTTTTAAGTCTCTAGTGATGTACACTTAAGCTATGACTAGTTAGTGCAAAATTACGTATGACAATTGCTTGATTTGTTAGTTAGTGCAAAATTCTAGATATTATCAACAAGATAAAATATAGACATTAACTGCAAATATAAGAGTGAACTTTCCCTCTCGCTCATATCAGCTTGAGCAGTATAAGAGGAATCAAGTGGTTTGACAATACGACATCAACCATCTAATATAAAAAAATTGCTATTTGTTATTACATTGAATCATGTTCAACTCTAAGACTACTGTGCAACATCAATATTGCCAAGTAAAAGAGATAATATCTTTTTTTTTGGTGAATGTTTATCTTGTTAAGTAATTTAGGTGTTGAGTGCCTAAAATCACATATTGTCTTATCGCAGGTATTCTGTCCTATTCTTCGTGATGGTTGTTATGTAGTTTTATGTTTCAACTTCAAGCATTCCAAGATTGATATTATTGACCAAAGGATACTCACTGGAATATTAAATTAAAATTATGGTGGCTACGCGACAATATTGGTACTTTATTGATATTCATCTCAACTACTTTGTTCTTTTTATGAAAATAGTTTATAATAGCATTAGTAATGTGTGTTTGTAGGCTAGGGCATTTTCCAACTTTTTCGAGTCAAGTGGTGATCCAAGAGCCACAAAGGTGTTGAATTTCGATCTAAAGCTAATCAAAATGCAATGGAGATCAAATGAGCATGATGATGTTGATGGTGGTGTGTATGCGATGAGGTACTTGAAAATGTATATGGCGCAAGGAACTTCTTCATGGGATAATAGCTTAAGAAACAATGTAAGAAATTTTCTTTTAGGTTATTTTTTCTAGTTATATTTGATTGTAAAACTAATGAATATATGCTTATTTTCAGGCACATTTACTGAAAACTTTGAGAGCCAAGTATTGTTGTGAGATCTTGAAGGATGACTCCAACGTGGTCAAACAAGTTATGTTGAAGAATGCTAATGCGATGAAATGAGCAAGCGACTTGGAAGAATTGTATTTCAGAGAAATTTGCCATATATTTTGTAAGGAAAGAAAGAAATGTAGACTTTTACAAGTCTAGAACCGGTAGATTATATGATATATTGAGAATTTCATGTGTATAAGCCTTTTTTTGAGAATTTTAGTTATGCATGAAGTGTCATCATACGGTTTGGCTATGTAAGACATATTCTGATTCTCAACTCGTGTCTTTACTAGCAATCCCAGACTATAACCACACCAAAAAAAAACCCAACTCAAAAAGTTGTTTTGAATAAATTTGGAGTTGGAAACTTATTGAAATATGAATGGGTGCCTTTGCTTGTTGATTGTGGGTAGAACTTTCTTTTATCATACTTCCTCCGTAACATAATAAATGCAACAAATAGGTATTATTTGTGAGGTATAAAATATTTATTTGTGGCGTTTATTTTGTTACAGATGAAGTAGAAGAATTCCTACCACCACTACTACTTTTTTTCTTCTTGTGCTGAGTAAAGGTGACTTATTATTGAATGATTTGTGTTAAATTTTCAAGAAGAGCGTATGATTCATATGGGACATGCTTGAACGCGTTAAAATTTCTAGCTAGGCAGTAACATCTTTTCTAGTTTAAGAGCAAAAATTAAGAGAAACCCACTTAAATGCAACACTATATTATACTCATTAAGAGCAAAAATTAGCCAAAAGTTAACCTATTTATTAATTTATTCAGCCCATTATGTGTTTGCTGGTGAAGATACCCATTTTCATACACCAGATGAGAAACCTATTTCTGCAACCTATCATTCTTCACCATGAGAAGCTTACTCATTGTAGTCAGCTTCCTATTCACAGCTTGCAACCGTGATGCCTTTTTTTCTTTTTTTTCTACCTACATCTATATCACATTCAACCACATAATTTCAACCCCAATAAAATAAAAATAACTAACATTATGCTACTTAACTTATAGTATTTCCATAGTAACATAAATCAATTCACAATCTAAAATACAACAATCAACTTGATGACATGTAGATGCAGTATAGTTTTACCTTTTATTCTGAAACCAAAGTGCCTAAGCTTTGATCGCAAGTATACTAAAATATCTATACTTCTATACTACATGTCAACTTAATTCACGATCCAAACTTTGATCTGCTTAAGCACTCCCTGATAACATCACAAATGAGAAATAAGCTAGAGCAAATTCCATGTATATAGTATCACTTTCTAATGCTCTCTAACACTAGTGAGTTTGGCATATACGCGACAAGTTTTCCATTCCTGTACTTCTGGGGTAGCTGTTGGGTGGGCAGGAATCCGAAGCACTTCTTCAACAGAAACCTCTACCTCAAATATTTGTCATTAGGGGAGAAGCGGGCTGCAGAGTCAATAAACGCAATAGTCAAGAGACGCAACAAAACTGTACTTCTAAGCCACTGGTGATGTACTTTTAAGCTACCAGCGATGAAATTACGGAAATGTTATGACTCAGTCTCTTAATTACAGAAATGAATGTAATGACTAGTGCTTGCTACATACTCATTTATCTGGTGTAGTTTGTCCTACTTGTGTAAGATAGCAAGACATTTATATGATTTCCTTTGGAAATTGGGACCAGTGTCAATCTTGATCTCTTAATCCTTCTTTTTCCTTTTCTAATATAAGTATGTTGTTACATACTCATTTCTCTGGTTCAGTGGCATATGATATGGCATATGAGGAAAAAAAAAGTCTCCCTTGTGAGTTAGCTACAGTGGCATGACACCGCATAAGTAGAATGTACTCTATTTAGGGTCAAAATTTTATGTTCAATTAGCAGTAAAAAAATTATCAAGGAAAATATATAACAGTTTAGAATATGCTTTATATCCTTGGAGATGTTTATAACTGGTTCTATTTACAGGCATTTCTTGATTGAACATGAACCCGGGATCACCATCCAAAAATTCGGTCAAGTAAACACTACGGTGCCAAAGGAGAAATAGCTTAGAGCACTCCATGATGGCATATCCTACTAGAACAGCAGGCATGGCTACGATCTGTAATGCTGCAAGTAGTGATCAGGGAAGTGTTTGCCTTCACAAGAGCCAGAAGACTATTTAAAAGGACAAACTAAGTTGCAAGAAGCCACATACGACATAAAATAAAATCTTTACCAAGAGGGAACATTAGACAACTGAGACTAGCCAGTAGTGCATCTTGACATATAATCTTTACCGGTTCAATGACTGAAAAGGAAAATATGGAACTTTTTTTTCTCATCCCTGGTTGACAATATTGAAGTCATCGTTCTGTTGTTGAGCCAACAAAAGATGAGAAATGGAAAAGCAAAGAGTTTTTATTGAAAAGTCTTGCACCATATATAGGACCCCACATAAAAGAGCCAACACTTTCACGAGAGATCAAAATGCAAGGGGTAAAAAAAGGTCTTCTAAATCGGCCCCGGTGTAAGAAATCCAGTTTTCCCACTAATAAAGATGGAGAGTACAGATGAGGCCACTTCAAAAGAAATTTACAAGGACAGCAACACCAATTACTTCAAGTTCTTCTATTGTGCATAAGGTATTTTTTTTATCAATAGTATATTGTGGATGTCTAACAAAACCTTAATTTCTCTTGTTTAGGATAATAATCTATTTTCAACTTCCTCTTGGTTCCTCCACTCTACTAGTCGATAATGAGAGGATTCTTAGTACCTAAATGCTCAAGGCTCTCATTAAGAAACCACTCGCATCATTTTATTTTTGCTCTCTCTTACACAAATGACATGAGTTTATCAATCTTACTAACCGACATCTTTCTTGAGGTGCCACATACGACATATAATAAAATAAGAAGTGATATTTATAAAGATTATTGAGGTGCAGGGAATTCTTGGAAGAAGGTAGCACCAAAAACCAATCAAAAGAAAGAACGGAAAACACCAACAGCATCAAGGAATTGCTTTCACTGATGTCTAAGCCTACTGTTTACGTTCAAGTGCGTTGGGCGACAAAAAGAGAGTTATGGTAAGGCATGATAACTCTATTCTTTTCTTAACAATAATAAACTATGACAGATCATCGATTGTTTAGTCTCAATTCGAGTCATAATTAGCATCTATAAGACCGAAGGGTGGTTCAAAGGCAAGCTTGGGTCACCTTGTACAAATTTACTTCTCTCAGAATCGGCCCGTGCTAACTACTAGACAAGCCGGACCATTCAGGCCATCTAACCCATGAATACCATGATCACCTGATGGAAAGTTCAATTTGAAAGAGGTTCAATTACTCATATTCAAACACAATGAGTAATTGTACGTGAAGAAGATGAATTGATGTTAATTTTTAAGGTAGGCTAGGTCTGGCACTTGTACGCTCTCATTCTATAGCTTCAGGTTTTTATTTGCGTTGTCTTGAGCATTTTCTTGAACTAGAATATGGATAGTATCAAAAAATTATGTGGCACTGATGTACTCATAGAAGAGTGGCAATGTACATATAGTCTATCAGTGATGTATGTGTAGTAAAAATCTTATGTATATTCGACAAAGTAGATATACATCAATTAAAAAGGCAGTAGCAGTATAGAAAAAGAAAAAAGTAACCTCCAATGTTTATTTTTTGTATGATGAATAAAATGTGCTGTAAAGAACTACTATAATGGTGTTTAGAGTTTAACGCAGCATTGGTAATTTGGTACTGAGTTTGATGTTTATGCAACTAATAGTAGCGGCAGTATCAGCCTATACAGAATTGTACCTAGTATTAGAGGAAGCTAGGTTTGTGAGACAAGGGAAAAGATAAAGCAGTTCATTAACTGGCAAGAAATGATACAATTCTAATTCTTACTGTCATGAAAATATATTGAAATGTTGAATATAATGGACTATTGTGCCTTGGTCTAAACAAGTTTGGAGCATATTAAGAATCTCTACATTCAGATTAATTAATCATTTAATCTAATTGGCTAACAGTCTATGGCAAATTGGAAACCACATTAGCTAATAGCACACACTAGACAATGCATACAATAGTTTCTTGTCAGTATCACTTGTAACCATACTAGCACTTCGTAATCTCCCTCTCTTATAATTCCCCTATTGTGCAAATTTTATCAATTCCGAAACTAATCTCACAATCAAGCAAATTCATAAAATTTGCATCTATAACCTAAATAATAAATTAATCCTCCAAAAACACAATCCACACATTCAATTCAACAGGAACAAAAGATACAAAATCAAACCTAAAATTAAGCAAATTACTCAAAATAGAGAGAGAAAAAGATGAATATGAACATAAATTCCACTAACATTCCATCACCATCAAGAATAGTATCTAAAAGACCTAATTTTTTATTAAAAGATGTGACAAACATAGCTTATAATTAGGGAATCCATGAATTAAGAATAGAACGCAAGTACATCAATTTTAAAAAATTCGAATTCCATAAATTAGGTTTATAATTCGTACCTGATGATGATTACTTGATGGATGAATTTCGATCAGGACAGAAAAGTTCAGATTTTCGTTTGTAATCAATCGTAGATGATGAGAGGTATGAATTTTCGTTTTTTTCCTCAATGAAAAGTACTGTTCACGCTTCAATTGAATGGTTGCCGCTAAAAGACCTGGGTTTTGTTATTAGTGCTTCGGGGCTTGGGCAAATCGCAGCCTTAAGTTTTTTTTATCCAACGGATGTGGTTTATTCTTATATATTTTTTATTCTCACATAACTCTTCATTCTCACGGGATCCCGATTAATTTATATATATATATATATATATATATATATATATATGTATATATTTTTATATATATGTTTATATATTATATTTTTTTTTGAATTTTTATTATTCAGGTTGGGTGTTCGGGATCTGCACGCTCCAACTTAAGAGGGAGTGTTAGGAGATAAGATTTATCTTTATTATTCCCTTATCTTGGTATGATTATTTATTCGTAAATTGATTCGGATTAGAATTTTGTCCTTTAGGTTGTATAATTGATTCATTGATGAATAGAAACATAACATACAAGATTGACAAACCTTAACACATACATAATTGATGACATAGAATATAATATCTGTATCTTCAGTTCTTCACATTACATGCTTTTTAAAAGTTGTTTTAACATAAATAATTGTTAGAATCTCCTTTCCATTTCATTGCCAAAAAAGACTCCAAGAAGGACCTACATAATGATAACTTCAAACTCGCATATGTAAAAGAACAGAGTGGAGATAACAAAATTCAATAATCTTTCCATGTTTACAGTAGTAAAAGGAAGCCACTTTGGCTTTGAGTACAAATGTACAATGCAATCAAACAAATTTTGAAAAGTTTTTTTTATGAACTTTCATCTCCCTCCACTTTAATGGGGAATTTGAATACATTTTACATGGATTACAACCCAGAAGTCAAAATCAAGTGTCAATCCCACCCAGAAGGTTGGATATATGTAGCTTTTGATAATAAATCCTAATAAAGCAACCAAAAAAAGAATGTATAACAATTAAGTAGCCAAAGTCAGTTTCTCAGAAAATTTGCACACCTGTTAGGCAGGCCTGTATCATGGTGTACAGTTACAATTTCCTGTGCAGTACAGTTGATCACATCCATTCTCAACTTAGCTCCAGCTGCCTTCAATCCCTTCAGAGAAACAGCCTGGTTGAAGAGGTTAAGCGAGGGCAATCGAGAGGCCGAAGGCAACTTACCATTCGGTAAGTAATTCCTGAAATCATCTGCCAGAAGTGGTACCTCAAAATCTTCCTTGTCATGCTTCACAACATTTTCCTTAGCACTAATGTGAGCTCCGGGTTCCATATGATTGGTCGAAAAGCTAGCTTGATTCGGGAAGTTTGGATAAAGACTCACGTACCCTCGTAAATACATCATGTCGATGAGAAATTTCTTCCATGAAGCTTGCCAGCCATTCGTTCTGGACCTTGGAATTTGAACCGGATTTTTCTTGGCATCCTCAGTGAAGCGCATGTTCATGTACACATAGAACTCTCTCCAATGCTTGGGGAAGAAAACAGCCCCCCAACTGCAGGGGAGTTGGTGGAGATAAGGTGTGTTTGGATGAATCTGTTTGAAGAAGTCAGTTGCATTCCACTTGGGTCTTTCTTTGACAACTTCAACCAAACGAGGTGTGTAAAGAGAAATCGAGGATAGCTCAGGGAAGTATACTTGTGGGTCATAGTGGTAGGCTAAGAGTGCATATTTGATCCATAGATAGTAGTAAGGAGAGACTTCGATATCATCTTCAAGTAATAGACCAAAGTCATCATCTGAAGATGGATACCAACTCTCACTCACTGCACGAATAAGCCCTCCTTGAATGATTCTCCTCCTTAGGGTCTTTGTTCCGTGTGGCCAAACAAATGTGCCTATTAGCTTTATTGTTGCCTCATCCACTCTGCTGTCTACGTTGAAGGTGATTGGAACATCATCACCCAAATAATAGGCATTGCTAAGTGATTTAAGAAGCCTTATGAGAGAATGAACACGGTTCTGGGTGATAATGTTGATTGAAAGCCTCATCTTGTTCCAATCTGTATGAAGTGTATAATGATAGGTAAGTTTAAGAGTATCGATGGTAGTGTTAAAGAACAACCTAATATATTCCTCTCATTTCAAATAGGCCTTAGGCTCTGTTTGGTTGAGCAAAAAACCATTTTCTACGGATTAGGATTTTACACCATTTAGTAAACTATTTTCCACCCTCAATAAACCAAACCAAAGACAATAGGAAAATCACTTCTCTTGGAAATTTTTTTTAGCCCAACCAAACAATCTCTTAGATCAAACACATTCTTTTAGCTTTATACTAAAATCTTTCCATTTTAGTTCAAGGTTAATCTGATACTACAAGAGGTTAAAAACTTAAAATAATAGTATAGAACTTACTTGGCAATGCAGTAGACCTTAGATCAGCCATCCACAGGACCTTGGGAACAGATGTTCTTGGAAGAAGAATAAATGTAGAACCGTTATTACTGGTCTCACAAGCCATTTTCAAAGCTTTTCTCACATCAGAATCAATATCGTTAACAGCAATTAACACACTAGGGTTGTGAACTTTAATGAGCCCTTTCATGCTAGCATAAACACTTTGCAGTACAGGCACTTCAGAATTTGATACCCCTAAAAGCGCGCCAACACCCAGGTCAAATATTTTGAATCTTCTCTCTTTACAAACTGACGTTGGCCAATCCAAAGCAGCAGCAGCATCTTCACAAGGACAGTACTGGCCTCCAGACACAACAATGTAGGCCTTCTTACCAACTGTAGTTCTAAATTTCTCAAGAAGAGGAGCAAGGACTTTCACTTCATCGATGGAATGGGCATAAAACAGTGCATCAATCTTTTGTGGGTTCATTGCCGCCCATTGTGTTACATATCCGCTTGAAAGGGCTCTCCACCACTGATCGTCTCTTACTTGAACGATATCTTTGAAAATAACTGTGGTTTCAGACACATAAGCAAGCCGGTGTTCACTATCTCCCCATGTTTCTTTGTCTTTTGGATCAACAGGAAGCACAAATGAGCCAGCATTCCGGTACTTTTGAAGCTGATAGCTGCATGCCAATTACAAGGACATTATATTAGACCATCTGACACAAATATATGTGATGGAAACAGGTAAGGAAAGAGTTGACTGTTGGGAAAAAGTTTACATATTCGTCTCACTGCATCAATTTGCAAATTTTGTATTAACAGTAAAATTAATAACAGTGATATCCGAAAAAGAAAGCTATGTGTTTCACATTCCTACTTCTTGGAATAAGTTCCTTAATTTAAATAAATTTCGTAAGAGGCTGCAGTGGCATGAACTAGAGATAGAACACTAAAAAAGGGTAGTTTATTTAACGCGCATGTTTCAGTTCTATATTACTTAGCACATAATTCAATATCAAGTACGATACTTTTGTGAAAATATAAGCTGCATGTTTACAGAAAATCAATACATCATTGAAATTTTGTTGAATGAAAAACATACCAGACACGAGATTAATCAAGAGAAGATTGAAAGCCTATCTACTAAAAAACAAAAACAATAGAAAGCAAAGCAGATAGAATATGAATCATGGACTTACCTTAGATGCAGATCTTCACCCGTCATAAAGGTCATAGGATTCTCAATGAAAAGAGTCTTGACAAGCTCTGCAGATAAAAACCATGAACTGGAGAGGAAGTCCACCTGCACCACCTTTTCAACAAGGATATCATAAGCTGGATCCGGTAAATAAAGGCCCGCCTCCTTCGAGTGGAACTTTCTATAGCTGGGGAAGGAGAAATCCTTCTGTCTGAAAGGTAGAATTCTCCCTATGCTGCCTAGAACAGAGTTCTTGTACTTCTCTGTGCCTGCAACATGAGACAGTATCTGAAGCATTTTCTTCCCCGGTATCATGTCATCATCCATTATGTATACAAGATCAGCGTCTGTTTGTAAAGCCATCTGAAACCTTCCATAGTACTTAAAATCATAACTAGAACTGACAAAACTAATTCTGCTATCATTGTAGCTCTGCACAATTCTTCTGAGTAGCAGCTCATTTGGGCTCCCAAATGCGAGTACCCAAACATGGTGAAAAGGGAGAGTTTGCTGAAGCAAAGAATCTAGCTGCGCGCAAAGAGTTTTTCTTTTGAAATGATTTAGAATAACTGTTACTTTTGGTCTATTAGAGCCCTTCAAATCCCACTTTGACGGCATTGCCATTAGATGGATAAGAGACTCGGTTCCTAAATTCTTGCTTTGAAACTCCAACACTTCATCATAAAGCTCTCTCTTCAACTTGATCATTTGAAGATCATTGGATTTCTTCTGCATAAAGTCAATCTTTTCATGCTCACAGACCTCAGACGGAGCAATAGGTTGCATTTCAGTTGCAGCCATATTAAAGACTTCTTGATAGTGGCTCACAATGTGGGGTTGGATGATATAGTCTTTCCATTGCTTTGCAAATTGAGTAGCCCATGAGAAGTCTGGTTTGGTGCGTAAATCAACTGCTGGGCTCATGTAGTACAAAAGAAATGTTGCATAGATCGTGAATGCGAACTGTAGGCAAGTTAGTGTTGTTACTAGCCGACTGGAGTTACTCTTAGGACTTTTCAGCTTCCCCTTTGTTCCTACATAATCACTTAACATTCCTTCGAGGTAATCTCCACTTTTGGCATTTGCACTTGGGTTCTTGTAAATACCCATTTTCCAAATTCGTTTTAAGAAAAATTGAGTACCTGCACACAAGGACAACAACAACAATGCCGAAGCCTTAATCCCGATAGAATATTGATCACCTCCTGACAAAAAAAAGGCCTTAAATCTGATCACATTCCATATCAAGCTATGAAAGGTGCACCCAACAAAAAAATAACACAACTAAGAACAAACAAATTTTTGTACCTTAGTATCAACTATACTGATATTATGCAGCCGAAATTGCCGTTACACTTGTGAATGCTGCAATGTGATCATTGACAAAGCAACAACAACAATGAGGAAAGAAAGATACTAGTGATACAAAAAAGGAGTTAGTTAATGGAAGAAGTATTGAAAGTGTTGTGCTTTGTCATTTGAAGTGCAACAGAACGTGTGTAAGCTAGCTTAAATAAGTGTGGAAATTGCGTTTCAAAGCAAATATGAAGAATCATGAGGATTGCTATCCTAGCTCACATGGGTCTAAACAGCTACTTATGCCTAAATATTTGTTAAATAAAATTTGTTAAGGAAAACAATGCTTTATCTTCACTATTTCTCATACAGCGTCTAACTCAAACTCACTAATTTCAAAGCCAGTTTTGCTGCCGTGAAAATGGGCTAGTTCTTTGTTTTTGGTATGGATCTAGCTATTTTTACTAATAATTCTTGTTCCTTACATTTCCAGTTTCTTCCTTGAAGGTGGAATATGGAGTATCAAATTACTGCTTCTAACAAACTAAGAGCACAAAGATTCCTTGTTTTACCACTTAGAAGGATTTTTTTTCCTGAGTTCATGTCTACTTAGAATTATCTCTATTATCTCTGTCAAAAAGAATTATCTTTATTATATATGGCAACAGGGGTGGGACATGAAAAAATAGAAAAAAGGAAAAAAAAATAGAAAAGGGATGTAACTACCTAATTAATTAAAAAATTAAAAAAAGTACAACAAAAAGAAAATAATTAAAATTTACAACACAATCAATTACTTCCCTCTCAACTAAAATTTTCAAAAAATTAAAAATCCATGATTTAGTGGGATAAATTGATTAAAATTTAAAAATCTTTAATATATTATATGTAATTAAAAATTAATTTAATTTTTAATATGTTTTCGCATGCATCGCGTGCATATAAGGTTAGTCTCTATTAATCGACGAGGTTGTCCTAATTTTCAACTCTGATATGCAAAATTTACCTATTACGATAACATTTTATGTAATTTTGGGAAAAATAATGGGCTTTTTGGTGATTTCCAACAAAAATAGAGGATTGTATTACGTATGTTTTGGGAAGTAATTTTCATAAAATATTTTATGAAAGCTATTATGCTACGCACTATATGGATATTAAAGTTATAATTTAGGAGTTTCTCATCATTGGACACCTTCAATAAACAAATGTTTCATTTTGACTTATACACTTGTCAATGTACATTTTGATCATGAATATTTTTAATTATCGATTAGTAAATAATTATAAAAATTAATATTTTAAAAATATGTGTCCTGATAAATTCAACATCTTATATGCTTACAATTGGTTATCTATACATTTGTAAAAAAAAAAAGTTCAAAGTAACGTTTGTAAATAGTGCAAAACTTAAAGAGGAACATTTAGTAAAAAACAGAGAGAGTAATTCATATATTAGACACCACAATGCGATAAATGGCCAATTCAGGGACGGCTAAGGCCATGTGCAGGGTGAACGACTGCACAGGGCCCCCAAAAATATAAGGGCCCCATTTTTTAGTTGTCCGCTCAAATTAAAAAATAAAAAAATCTAACTACATGTGTTCGTTTCCAATTTATCAAGTGTATATTGGATGTATATTCAAAAAGGTTAATTTTCTATCTGGTGTTCGTTTCCAATTTATCAAGTGTATATTGGATGCGTATTCAAAAAGGTTAATTTTTTATCTGGTGTTTTGTTTCGTTCTTCATATTCTAAAAGAAGCCATTAATGACACTTCCTTCTCTTCCTATTCACCAAAAATTTTCGATCCTTATAATTTAATTTAGCACAGGGCCCCTAAATTGTACAAGATGGCCCTGGGCGAATTCATATATATTATTCATTAAAAAGATTGAGGCTGAGAAATGGGGTGAAATATAATGTCTAAGAGCAATGCATTCATGTCCAAAAGATGTCATAGATTTGGGTTGTAAGGCAAGACACAGAATTTGCATCCCAAACCTTTTTATCCTCCAAGATAGAAGTTTTTTTTTGTAAAAAGAAATCAAAATTGAACCCCCAAAATTCATCATAATAATCCCAAAGGCAAAGATTCATGTGGATGAGATTAAAACTAATAAACAAATCAATAATTAAATAAACAAGTAAACATAATTACTTAAAATATGGAGTGAATACAGTATAGCCATAAAATGAAGAGAAAGGACAAGTCAAAGTAGTAGTAGTATAAAGATTACCTTAGAAATGAAGAAAATAATCAAATTACGTTGGGACACGAAGTTCTCTTTTCTTGTTCTTCACTAAAGGAAGCCCAAAGAATAACCTCAAAAACACACAACTATCAAAGCATTTACTTACATAAGAGGCAGCGTAAAATTGCAAAAATTGTATGAAAAAGGTAGATATATATGTACAATATGAAAGTCGGTACAGTTGACTTTTGATATGCATATCAAAATAAAAATGTATGAAACTCTGGACGTACATGGCGGCAAAATTGAGTGTTAATGGTATACTGCCCAACTCTCTGGTCAACTTGAATATGTGCGAGAAACCCACGAGCCCATATCACAAATATTGCTTGTAGTTGTAGGAGAGAGAAAGGTCGATGGAGTTTGGTTGCTTGTGGAAATAATATTAACTTATACTTTATCTGTTCCATTTCAAGAAACTCATGTAAAAAGGAGTAAAATACATATACATAACAAGTGAGATTCATGTGATAAAAGAGATGTAGAGAAAATATTACTGAATACGAAAATATTGCAATTAATATAAAATTTTCAAATAATAAAATGTTGCAATTAAAAAAGAATGGAAGATTTTTTTTTGGGTTTAATAAAGCGAAGTGCCCTATTGAAAGAGAATCTTGCGTAAATTAACCCGTTGCAGTCTATCTTGATTGGTGAAGGCTGAGTTCATTTATCATACACCCGGTTGACCATGTGGTATACGCAAGACTAATTTTTTGCTCATTTGCTCATTTGAAACTCTCCTTTTTTAAGTACATTTTACTCATTTATAAATATTTTGGGTAAGGCTTCTTCATGTGTAATCTAGTGGAGTTTTATCTCATAACTTATTAATAAACATTTATAATTGGAAAAACAAAATTTAACCGATATAATTGGAGAAAAGTCCCCTTTTTCAGGGGAGATACCATTACACCAGGCAATCCAAAAACGACTATAGTATGAACCAAAATGAGTTTTGTGAATTGTATCGGGTTTTGCTTTAAACGAAGTACTATGGTCCAAAACGTGTAAAGTACAATAACATTCATAGTGGAAAGCCACTGAAAGTCTGATTTTATATTTGAATTATAAGCTTGGTGAGCAAACTTTTTCCAGTTCTTGGATTTGTTTAAATTCTTATATTAAACACACAATAATAGATTTAAACCCGGGTGACATACAGTTGTGTGTTAATTTTTTTTGCCCCCTTTTCGGGAACCCTTTGGTAAGAAGGATTTCCTCTGGGCTGCCATCGCACAAGGTCACTCACCCAGAGGCCCAACAATACTAGATATCATGAAAGTACTTTTGTTGTATTCCCGGAGTTTTTTTAATTTTTTTTATGTTCAATGTAATATTTGTAAAAAGTACTTTTTATCTCATTATTCATAAAAATTACCTCTATCAATTATCATCTTTAATTTCACTCCATAGATTATAATATCGATCCAATTGATATAAATTAATATTTTGTATACATGAGTGTGGAGTATTGAGTACCATCATTTGATATTACATCATAATTAAATTTTTGGAGAAATATGTTGTTTCTTTGTTGTATAGGTTTACACCAGCAACAACTTTTTTTTAATTAATTCTCCAGTGCTAGAAGTAAAGAAAAGGCTACTGCATAATTTTTCAGATCTCATAAAGCATAAAAAAAAACCGACATACAGGGGCGAAGTCAAACTTGGTTAAGGAGGAGGGCCATGTCTAATAAAAATGTGAAACATTATTACATTGTGAGGGGCCACTTTACTAGAATTCCTAATTTTGTTTTATTTAAGCCTCTTATATATTATAGGTATGGTTAGGCTTCTAGCCGGGGGCAGGGGCCATGCCCCCCTTAGACCTCTTATATACTTTACTAGAATTCCTAATTTTGTTTTATAGGTATGCTTTACAACCTCTTAGAAATAGAAAATAAGGAATGAACAAAAAGAATATTGGTGAACGCGTTCAACTATATACATTACCTAATTGCTATTCACTTAACAGATGATCATGATTATTTCCAAACAAAGCAAAATTCTTAAGAAATGGGCAGGGAAATTTTCTTTGCCCCTGCCATTCAACTTGATAGTTACATGGTTGAGTTCTACAGACTACATGGTTCGACAAAAGTTCTATTTAGATACAATAATACAAAACTCACTTTAATTTGAAGGAGTTTTCTCAATAACTATTTGAAAATTATGAAAAAAAAAACAATATGAAAGTTTATATAACTGATAAGTTTATACTTCACTGTTTCTTTTCGATGCAACATTTGAATGTTGTATTTAAAAATAACAGAGGTAATATAATATAATTATCTTTTGTAGTTTATTGCGAACCAAACTCCATTTTATATTTATACAAAACTCTAAAAGAAGTTTCATTTATATATTTTAGATTAGATTGGATTGGCCCATATTGTATTGAATAATATTAGTTCATATTGCAAAATAAGTATAGTTAGTATACTATATAATAAAATATTGTATTTCTCCCTTGAGGAAAGGGTGCCCTAACTTCTATTAAGATTAAAATATCTCATATTAATATAGCTTATAAATGGTGGTGATATGTATATTTTTATATATTTCTTTCCAATCTCGATCGTATATCAGAGATATCACTGAATACCTAATCCAATTTATATGCTCCTTATCATAGCACTCACATGCGGCCTCATACGGTCATACCACAATCACAAGCATGGGCTTATATTATTAGCTTTGTGGTAACACAAGGAATTAAGTGTGGTTGTTAGATGAGAGATTGCGAGTTCCACTCTTAACTAGGGGGTGTTCAAAAAAAAAAAAAGGAACCGAAAAATCTTATCGAAAAATCGGAAAATTGGTCAAAATGGGAGACGTACCAAAAAATAGGAATTAAACGGTCCGGTAGCTAACCAGGTAAAAATAACGGTTAATTGGTACGGTTACTGTTGTAGCCTAAAAATCTAGGGCTCCTTTAAAGACACTTGGGCTCCCCAGGGCCGTACACGTGTCTTCTCATACTAAAAACAGGAAAAAGGTTTAAACCTTGGGCTGTGTCCAATTGGGAGAAAAAGCACCTCTGTGGCCCAAAAGTTGGTCAGAGTCCAAGCCCTTGAAGGTGGCTGCAGGTGATTGGTTGATAAACCATCACAAATCCTAACTTGCCAACTGTCATGGTCTGATTGCTTAGCCAATCAGGTGCCACTATTCTAGGGCAATTTTTAAGGTTAGCTGTCATACCACTATCACTATAAATACCCCTGAAATCAGGAGAAAGGGCATTCAATGCAAACAGTGTAAACTTACTCTGAAGAAATACTCTCTCACTTTCTTTCTCTATCTCTACTTTTCTCCTTACAACTCCTGATATCTGACTTAAACTTCGGAGGGAGAACCACCACCCAAACCTCCAGGGTGGGTCCCTTTTTGCAGGTTCGGGAACGAAGCTGAGGCTCGGACCAAGCAGATTCAGCTATTGTTGCACAAGTCTCCAAGTGAAGAACATCTAAGGGATACTAGTTTACTTGCTAGACAAGAAAGTTCAGCTTATAGCTTACTTGTTGGACAAGCAGACTAAACATTTTGGCGCCGTCTGTGGGGAGACGCAACGATGACTGACTGTCAGTCGTCCAATGTGGCTAGAAATCAAAGTTTTCAGGTCAATGTCGAAGACACAGTAGATCATGAGAGACCGCCTCGAGGAAGGGATAGACCCCCGTCCATCATCAATGTCCCTGGACAAAGCCAAGTGTCTGTTATACAGGAGAATCTTGAACGTCCAGTGACTGCTGCCCATCTTGAGAACATCTTGAATAATTTTCAGACTAAGATGGCAGCAGTCGTCCAGGAACAGATCAAGAGTAACATGCTGTTTTTCCATCTTAACCCTGAACCATCCGCTAACAATCTAGTTCCTCTTAGGGGATGTTCCAAAGAAAACCGTCCAGGTCCTAGTCGGCCTGTTCGTCAAGAACCCTCTAGGAGGACGGCCAGAGGAAAGCAGCCAGAAGGCAGTGAACAGTGAAGGAAGATGGACTGGAACCTGGTGGTCAGGACCCAGGATCAGGTTCGTCCAAACGGACGCCGAATGGAAACAGATGCCAGGGAGTATCTAGAGGCGAAGAAAGCGGCTGCATTACAACGGTCGGTGACAGGTTCTACACCATACTTGAAGGACCCTCCTTGAGGTTGCCGTCCAGAACGAAAGGACGAAGTTTAAGCCTCTCTCTTGCTCATCCAAGACAAGAGAGGACGGTGGTTCAGCCCATAGTTTATAGACGTCCAGCCCCTGCAAACACTTCATCTAATCCTGTGATAAAGGAATATCGCAAGGAGTTCGTACCCATCGAGGGACAGTTGGGAGCCCTCCGGATTAACTGGCCCACTCCATTCTCGGCCAGGATCATGGAGGCGCCCCCATTTCCAAAGGTTAAACTCCCAACTATAGAACCTTTTGATGGAACAACAGATCCAAACGATCACCTATCCGCTTACAAGCATCAGATGTACGTCCAAGGAGTGGATGATGCTACGTGGTGTAAGAAATTCCCAGCAACTCTGAAGGGAGTAGCACAGAAGTGGTTCAACAATCTTCCACCCAATTCAGTCAACAATTTTACTGAACTCAGTTTCTTATTTACTAGTCACTTTGTTGCCAATAAGCAAGAGCAAAAAACAAGCATGCACTTGGGTAAGGTCGTCCAAGGACCTAAAAAAGCTGTTAGGAGTTTTGTTAAGAGATTCAATCTAGAAGCCTTTCAGATTCAAGATCTTAATGCAGGGGTGGCCTTTGACGCCTTTATCAGGGGACTAAGGCCAGGAAGTTTTAAGTTCGATCTTGTTAAGAAGAAAATCACCACTCTTGCAGAGGCATTAAGGGAAGCCGAAGCATTTATACACGCCACTGAAGTATGTGCTGAGGCAAAGCATCTCGAGTCCAAGAAGCCTGAAGAGGTTGCTCAGCCAAAAAAGAGCAACCCCAAAAAGGCCGAGACTTGGGCAATTACCTCAACCACTACTTCGTCCAAAAGAACCAAGAGAAAGGAATCTGAGCCTTCTTAATCCAACCCCATCGAATTCAGCAAGGATCAATACTCCATTCTCATGGAGATAAAGGACCAATATGAGCTGAAGGCTCCAGCTGAGATGAAGACTCCTTACAGAAATAGGGACAAGAGCAAATAATGTCACTTTCACAAGGACTGCGGTTATGAGACCAATGAATGCAAGCACCTTAAGAGGGCTTTGGAGGATCTAGCTCGAAAAGGAACGATGAACTCCTATTTGCATCAAGGGGGAAGGAAGTTTCAGAGGAAGGATGATCGGCATACTAAGAAGAAAGAGAGTGAAAGCACGGACGAGAATGTTGTCCTTGTAATTTCAAGAGGGTTTGCTGCTGGAAGACCAACCAATAGAGGGCATAAAAACTACCTCAGGGAGCTCGGCCAAGTCTTACTAGCTGATCAGACAAAGGCCGAGCCCTTCCCAAAAGTGGTAGTTAGTGAACAAGATCGGGGGAAGCTGAGAACTCCCCATGATGACCCTTTGGTTGTAGAAAATGAAGATAGCAAACTTGAGAGTAAGAAGAATTCTGATTGACACCGGAAGCTCAACAGACATCATTAGCGCTGATTGCTTGTCCAGATTGAAGTTTGATGAAAAGAACTTGGTTCCCGTCCACCATCCCATCATTGGGTTTGGGGGAGGAATCATTCATCCTATGGAGACTGTTACTTTGCCCGTCCGAGTGGGAGAGAAGGAGACCTCAAGGACTCTGTTTATCAAGTTCTTGGTAGTCCGAGATTTGTCAGCCTACAATGTCATACTTGGACGGCCAACTCTGAATCATGTTAAAGCTGTAATAGTCACTCACTTGATGCTTATGAAGTTTGAGTGTGATGATGGCACAATTGGCTGTTTGTATGGAAATCAGCAGGCGGCTAGGGAATGTTACCTAACTACCCTCAAGCCGTCGTCATGGACAGCAGACAATGAAGACCAGACGAAGATCGGTGGCGAAAGGAAAACGTCTGAAATTGGGAAAGCTAAGACGAGAGTTGCTGGCGAAAGGAAAATATCTGAAATTGTAAGGGACCAAGTGGCCTCGTTGAAGATGGCAATTGAGAGTCCTCATACGCCTGCCGCTCCCTCCAGGAAAACGTCTGAACTTCTCCCCAGCAAAAAAAGGAAGTATGAGCTCGTCAAGGTGGAGCCATCCTCGTCTGAGGAGGTGATGGCTATTATGGGGATGGCACAAGAACGACCAGAGCCGGTGGAAGCTCCAGAAGATGTCTGTTTGGATGAAGCTCGTCCGAAAGAACCCTCAAGATTGGGTCTTCACTCTCTCCGGATTTGAGAGGCCTTTTAATCAGTTTGCTGAAAGAATTTCATGACGTTTTTGCTTATTGTGTTGAAGAAATGCCTGGAATCGATCCAGAGATAGCTGTCCACCGGCTGAATGTCGATCCAAGTTTAAAACCTATTCGTCAAAAGAAAAGGCACTTAGGACCGGCCAGGAACCAGGCGGTCGACCAGGAAGTTCAGAAGTTGTTGGAATCAAAATTCATCAAAGAGATTTATTATCCTGAATGGATAGCGAATGTAGTCATGGTGCCAAAGCCTAATGGCACTTGGAGAATGTGTGTGGACTACACCGATCTCAACAAGGCTTGTCCCAAGGACAGTTTCCCCTTGCCTAAGTTGGATCGACTGGTGGACTCCACAGCCGGCCATGCTTTGTTAAGCTTTATGGATGCATATTCAGGTTTTCACCAGATTCCCATGTGGTCAAAGGATCAGGACAAAACGTCCTTCATTACTGAGAAAGGGTTGTATGGCTGGCTGAGGATGCCTTTTGGCCTCCGTAATGCGCCGACCACCTTTCAAAGACTGATTAACACTGTCTTTCAGCCACAGTTGGGAAGAAACATGGAAGCATACATTGATGATATGATAGTCAAGAGTAGGCAAGAGGAAGATCATGTTGGTGATTTGAGAGAAACTTTCGAAACTCTCAGAAAATACAAGCTAAGATTGAATCCTAGCAAATGTGTCTTTGGAGTCTTGTCGGGGAAGTTCCTAGGCTTCTTAGTAGATCAAAGGGGAATAGAAGCTAACCCTGAAAAGATCCAACCTATTCTAGACATGAAATCCCCGTCAAAGATAAAGGAAGTTCAACGATTGACGGGTTGCTTAGCTGCTCTTGGACGATTCTTGTCTAAGTCGGGCAACAAGTGCCATCACTTTTTCGCTACTATCAAGAAGAAGGCCAAGTTTGAGTGGACAGCAGAAGCTAAGCAGGCGCTTCAGCAGGTCAAGGACCACCTTCGACAGCTGCCTAGGTCGGTCAGTCCAGCCGAGGGGGAGAAACTGTTTGTATACTTGGCTGTGTCCACTCAGGCTGTGAGTGCTGTCCTGCTAGCTGAAAGAGAATCCGTGCAAGTGTCAATATACTTTGTGAGCCATGTGCTCAAGGATGCGGAAAATAGGTACACTCCAGTCGAGAAGTTTGGATTGGCCCTCGTCATGGCCAGCAGATTGTTAAGGCCCTATTTCTTAGCTCACAGTATACTCGTCTATACTGACCAACCCTTGAAGCAAGTTTTGCAAAAGATGGAAGCCGTTAGACGGATGTTGAAATGGGCCGTTGAGCTTAACATGTTTGATATATCATTTGAACTAAGGAAAGCCATTAAGGGGCAGGCCTTGGCAGATTTTTAGTTGAGCTTACTCGGCCAACTATACAACCAATATTTGATCCAGCCGAAGGGAGGAAGCATTGGACGCTCATGGTTGATGGATCGTCCACTGTCAGTGGATGTGGGGCAGGAATCATTTTTCAATCTCCAGAAGGAGACAAGTTTGAATATGCGCTAAGATTCCAATTCCATGCGTCCAATAACGAAGCTGAATACGAAGCACTTCTAGCTGGAATCAAAATGTGTAAAGCGGCAGGAGCTCTTGAAATTGAGGCCAAATCGGACTCTCTCTTGGTCGTCAGTCAAGTCAATGAAGACTTTGAATGTAAAGAAGCAGCGATGGGAAAATATATGCGTCTGATCAAAGATGAGATTGAGCCTTTGAAACGATTTGTTCTCGACCAAGTACCAAGGTCAGAAAATCATCAAGCTGATGCTCTCTCAAAATTGGCCAGCTCGGCTGAAGGTGATGCGCCAAGAATAGTGTTTTGGGAAGTTAAATCCAAAAAGAGTATTGACCAAGAGCAAATAATGTTTCTTAGCCGAGGGGCAGTTTGGATGGAGCCTATAATAGAATACAAGAAGACAGGACGGCTGCCTTCGGACCCTGTAGAAGCCATGTATGTGAAGGCTCGAGACAAATGGTTTGAGCTGTGGGATGAGACCCTTTACAAGAAGTCATTCAATCGTCCTCTCCTCAAGTGCATCACCAGAGAAGATGGCCTAGAGGTTCTGAAGGAACTCCATGAAGGAGCTTGTGCATCTCACATTGGGGGAAGAGCGTTGGGAGAAAAGGCTTTAAGGACGGGGTATTACTGGCCTACCTTAAAGGAGGACGCCCTCGTCTATGCAGAGAAGTGAGACAGTTGTCAGAAGCATGGAAATCTGCATCAGAAGCCGTCCAACTACTTAAGTCCCATCTTGTTCCCTCTGCCCTTTGCCAAATGGGGCATGGATATCTTAGGACCTTTCCCGGTGGCCGCTGGGCAAAAGAAGTTTGTGATAGTAGCTGTGGACTACTTCACTAAATGGATAGAGGCTGAAGCCATGCGGGGCATAACAACGAGCGACGTCAAGGGCTTTATTTGGAAAAACATTATAACTCGTTTTGGCATGCCACAGTCCATCGTCTTTGATAATGGTCCACAGTTCGAAACGCCTAAGCTGAAAGATTGGTTGGCAGAAAGAGAAATCAAAGCTCACTTATCGTTAGCCGCCACCCACAAGCCAATGGGCAAGTAGAGTCCTTCAACAAGATTTTATCCAATGGAATAAAAAGGAAGTTGGATAATGCCAAGGGACAATGGGTTGAAGAACTACAGCTAGTCTTATGGTCCATCAGAATAACCGCCAAAAATTCTACAGGGGAGACACCCTTCATGTTAGTTTATGGCACTGAAGCCGTCTTGCCCATTGAAATTGAAGAACCCACCCTCAGAGTCATGCTGTACACGAAAGATGCCAACTGGGCTACATTGCGCACGACTTTGGACCAAGTACCAGAAGTCAGGGGCAATGCCTTGCTAAGAATGCAATTGTACAAGCTGCGAATGGCTCGGGATTTTAACAAGAGAGTCGCTAGACGACCACTCAAGGTGGGGGATCTGGTTCTCAGGAAGATGGAGGCGGTTGGACGAGCTAAAGAGTTAGGGAAGCTAACACCAAATTGGGAAGGACCCTATCTGATTGTCCAAGAGCTGCGAAGCGGACCTTTTCGTCTCCAAGATCTGGATGGACGACCAATACAACGCACTTGGAACTCAGATACTTTGAAGAAGTACCACGTCTAACTCATTTAATCGCCAAGAAACTGGCCAGTAGTTTGTAATCACTACAAAGTGCCACGGCACAAGCAAGAGAAAAAGAATTGTATACATGTATCGTGGCCTTTAGTCAAGCAAAATTCATATAATACAATTCCTACTTTCTTCTCGCCTTTGTTTATTTTTTACCATGTTGGTTCACTTTGGGGCATTAAATATGTTATTAGTCTAAAAGTGACGGTAACTTGGACAAAATTACAAATACAAATAGAGCGTCAAAAATGCTCACTTCTCTGCCGAACATCACTCCCTCGAAGAGACCATCCAAAGTGTAACAACCTAAACGTTCAAACACATAATTGGCAGCAAATTGACAAAAATCTCTAGTAAGAGAAACGTCAAAGTCTCTAAGAGAAAGCTGGCCTGAAATAAGCCCTTAGTAAAGGATACTTACTTTCAAATGCACGGTCAGCTAAGTTGTAAAGACCCTAGTAAGGGATCACTACTTCATGACGAGTGTCGCTCCCTCAAGGAAGCCGGACAAAGCATGGTTCGTCCGAAAATTCTAAGGCTCGTCCAAAACAATTACAGTAGGCTTGGTCCATGTTGGCCGTTCTCCTTCTTGGTGCATGGCTCGTCCATAATACAAGGAAGAGCTAAGCCCAACAAGGGGGGATAACGCTATACACCATGAAATTTGTTAGGACGAGTCAAGTCTATAAGACGAACCACGGTTATCCTTGGCCTCTTTTCAGGGAAGTCAGGGTCGTCCAAAGGCCAGAACGACCTAGGCAATAAAAGCCCTAGTAAGAGTTCGTTACTTCAAGACGAGTGCTGCTCCCTCAAGAAAGCCGGCTAAAGCGTGGCTCGTCCAAAAACCGCATTATATCGGCCGCTTTCCTTCTTGAGTCAAGACTCGTCCAAGTTTGCAGACCGTCCAAAAGTCAGGACGAGTCTAACCTTATACTTGGCTACATTTTGGAATGTTTTGCGATTGTCCAAAGACAAGGATGAAACTTTTTTTAAGCTTGCAGATCGTCCATAAGTCAGGATGAGTCTCATCTTATACTTGGCTACATTTTGGAATGTTTTGCGATCGTCCAAAGACAAGGATGATACTTTTTTTAAGCTTGCAGATCGTCCATTAGTCAGGACGAGTCTCATCTTATACTTGGCTACATTTTGGAATGTTTTGCGATCGTCCAAAGACAAGGATGATACTTTTAATAAGCTTGCAGATCGTCCAAAAGTCAGGATAAGTCTCATCTGTACTTGCTGTCTAAGTTGGGAAGGCGTTCAAAAAGTGATGGACGAGTCTCATTTATACTTGATGAAAATTTGAGTGCAATAAAAGAAAGGACAAGCAATTGGCAAAAGGCAATTTCATTATATACTTGTCAAAATATTACAGCTTAAGTATAAAGCTAGAAGAGACAAAGCTACGACGGCAAGCAAGCCAAGAAACTTAGAAAAATAAACCTATAAAGCTAGGCATCTCCTTCTTTGGGAGTTTCTTGGTCGTCCTCAGGGGTTTCTTCCTCGCCCGCATCCTCTTCGTCCGACTCAGTGAACTCAGGAGGTTCTTCAGCAGACACCATTGCACGGTGAACGCTCTCTTGAAATTCCAAACGCCGCACAAAGCTGGGGACCTCACCAGGCTCGGCCAGCATCTCAAAAGCTTTGACAGCCCAGTCTTTAGACGTCTCAATGACTTGATTCAAGCCTTCTTTGGCGTCATTGAAGGCCTGGGCCGCTTCCTTTTGCAGACGGGCATTCTTACCCCTTAGGATCATATTCTCCCTCCTCAGTTGGGCCGCGGCCAGAAGAGCAGTATCCCTTTCACCCTTCAACTCAGCTGAGATGGTGTCTACGACCAATTGCAGTCGGCTTTGTTCCTTGTACAGCTGGTTGATAGTAACAAGATAGTTCTTGTTTTCGGACTCTAGGAGTGCTGATCTCTTCTCCAAAGCCTCAAGCGATTGGCGGTGGAGAGTTTTAACCATCTCAATGTCATGGATGGCCTTGTCACCAGCCGTCGTAGCCAGGTGGACGAGTTGCTTATTTTCCTTTCTAAGCTCCCTCGCCCACTCTTCAGTCAGCATACTGCGGGCAAAAAGCTGGTACAATGAAAACAAAGCAAGTCATTAGACTAGTTACAAAATAAAAATTATTTGTACAAGTATAAAACAAAAGCGGCAGCAGATTATACCTCAGCAGCAAGTTGTGACATGTAGCCCACATGCCCAGCTGGTGCCCCCCTCAATCCTTTTATGTAGGATTCAAGGTAACATTTGAAGAGCTCCTGCTTGAGCAGATCACGCTCAGCTTTTGACATTTTGGCAAAAGTTGCAGAAGACTCCTCGTCCGAGTCTATTGTGGGAATACCTGTGGGTAAAGCTGGTCCTTTGCCCTTATCTGAAAGAGGGGGGGAGTCAGTTCTCTTGATGGGAAAGACTATGACTTGTCTGTTGGACGGACTCATGGACCGTCCGCCGACCCGCACCATCCTAACTCTATTTGGGTAATATGACTCACCCGACGATAAGGATGCCGTCCTGACGGATAGCGGCATCTGAGAGATCAGCTTCGCCACCGAACCACTGAAGCCCGAGAAGTTGTCAGTAGCCGTCTCCGGCTCCGGAATTACCAGTGCCAAAGCCGACTCTGGTTTGGTCTCCGTTGAATCAGCAGGCACTATATCAAGCTGATCAGCGGGAGCCTCACCTTTCTCCCCCACGGCAGGGGCAGCAGCGGAAGGTTCCTCCTTCAGGACCTTGTCCTTCGGGAAGCATGGCTTTCTCCCCAACTTCTTTTCCAGCCGGAGTAGTCTTCTCCGTCTTCTTCCTTGTAAAGCCCTTAGACTTTTTTGCTGGAGGCTGGTCTGCGGCCGGTGTAGGCCTCTTCTTGGACGATGAGGACTTCCCAGGCGGAAGTTTGTTGGTAGGAGCACTATTCTGAAAAACATGAACGTCATTATACAGGTCGTCCAAAGAGCAAAAGCTATAAAAAAATTATAAGGCTTTGGACGAGAATCACCCAAAGAAGGAAGGCGTCCTAGAAAGGACAACCCCTTTCCTAAGGGAACCTCGTCCAAAGTAGTTTAAACACACAGGCGAAAGTGATGCAAAGAAGGAGACCGTCCAAAATTGGACGGACTAAAATGATTATTGTCTAAGGACTGGAAATCAACTCTTCGACGGTATTGGAGCTTAAAGTCGCTCAAACGAGAAGGGCCCAAAGAAGGTGGCCGTCCAATCATGGACGCGCTCCTTCATCGGGTGGTACTCGTCCATGGATTGGGATTCAACCTGGACGAACCAGAATGACCCTCGTCCGAGGCCAATCAGCATTTCAGACGAGAAGGGTCCAAAGAAGGTGGTCGTCCAAGCATGAACGCCTTCCTATTTCGGGTGATTCTCGTCCAAAGAATGAAAACCGACTTGGACGAACCTAAAAGGTACTCGTCCAAAGCTGTTCAGAATCTCAGACGAGAATGGCCCAAAGAAGGTGATCGTCCAAGCATGGACGCCTTCCTTCTTTGGGTGATTCTCGTCCAAGGGTTGGAAGTCAATTCTTGACGAGTCAGAATGATCCTCGTCTTAAAAAATAAAAATAAAAAAAAGGATATATATATATATACCAGTGTTTGAGCCCTTTTCTCGGCACTGCTCTTGGCGAACTCCTTCCATAAGTTATCAGTAAATTTAGACATACTGATATCTCCCGTCCAAGAATGTTTGAGACGAGCTCTGGCTCGATCTGCAATAAGAAGTAAAGGAATTCGTCTGACTTGGTTTAAGGACGAGGCATTTTACTTGGAGGTTTTGAATGTATACCTTTATCTTCGGCCAACCGCAAGTCGGCGGCAACCAAGAAATCATCGTTATAAAACATTTCCTTAAAAGGTATCCAGTTAGCTGGACCTTTAAAAGACTTTTGGCCGGGCTTGGAATACTCCATTATTCTAAAGTACTCCACTACCTCCTCGTCATAATGGTCTTCCAACTCCAGCCAGGACTGCTTTCGTCCAGTATTCGTGACGGCTCGATTATAAAATCGATAACCCTCAGTGGCGTAGTCGTTGGCCGTTCGTAGGAAGATGAAGTCCGGTTTCCAGTCATGCATCTTCGGCGGTTTACCCCAAGCGGTGAGAAAGTCGGGGCGGTTGCAGATGCTGAGCCACGTCCCGTCCACGGCACCGGGAACCTTGGCCGCATAGTGAATGTGGGTGAAGGCTTGGAGAGAAAAGCCAGGTCGCGCAGCTCGCAGACGGCTATGAAAGTAAGAACGTTGTGCCAGGCATTAGGCGCCAGCTGGTTGTGGCCGATGTTGTAATACCGAAGTACTTGTTCTATAAAATCATGAAGGGGGAACCTTAATCCCGCGTCCAAGGCCAGCTTGTAAATGGCTAAGTGGTGTTTGGGAACACTCAAAATGGTGGCCTCCTTATTTAGGATGACGAAAGAGAAGCCCGACATGGGCATATAATTGGACAAATAATTAGGGTCAGGTCCTATCTTCTCTAACCATTTACGATCGACCAAAATGAACGCAGGGTCAGAAAGGGGACCTAAGCGTCTCCTAATCTCAGACGAGGTAGTAGAGGCTTCATTCGACTCATCGGCAGCGCCAGACTCACTGCCGTCATTTTCCTCGCCGGTTTCCTCCATATCGACGTCCCGGCCAGAAGGACTGGCCTCAGGATTTATTTGGGGGTCTTCGAAGCTGCGGTCAGGGGAAGGGGGTCCGCCCAAAGGCTCAGCACTTTGGGCCTCCCTCACCTCATCTGGAACTCGTCCAGTAGATTCCTCCATGTCTGAACTACTTGATGGTAGTATTACCTTTCGTCTTAGACGGGCCGTTTGCTTGACGCGCGCCAGATTACCCTGCACAGGTAAAGACTGGGTCGTCTAACTTTCTCGGCCAAAACTATAAAAATATGTACTCGGCCAGAAGAGGCCCAACTCTAGAATGTGCCGAAGAAGAAATACTCTCGGTTCTAGGGTTAAGACAAGCTCTTGGTCGGCTGGGATTATTTGACGAAGAAGAAGATTCCATTTTATTGATTTTCTAAGAAAAAATGAAGAATAAAAGAATAGTAAAAAGAACAAAGAAAAGATACCTGATGAAACGCCTGGACGATTTGGTGAAGAAGACTGAGATTGGACGATCTCTCTCTCTCTCTCTCTCTCTCTCTCTCTCTCTAGAAAAAAAATTGCAGAGTTTCTCTCTCTAGAAAAATTATCTCAAGGTGTGAAAATGATTTAATGAGGTCACTCCAAGGATATATATAGGAGGGTAAGAAACCCGTTGAGCCGGTCAGGAATGACCGGAAAAAGTTTACAACGGTTGATTATGACCGGTAAATCCCAGAAAAGGGCGCGTCATTGCCTCTTTTTTGAATTTGAATAAACTACCTTGGGTAAAAGGGTATTAACCGTCAGATAGGCCAACAGCGAAAACCCTTTTAGGGGAAAATGTTGTAGCCTAAAAATCTACGGCTCCTTTAGAGACACTTGGGCTCCCCAGGGCCGTACACGTGTCTTCTCATACTAAAAACAGGAAAAAGGTTTAAACCTTGGGCTGTGTCCAATTGGGAGAAAAAGCACCTCTCTGGCCCAAAAGTTGGTCAGAGCCCAAGCCCTTGAAGGTGGCTGCAGGTGATTGGTTGATAAACCATCACAAATCCTAACTTGCCAAAGTGTTATGGTCTGATTGCTTAGCCAATCAGGTGCCACTATTCTAAGGCAATTTTTAAGGTTAGCTGTCATACCACTATCACTATATATACCCCTGAAATCAGGAGAAAGGGCATTCAATGCAAACAGTGTAAACTTACTCTGAAGAAATACTCTCTCACTTTCTCTCTCTATCTCTACTTTTCTCCTTACAACTCCTGATATCTGACTTAAGCTTCGGAGGGGGAACCACCACCCAAGCCTCCAGGGTGGGTCCCTTTTTGCCGGTTCGGGAACGAAGCTGAGGCTCGGACCAAGCAGATTCAGCTATTGTTGCACAAGTCTCCAAGTGAAGAACATCTAAGGGATACTAGTTTACTTGCTAGACAAGAAAGTTCAGCTTATAGCTTACTTGTTGGACAAGCAGACTAAACAGTTACGGTTATGTTTTTTTTAAAACGACTAATCGAAAAACCAAATATCTTTATTCTATTTAATTATTTTTCAATCCTTTTTTTTATAGATTTTAGATTAAGTAGTTAATACTAAGTGTTGTTTCATTTATACATATACAATAAAACTATGGAAGTAGCTTAGTATCAATTATCTTACTTCTACTAGTATTAAAACTATTTTTCCATTACCATTTTGTTAAAATCTTTTTACTAGGTAGTATTTTAGTGTCTTTATTTAGAAAATTTTGAATTAATATTAAATTGTATATTCACTTATGTATAGAAAAATTAAAATTTAAACATCTAAATTAAGTAAGAAAAATTATTTAAACTTGATTAACGGTAAATGGTGAACCGAAAACCGTACCGAAAAACCGTTAACCGCTTTAAACAGGTACGGTTATGATTCACAAAAATGATGAATCGATATGACGGAAATTGAAATGTCATTCCATGACGGTTAACCACCCATGAACACCCACCCCTACTCTTGGCACAACCTATTGTTAGAAATATAGAGTATGGGGATATAAAGATGTGATTGATTTACTGTCCTTTTGGTAATCTGAGAATGAAAAAGAGTAAGTGGAAAACAAGGGAACCATCTATATTTGTAATTACAAAATAACAATTATTAGTGATGAGTGATATTTATATCACACAAATTCCTTATTTTTCCCATGTTTTGAGTCCTTTTTCCTCTTCATTTATAATTTTCTACCTCATTTTTCTTAATTTAGAGTAATTATGTTATTTGTAGCTTATTTGTGAATATTAGTTATTTTGGCTTTTATATGGGGTTTGGTAATACCTTTTTGTGCTTGATGTTGTAGGATCAACCTTAAAGATCTCCATCCCTCACATCGAGCATAGAATGGATCAATTTTGGCAAAATAAGACCTTTTCAAAGGGTTTGTGCATAAGGATCATATTCAAAGGATCGTAACTATCATCACACACAACATGTTTCAGCACTTCAAGTTGTAGATGAAATTTTGGTTCAATAGCTTTCCAACGAGTGGTTGCAAGCACGATTCCGATAAAAATTGAAATAGATATGATTGTTTAAATTCAGGCGCGTCTGCGAGAAAGGAGCGTCGTTCCAAAAGCCCTAAAAGCCTTATACCTGATCGAAATTGTATGAAGCGCCTACTCCAAATTCTACGGAGCGCCTGCTCCGCTTTTCCTCTGCGGAAACCCCTGGTTTTCGACCCATTTAATGATATAATAATGTTTAATCCTTTTAAAGGCACAAACCCTAACTTTTGAAAGGGGAGGAAGGAGGGCTAGCCTCCATAAGCTTAGTTAGAGGTTTTAAGTAGGGTTTTTAGAAAAAGAAACTCTCATCTTCTAGAGAGTGAAGTGAGAGAAACTTGTTGAAAAGATTGAAATTTAAAGAATATAAGAAGGAACCTTAAAGATTTGAAGGCTCCTTGCAACTTTAATGAGAATTTCTTACTCTGTCTCATATTTTGTTGCTTTATTTACTTATTTTTCATCTCATTGTCACTCTATTTACTTGTTTATCCTAGATAAGTGTTTAATGATTTGTGAGTAGTTATTTTTACTTGGGAAGGGGATGAAGCCATTAATGATATCATAGGCCTTTGAGTCATTGTAGACACATAATCGTGTCTCTCCATTTAAGGACACCATGATGAAACATATCGCGGTCGTAATTGGTCCGACCCGGGGGGAGAGCAGTCTGAATAGCCAGGCCCAAAATTATTTTAAAATGTAAAACTTATTTATTTGCGATAATGATCTAAAGTCCTATTTTAAAGCCCAATTAATTATTCCCGATAATTAATTGTATTTTGAGCCCAATCCTTTGAAAAAAGCTCAATTAATTATTCATGATAATTAATTATTTTATTTATTTTGATAAATATTTTCAGAAATAAATAATTATTTTCAAAGATATTTTAAAATTGAAATTAAATTTTATCTCGTAAAAGTTGATTTCCGAATTTAAAAGGATAAAAGAAAATCATTCAAAAACGCGTCGAAGGAAAAGGTTGTAAGTGTGTCTGACGCAGACGGTGCGTCTGGCGCGCCACGTGCGCGCAGCGCACCAATATGCGCCTGACACGTGGCTCTGCGCGTCATGCGCTCAGCGCAATCTTTGCGCGACGCGCAATTGGCTTTTCTATCTTTTTTTTAATATTTTGCTATAAATAAGCCGTGATTTTCCTGATCTAAAAAACACTTTTCACGTACTCTATACACTCATATACTTGTGAACTCTCATACTTCCATACTCTCATATTTTTATATTTACAAACACACAAATACATATTTACAAACACATAAACACATCCTTTCATCAATCTTCATAAGTGTTCGTGGAAAGGCTTCACGATTGCTCCTCCCGAAGGTTGTTATTCTCTCAGACCCAAGCAACACCAGTATATTCCTGAGGGTCCTTAAATCTTTCTTATATATTATATTGAAGTAATTAACGATTTCTTTCATGATGTAAAACTTTAATAAAAGTTCGTTCTTTTGTACATTCTAATCTCTATTTCTTTCTTTTTAGTTTTTATATATATTTCCCTGATTGTCCAGCTCATGTTTTCATCACCAACATGATTTTTATTGCTAATCAATACCTAAGGAGCTTTTCTAATATTAATCAGATAATTTGAACAACCTGTTAGGAACCCTGTAATTTTGATTGCTTAATAACGTGTCACTAAAATACTCTTTTTAATGTGTTTAATCAACCAACTTAGACTAATATTTTTAGGGTGCTTGAAAATATTCTCTAGTTATTCTTTTGCATAAAACTTGACATGAATCAATATTTAGTAGAGGCCAGCAATGGGCGGCGAACGTGGTTCCTTATCGTGTTCGTACCCTCACCCTCGAACTATCTATGGTTCATTGACCATTAATGGAGTCATGACGGGGAAATCTACATTCGATAAGTCCCTAAATTATTCCTATGATGTCCCATATCCAATTAGGTGTACGAGTCTTCCTTGGAAGACTTGTTGTCGACTTCAAAAACGTTTTCAATAAAACCTTTACAATGAGGGAGACAAATACGCGCTCATCCCGCATAGGCGAATAAAAACACGCCTACAGTCATATTTGGGGTTATTCTGGAAAATGAAATCAAATGAACAATAGGGGTTATATTATTGGTTTTTTTGTTGGCCTCCATGGAAACTTAATTATTGGTCACTTCAATGAAGGATTCAAAGATAAAATTGAAGAGTTGACTCCCTATTTGTTCACTTAACCAAACTTGCATGAAAATAGGGGTTTTATCTAAGGAAATTATCTAGTCATCTTATTATTCATGTTCTTGAGTTGGGGTTTGTTGTATGAAAATAGGACATAATCTCCAATTTAAGTAACCCTCTTTAGCTTGAAAGAGTAATTACATATTTGTTAGATGACCCCTTTAATTCATTCTTTTTAGACTACCACCTTATCTGCCTGTTTCGTTTTCATGATTGAAATAATTGGTGAATTATTTCTCTTTTGGAAGTTAAAATGAGTCGAATTATTTCTCTTTTGAAAGTTGTAATGACCCTAGTTAAAATCTTCTTTGGTGCATGAGTTTTTACCTCCGAATAAGCTATTCTAAGAGTTAAATCGATTGTTAAAAAAAGAGTGTCTTAGGTCTTGAGTCCAATAAGCAGAGCCAATGAGCCCACAAACCATAATAAGCCTATCAATGTAAAAAAAAATGATAAAATAGTCAATAAGTAGTAATTACCACATGTTTTTGAGAAAGTGGGTTACTCAAGATAATTGAGTGAGAACTTGAAAATTAAGTAGAGTTTTCCTAGTAATGATGAATGTCATTATGACTCAAAAATCGAGACTTTAGGCCTATTTATACATCATTAATTACAATTTTATGATTAAAGATTTTTTAGCAAAAGTCAAGTTTGGGGGAGTTCATGTGCACTATAGGTGATTACGATCAATATCTTGGGCCCGTTTCGTCCATTTGAGAATGATATGTGACTCTTGAATGCCTTAGTAGATTCTAATTGATGTTCAACCTTTTGATAGTGTCAATCTTACACCTTAGATTAGCCTATCCCATATATCCTAAGTCATGGGTACATATTAATAATGGTTATGCTTTGAAAGTTTGCTTAAATTGTCCACTGCTTTGTGAACCATGGTTGAAGAGATGACTTTGGGCTATATTTGTGCTTGATTAAAAATGTACTTGATTAAAGGGTTTGTGCACAAGGATCAAATCAAACGATCATAACTTTCAGCAGCACACACAATATTTTTCAGCAATTCAAGTTTGAAATAAAAGTTAAGCTCGATGGCTTTCCAACGAGTTGTCGCAAGCTAAATTTCGATGAAAATGAAAGATATATGTTGTTTAAAGTCAGACGCGTCTGCCAGAACAGAGCGCCCGCTCCAAAATCCCTAAAAATCTTTTGTTTGCTCGAAATTGTATGGAGCGTCCGCTCCAAATTGTACAGTTCAGAAATCCCTTTTTTTCGACTTGTTTAATGATGTAATGTTAATCTTTTAAAGGCACGAACTATAACTTTTGAAAGGTGAGGAAGGAGGGCTAGCCTCCATAAGCTTAGTCAGAGGTTTTAATTAATTAGGGTTTTTAAAGAGAGATTCTATCCTTTTCTAGAGAGAGAAGTGAAAGAAACTTGTGGAAAAGATTGGAATTTAAAGAATCTAAGAAGGAAACTTAAAGATTTGAAGGCTCCTTGCAGCTTTAATGAGAATTTCTTACTCTCTCTCATCTTTTGTTGCTTTATCTGCTTATTTTTCAAGTCAGTTTAAGTCTATTTATTTGTTTATCCTAGATTTGTGTATAATGATTTGTGAGTAGTTAACTTTACTTGGGAAGGGGATGAAGCCATTAATGATATCATAGTTATTTTGGAAAATAAAATCAAATGAACAATAGGGGTTGTATTGTTTTTTTTTTTTTTTGGCCTCTATGGAAACTTAATTTTTAGTCACTTCAATAATGAAGGATTGAAAGATGAAATTGCATAGTTGCATTCCTATTTGTTCACTTAACTAAACTTGTATGAAAATAGAGGTTTTAGCTAAGGGATTTATTTAGTCATCTTGTTATTCATGTTCTTGAGTTGGGATTTATTGTATGAAAATAGGTTATATTCTTCAATTTAAGTAACCCTCTTTAGCTTGAAAGAGTAATTACAGATTTGTTAGATGATTCCTTTAATTCATTCTTTCTAGACTACCCCCTTATCTGCCTGTTTCTTTTCATGATTGAAATAATTGGTGAATTCCCCTACGTACCCTAGTTCCTCTTATTTAATACTCCCTCTGTATTTTTTTATCTTTCCTACTTTGACTTTGCACGTTTGTCAATGCACTTATTCTACCTTAAATATCTTTTATTATATATTATTAAAAATTATAATAATTTAATATTAATAAACTACTCATTGAGACGAATCAAACAAGACCCCACATGACTATATTTTTTCTTATATATTGAGAAAAAATTAAAAGATCCTCTCTACTAGTGAATAGTATCAAGATTCCAAGTGAGAAAGATAAAAAAATACAGAGGGAGTAGTTTTTAGTTGATAATTGACAAATCTTTTACTATATCTTTGCTTAGCTTATTGTAATTAAAATTTTCAGTGATTACCATTAGTCCTTGTGGAAGAATGACCCTTGCTTACCATTATATTTAGGTTAGTGGTTAGTCAGGTAGTTTAATTTAGGTGTTTTGTTTAACGATGTAAAAAACCTATTATTAATTAGGGAAAATTACAATTAGCAAAAAGGTGAGATTAACAAAAAAAATTAACCTATAATTAGGACATTGAATCACACGCACCTGCCCTTAAATATATCTCTATTATATAAGTGAAGGGGGGAGGAAGATGATGTCCTCTTACAAAAAGTCTGATATACCCTTAATGAATTTAGATTGTCATATATATATTAAATCATCTTTTCTTCTTCTTACTTGCCATATACTCCCTCTGTTTTTTATCCTTCTCACTTCCATGTGTGCGTCTCCCTATGCACATCTTTAAACTTAAATATCTTTCATTATATATTAGTAAAATTATAACGATTGAATATTAATTAAGTACTAATTGAGACGAATTAAACAAGACCCCACATGACTATATTTTTTCTTATAGATTGAAAAAAATTGAGAAGATTCTCTCTAAGTAGGAATAGTGTCAAGATTCCAAGTGAGAAGGATGAAAAAAATAGAGGGAGTACACGTTAACAATGGAATTGAATTTGAAATTTCAATTAAATATTAAACTAAGGAGAATGATTTCCTCTTCTTATATATGTGTGAAAAAATCTAATCAAAAATTAAATTGACAATATAACTTGATTGACACAATCAAAAGAAAAAATAAAAACTTGAATTTCATATTAATATCTATAATGATAATATTTTAAAACCTAAATGTTGATTATTGTTCGGTATATCTATTATATAAATCAAACTCTTCTACTTTATTGATACTCAACGATTGAACCTGATACACAAATTCTACCATTTTATTTGAGCACAAGATTTCTTTTGCTTTATATTTTCTTCTCTCAATACTATATTTAAATAATAATGAACAAATAACTAAAACACCAACGAAACATCGATTTAAGAAAAACATATTAAAAAATTCAAAATAATTATAAATGTCTGTTCGAATCAAATTTTTTGTAACACTGATGATGTAATCCCCCATAAATTTATGGGTTTTATAAATATATTTTAGTGTATAGTTATTTATATTTAAATATATTTTAGTATTTTAACGATTTATTTCTTTAAGGTTGACTATTTGAAAGTCAAAGAAATTATTTCAATGATTTATGCAAGTCAAATATTTATTAAAGTCATGCTTTGAAAAGTATTTGAAATGTTTGAAATACTTTTTGGATTTGGAAAAGGATCTTTAATTGGGAATGAGGAGCCCAAACACTCTTAGACTTGGAAAAATAATTTATAATCCTAGCACAACTACATTTTCCTTAGCCCACAAAGGGAAAACTATTTAAACCCCAAATTTTTCCCACACGTTATTTTCTCTCTCCTCCTTTCCTCCCAATCACTCGGCCCTCCTTCCTTTTCTCTCCCTTTCGGCACTCCTCCTTCGGCCCTCTCCTCTTCCAGCCAGCCGCCAGTCCGGCCACCGCCGCTGCTACCCGGCAACTACCACCGCCGCCTGCTGCCCCTTGGCCGACGTTCTTTCTCCCTCCTTCTTTTGCTTTGGTTTGTTTCTTTTCTTCCTCCTCAAGTTTTATTCAAAGTTTGTACCTTTAAAGTTTTGTATTGATTTATTCATGTTTAAAAGTTATTGTTTGACGATTTAATATTGAATCTAAGTTATATAATTTATGTATTGAAGAAATAAAATTCAGATTTGCATATTTAATTGAGTTTAAATTAGAGTTTTAATTATCAAAGCATGAATTTTTAGGGTTTTGAAGGTTAGAAATCATAGTTGTTTATTATAAGTTATGGAAGTTATTACCTTTATGATTCTAAGCATGTTTGAATATGTTTTAAGGGAGTTTTAACTCATGTTATAATGCTGGAAATTTAAAGAGAGTGTTTTCATGGTGTTTTATGATGGATTTTAACTACTAGTGTAGTGAGAATTATGGTAGGAGGTTTAGTAATCAAGTTTTATTATTTGGAAAAGGTTTTAAGCATGTTTTAGAGGGATTTAAAGTATTTTATCATTATTGTAAATTCATGAAGGATTAATTATAAAATTTATATTGGTTATTTTAGGTGGAGAATTCTCTCTAGGCGACTTTTAAGTTTGTTAAAGTGGCATCTCAGTTTGTCTACACAAGGTACGTACATACCTATGTGTTGATTGATGTAGTATCATGATTTTAAGAAGGAGAATTATGTAGTATCATGTATAGGAACTATGTTGAGTTCATATATGATATCTATAATGTTGGATTTTGCATGTTTCATGCTATCGTGTGAACATGTTGAATATGAGATTTATATTATGAGATTTATATCATGTTTGTATGGAAGATTGATGCAAGCATATTGGTTGGGAACTTTATTTTTATTAATTCACATGGGGGAATTAATATATATTTATTAGTATTAGATCATGATTGATCATTGTTCCCTTTTGAGTATTTCACTGCTTTATAAGGACCGAGGACCTTGTTTGGTAAGTTGATATTTTATACCTATGAAAGGTAATTTAGTTGTTGGCTAGGTTCAACAAATAAGAAAGATTGGATTAAGGTTGAAATTAATCTTGGATTGTTAAGTTGTGTGATCACTTATCTAATCTTAAGATAAAAAGAAAGTTGTGATTGTTTGTTGATTGTATTATTTACGTTGTTTGTGGGTCATAACAAGTAATAACTGGTAAATCATGTAAAGTGAAACTGGATAGCAATAGCTTTAGACTTGTGCACGTCTGAAGTGTTGGACAATTAGGAGTTGGGGTACATGGTGAGCGGGCCATGGCTTTTTCTGGGGCCGGATTGATCACCGTGTCCTATTTTCGTTTAAAAAGGTTCATCGATATCGTAGGTCATGGGAATACGGAGTCGCGCCCGTATTTCGTCTTCCAAAGGGAAGGCTGGTTTTATTTAGACAACTCGGTCCATTGACTATTCCATTTAAAGTAATAAGAATGTTGTTAAAGTTTAGTTCAGTAAAAGTTGTCTGCAAGTTATTATACTATTATTTTTTCCTGCTTACTATTTATTAGTATCATGTTAGGATTGTTTACTTGTTTAGTATGTAGTTGCTGATTACGTGCTTTTGTTTGTGTATGTTGATCATGACTTTGCCTTATTGATCCTGTGATGACCCATTTTGGTGAGCAGTCTCTAGGGATCAATAGTGCATTGTCTATCTACAGGTTTAAAGATGATGCATCATTGGGTTCGGGATTGGAGAGCTTGTGTAGTTTATTTACAGTACTTTTGAGTTATACTTTTCATAGTTGGTTTGGTTTTAAGTTTGACTTTGGTTTTATTGGTTAGTTTTGGAGTTGACTTATTGTTGACTAAGTTTATTTATAAAGTTTGTTATTATGTTTTCCGCTACAAAATTCAGAATAAGCCGATACGTTTTCACACGGGCGATAATACTTTGATAATTCTCTATGTTTTATATTTAAAAAGATATTTTAGAAAAGAGAGAATTGTCGGGGTGTTACAGATGAATAATTAATTGAGAAAAAAACGTTAAAATGACACGCACGCATAGCGTGCAAAATATGATAGTATTATATAATATACCATCAAAGCACATGATACATTATAGTTTCCCTCCAAATACTCAAACTATAAGGGTGGTTATGTCCATCTCTCAAATTTTTACAATGTGGGATTGGGAGTTTCAATTTCTCATACTCTTCCCAAAATACCATATCTAAAGACTAACTTCAACACCTGTAAAATAAAAAATTTGGTGCAATGCCACGACATTGTATGAGCGATATTTTTTAAAAATAGTACTCCCATACTTTCTCCAGAATTTAAAATGAGAAAAATTTAGTCCTATTTTGACCATTTTTCTATTTAACATCTTTTTTTTGTTGCACTAACACTTTGCTGTACGACAAAGTTATTGCATTCAAAATCTTCCTTCCTTATTTTCAGTTCATAAAATGAGTAAAAGACAGAAATATATTTATGATAATTCACAAATGAGTAAAATTGATTTTGAAATGAGTAATCACAACGTCAACATTATTGATTTAGGGCCTGTTCTCCCCACCTTATTTTCAGTTCAGTTCAGTTCCTAAATTATTATCATTACTATTAATTAGTTATAATTTAGTTCAGTTTCAGTTCAGTTCCTAAATTATTATCATTACTATTAATTAGTTATAATTTAGTCTCAGCTCTCAGCTCTCAGCTCTCAGCTCTCAGCTCTCAGCTCTCAGCTCTCAGCTCTCAGCTCTCAGCTCTCAGCTCTCAGCTCTCAGCTCTTTTATGCCGAAGAGAACATGCTCTTATTAGTAAAACAAGCAAAATATTTCTAAGCTGGTAATTGAGTTCATGTTTTTTTTTTAACATTGAGAAAATGTGCATTAATTAAAAACTGAATTACAACCTAGGGAAATAACACAAAAACGAAAACATAAAATGAACAAACACTAAACTGAGCTTTTCTAGCTCTTCCACACCAGATAACAGAAAAACAAGTAAACCTAGTAAGAAAGTGCTTGCTATGGAGGCAATTGTTGTTCGATAAACTTGATATATGAGTCTTAACTCTGATGGTTGTGGTCAATAATCGCTTGATCGTAGTAGCGATAAACGATAATACATTGTTGCTTCTTAGAGGAAGGCAACCTGCATGTAAAGGGTATATCATACCTGATGGAAGTGGTGAGAGGAGTGAGTTTCTTTCACGAGCTGGATGTCGAACAAACAAGAACGAGATTGGCATCTCGCAGCATGAGCAATCCCAGTGACCTGTTGTCTCCTGAAATTCTCGGCTCATGATTCCTTGAAGAGTCACGTTCCTTTGTGACTCCTTACTCTCATGAGAGAGTATATTGGGTTTCTCCTTTTGATAGAAGAACCATATTTGAGTTGGCGCGCTGAAAACCACCAGATTTAACTAGGGTACCGCCTTCAGATTTAATTTTTCCAAGGCAAAGATCGTTAAGATTTTTGCCAAACTGAAAAGAGAGCTAAGAAAAGTGAGCTCTCGAACAAACCTCCGATATACAAAATCGGAGAACATGCATTGCAACCATGAAAACCTTCCCCCTCCACGCTCACGCTCACATAATTTTGAATAGACAACTTGAGGAACCCTAAACTTTGGTTCCCCGCTTGCAACTTCCATTTTTTTTTGGCTCTAAGCTATTACCGTCGATTAGGTCTAATACACTAGAACTCTTTCCTTTAGTCACCCTTGATAATGAGAATTTTTTTGACTAAAAAACGAGGTAGCCCACTCTAGTATCTTTGGAAGATCTAACTCTAGAGACTGGGATAGGAAATTGACTATACCCAAAGGATTTTTCATCCTCTAATCTTAACTTTACCTTCACGAACCACTCCAAGAAGCCTACACAGCCTACGCTTGTCAAGAAGAACAACCATGCTCTTCCCAAACACTCAAATCCCAAATTCCATAACCAACCACAAACAACTACTACAACACCTTGAAATAAACTACCTCCTCCACTCAGAGCCGTCTCAGACAATTTTGGGGCCCTGTGCAAGGCATTGAACATGGGCCCTATGGTGATATGTAAAAAGGATCCACTATCCCGTATTTTTAATAATTTTTTTAAAAAGTTGAAAAAATTATTAACTTTCTCAAATACCTCAATGTTATTTTTATTTTTAGGAACGAGACACCTTAGATATTTCAAAATGGTAATATATACCAAACATAAAACTAAAATAAGCTATGATATATGAAAACAAAAAGTACATAGAATAGGGGGCAAAATTTTGGAATAACAAATGTAGAATTTTTTTCCATCTAATAAACTCATAAGAATAAAATATATAGGTAGGACCTCTTAAAATTGGGGGCTCTGAGCGATCGCTCACTTTGCTCATGTGTCTGAGACCCCTCTGCCTCCACTAACCATAATCCATCCATAGCACCTCAAACTACAAACATTAGCAAAATCCAAAGAACCTCCATCAACAAGTGACAGAGAAACCCGATAGACTAAGAAGGCAACAACCACTAAAACTAAACTGAAGGTGAACGGAAGATCAATCACCATTCCAAACAGAGAAGAAATAGAGAAATTAAAACTGCAAAAACTAAAATAACGGATGAAAATACACATAACAAAATCAGAATTTCAGTAAACCTCACCTTTACCGACGGGGAAACGTTAACAAGGACCCACAAACGGCGGCGTTAGAGCTAACCACTGAAATTGAGATTGAAACGGTGGCAATTGAACGAACCCTAACACGAGAATCTACGAAACCCTAACTCTACCTTCACCTAAACATCACAATCACCCTTTTGCCGGTGAAACCCGTGATGGAGGCGGTAGAATTAGCCCAAGACTCTTGAATCGCCAGCAACACTAAAGAAACTTGCTCTTCCCACGAAGAAGAACGACCCGAAAAAACTAGTAAAACACTAAAGAAACCTTAAAAAGCCATATAAAAAACAGGGAGACTCGCCGGAGAACCCGCCGGAAACCTACGCGGTGCCGGAACTCCAGCGAGTCCCTAGGGTTAGAGGTGGGTGTGAGTTTGTTTTTAGGAGAGAAGGCAGAGCTTTAGGTGTTCTGTTTTTTGGTGTTGACGAGAGTAACATAATTGAGCTCATGTTACAAATGCGTAATTGCTTCTAAATTGATCAAAAAAAGTAGTCAATCATCTAGAATTTTTCTGTTGTTTGCTTTCACATCTAATCATCTCATTTATAATCTAGCATGACAACTAAGATGGTTGTGTTCATCCTAGAAGCACATAGAGTATGTTTTACATCAGTTCCTTGTCTAGGTAAAGTATTATCGTTACGTGGAAATATATCACAGTTGTTGGTAAGATTAATTATATGTAGGTAGAATTTTCGATATTTGGAAATAGTACTCCCGTGTTTGTTAATTTAATTTCTTATCATTATTAATTGTAGACATGTGATTATCATGTTTTAACCCACACAATAATTAATGATGTTTTTTAAGGGGAAATAATTAATGATGTTTTGGTTTGAATACATTCGACAATTAATTTTTAAAAAAAATCCATAAAACCAAAAATATAAGTGATAGATTTGAATTCAGGATGAATTTCCTTACTTATGCAATGAAATATTCAAATATATGCACATAAATTCGATTAATTTCAAAAGTGGACAAATATGTTACAGGTTGGTTTTTTTTACCAAATAAGATATAATTTTGGTGATCACTTAATTAAACCACAAGATTATTGGGTACCTAGGTCGGTTGTCCAATTTATCTTATTAGGCGTGAGTTAACCTACTTGCAAGTCTGATTTAGCAAACAATAATATATTGGTGATCAGACAATTGCAACTAAAAAGGCATAAAATATATTCAAGGCATGAGAATAATTATGAGAAGGGAGATTAGAAAGAATATCTCTATTATATATTGGAAGATGGAAGGATTTGGTGTCTACCCTCTTTTACCATTATACACCAAACTAAAAAGCATGTATAACTTCTCCAATTTGTTTTTTTTTTCAAAATAATAAATATAGTGACTAAAAAGCTGCAATTATAACTTCTCAAATTCTTGGTTTATATACATATATATATATATATATATATATATATATATATATATATATATATATATATATATATATATATATATATATATATATATATATATATATATATATATATATATATATATATATATATATATACGGTTTTTTCACCATATACCCCTGACAAATTGGAAAATTCACCATATATCCCTAATATTTCAGATATTCACCATATACCCCTGAGTTTCCGAAAGCGTTCACCATATGCCCTTTTTCTAATGGACGTTAACTCGCCGTTTGCCACTATTTACGACTTTGCCACTATTAACCTAATCACCCCTAATCTTGTAAAAAAATAAAAAAAATCCCTATCTCTCTCTCTCCACTATCAACACTGACTAGTTACTATCGTATTGGTACTCGTTTTGATAGCCTTCTCGAAATTCGTATCCTTAAAGGGTCGTAGGTGGCGTCCGTTTTTTCAAAAAACGTTGTTTTGCCGGTGAAATTGGCATTTTAAGATCGCCTCAGAAAGCGTTCCCAGATTACCATCGTATTGGTACTCGTTTTGATGAGCTTCTCAAAATTCGTGCCCTTAAAGGGTCGTCGGTGGCGTCCGTTTTTTTCTACAAAAGTCGTTTTGGCGGTGAGATATAGAGTTTCATTTATTAAGGTTAATTAGTTAGTGTTAATGGCATTAATTAGAGCATTAGGGTTAGGAGGTTAGGGTGGAGGGCGGGTTAATTAGGTTAATAATGGGAAAGTTGTAAATAATGCGAACGACGACTTAACGTCCGTTAGGAAAAAGGGTAGTTGGTGCACATTTCTAAAAACTCAGGGGTATATGGTGAATATCTGAAACATTGGGGGTATGTGGTGAATTTTCAATTTGTCAAGGGTATAGTGTGAAAAACTTATATATATATATATATATATATATATATATATATATATATATGTATGTATATATATATATATATATGTATATATATATATATATATATATATATATATATATATATATATATATATATATATATGTATTATGTATATATTTATATATATATATACATATATACTATTACATATATACATATATATATATATATACATATATATATATACATATATATATATATATACATACATGTTCTGAAATTTCAAGCTTATGTTCTAAAATATTTAAAGTGTATTATGAATCATTTCAAGCGTGTTCTAAATTATTGAAAGTGTGTTGTAAATCATTTCAAGTATGTTATAAATAATGTTAAGTATGTTATGAATTTTCATGTTCCAAATTATTTCACGTATGTTCTAAATTATTTCAAGCGTGTTCCAAATATTCGATTGTATTCTAAATTACTTAAAGTGTGGTTTAAATTATTTTAAGTTTGTGCTTTAAATTATATCAAGCGTGTATCAAGCGTGTTCTAAATATTCGATTGTATTCTAAATTACTTAAAGTGTGGTTCAAATTATTTTAAGTTTGTGCTAATTTATTTCAAACATGTTATAAATTATTTCAACATGTTTTAAATTATTTATAATATGTTATAGATATACACAAATATGGTGTGCTAAATTTTACAAGCATGTTCTAATTTGCCAACAACTCAAAATTTCTTTCTCATCTCAGCATCTCAACCTCATATCTTAGCTTCGATTGATAAAATCAGCCTCAACAAGCTAGCTTCACAACATCAATTGGAGTTAAAAAGACGGAAATTATGAGCAAAATTCAACTAAAAAAAAACCTAAAAAAATCAAAATAAAATGAGAATATTACAATAACAGCATGAAACTATAAGAAGAACAATAGCAGCAAGGGCAACACACGGGAAGTGGTCGACAACGACAGGACGACGAGGTGGTCGGTAGAGGGAGAACACACCAACACAAGCAAGCCGTCAAACGACCGTGAAATCGAAGGAATTTCGCCACGAAACTGAAGATAAAAAGGTCGCCGACAACGGTGCAAGTCTTATGAAGACCAATCACTGATTTCCTGTATTTTTTCGACGCAATAGAAGGCAAAATCACCGGTTTCTGGTGATGATTGTAGAAAAAACGAAAGTGAAGAGAGAGAATGAGAAAAAATGAGCGGTGATCTGCGAAGGAAGAGGAGAGAAAGGCCGGCGGTGGTCACCGGTAGGTGGTTGTTACGACGGTGACATGTTGAGAGGAGAGAGAATGAAGAGGTGAAGAGAGAGAAAGGAAAGAGGAGAGAAAAGGAGAGGGGTTTGTGTGGGGTGAGAGAAATGAGTGAATGAAAGTAAGAAAGAGAGTGAGTGAATAAGTCTTAAACTCTTTTTTCTAAAGAAAAATTTCAACCCTTAGATTTTAAATATCCAATGGTAGAGATCTATTCTCACATAAGAGAGGTGTTCTCATAGGAGGCATCCCTTATATATATATATATTTATATCATAAGATTTATCACTAGTAGAAAATTACCTTATTGTACAATGTTGCGATTTAAGCTATGTGCAGCAATAGACTGCGTAAAAAGAAAAAAGAACGTACAAGATAATATATTGATGCGGTTCTTAGAGAAACCGCAACAATAGATTAAAACCAATATTATTTAACCTATAAAAGGCCGCGTTATATAAGCCCACTAGAATTGTGTCATTTCGCATCTTCTCTCGCCTCTCACATCCTTCTCTTCTCTCGCCTCTCTCTTCGATTCTCTTATAACCTCTTCCTCTCATTCCGCTACTTCTCTTGTCCTTCTCTCCTCTCACTTTTCTCTTCGTTTCTCAGCTCCTCTCTCTTCGATCTTTTGTCGCTGCCCGAAGCCATCGAAAGAAATCCGGACAGATTCAACCATCTCAGAAAAATCGGCGGAGATTCAACCATCGAACGCTCTTCTTTAGGGAGATATTCTCTTGCCGCTGCTCAAAACAACCAGTCGTTTTTCAAAGAGACTTCTTCGAACGCTCTACTTCACGAGATCTTTTTTGCTCTAAAGTTTGCGGCGGATAAGTGTCGCTCGATCTCACCGGCAAAGAAGCGTCGTTGGATCTCTCTACTTCGCTTGCTCTCCTCCGTTCTTATTTTTTTTGTATTTTTTCATTTTATTAATTTTTACTTAGATATGATGTTATTAGGGTTTTTTTTTTCATTTTTAATTTTTTTGAATGAATTATGTTAGAGTTTCTATCTTAGTTTAATTTTTGAATGAATGTGATTTTTTGGTTTTTGATGTTGGTTTCATTTTCAAGACATGGTATGCGTTTCATGTTTGAATATTACTAATGTGTTGGTTTCGTTTTCCTATCTCTCAAACTTGCGTATTTTTTTCAACGCTAGTTTTACAAAAAAAAATTACTGATTGTGCGATTTTGGGCTACAACCGTAACAATAGGTTGACATTGTAAACTCTCTCGTGTGCCACCTATTGCACCGGTTTCCTTAAAAAACTGCACAATAGGCAGCAATATATTCTAAATTATTTGTTGCACATTGACTTGGGCGGTGCGAAATCCACAACAATAGGCCTCTTAAAAACCGCAACAATATTATATTATTCTACCAGTGTATATATATCCATTTTTGGAACGCATCGCATGCATATAAGACTAGTATAAAATATGTACAAATTTGTGCCTTTATGAATATAAAGATCTACACCATGAAAATTAGATTGTTAGTATAATAAGAAATAAATTGGAATTGATGACCCTCATAAAATATACCTTTGTTGCGTAGGTCTGACTATACGGACGTTGGAGAAATCAATCTTTATCCTTGAAAAAAGAATAACTTAAATGAAGATTCGAATAAGGATGAAGAATAAAAATTCTTGAGGTTGAATGTATTTGAACAGTTGAATGTGTTTGCATATGGTTTTTAGATAGGGTTTAGGTGTTTTTATATGTTGAAGTATACATATATATAAGTCCATTCGAAAATACGTGTGAAAACGGGGTATTTATAGTGCAAAATACGACCAGGATTTGGAAAACATAAACCGCGGATAGAAAAGAAAGCTTGCGCTCAGCGCAGGCTCGATGCGCTTAGCGCATGCGTATTGTGCCATGCAATAGTTTCGTGTCATACGCATAAGACCATCGCGCCGAGCGCATCGTCTTTTGCGTGCAGTGCATTTCCGCTTGTTTTGCCAGAGTTCAGTTTTTATCTTAAACAACTGTTTTGACTTATCTTTTATCTAAAATTATCATTGAATAACGGATTTAAACATAAAATTTGATTTTATGAAAATAATTTTAAAAAAAATTATTTGAAAATTCAATTAATTATCATGAATAGTCAATTGGGCTTGAACTTAAAGTGGACTTTATAATACATTTGGATTCAAAAAGGGTTGGACTTAGGCTTTTTTTATTGTTCATCTTCAGTCTGGACCAAGTAGGACGATGGTATATTTCTTCATCGGGTGCTAAAAGGGGAGACAAATTTACGAGTCTATAGAAACCCCCACTTAAATTGAAGTTGAAAAACTGAAAGTCAAAGTACTTTGTGTCGGGACAAAGAACTGGATGGGGAAATACTAAGGTAAATTTTAGTCTTTAATTAGTTTAAGGTGAATTGATGATTTGATGGATGGAAGGATTTGAAATAAGCGGTAGAATTTTGGCTCTTTCTTACGTGCAAGTCCCCCCCTTGCTTGACTTTTTGCCTTTGGCTCTTTCTTTTTCTTTTGCATTCTTGCTTTGTCAGAAGAAACCTTATAAATCTAAGTTTTTGTAAGAAAAAACCTTTCAAAAAGAATATGGCACCCTAAAACCTTAAAAAAAATTCTTTACAAGATGAAACCTTAAGTCAATTTCCGGTGTTTGACCCAAATTTTCCGACGTTGACTTGTCATGTGCAGGTCATGTGACCTTTATAATGCCTAATTTCTGTAATTGTTACTCATTCCCTCCATTTCTCACTCTTCTCCTCCTCGTCACTTTCTTCACTGTTGGTAAAATTCTTCAACATCTGCACCCCATCCTTCTCTCTTCAAAAGCTAGCAATTTGTTCCTTCCTTTTGTAATTCAAGCACAAAAAACTTGAATTGAAGCCAAGTCGACCAGGATAAGGTATAAATTCCGCTTTAAATTCTTACATTTCTATTTTCATTCGTAGTTAAATTTAGGGTTTTTTCCCCAAATTGTAGTCTTTAGTAGTTGTTCGTTCAATTGTGGAAGGCTGTATTTAATTTGCTTAATGCTCATAATTGATTTGCAGACAAATAATGGGGGAAGGGGGGGAAACTATGGAGTAGGCAACAATGAAGAAAGTGACGAGGAGAAGAGTGAGAAATGGAGGAAAAGTGAGTAAAAAGATAAAGAAATTAGTCATTGTAAAGGTCACGTGACCTGCACATGGCAAGTCAACGCCGAAAAAGTTGGGTCAACACCGGAAAATGACTTAAGGTTGTATCTTGCAAATATTTTTTTAAGGTTTTATGGTGCCGGATTTTTTTTAAAAGGTTTTTTCTAACAATTTTTCTCTCTCTCTCTCTCTCTCTCTCTCTCTCCCTATATATATATATATATATATATATTGGTCGTTTTTCTGTACACTTTGAAATTTTTCTTTATTTTTATTTTTCTTAGCATTGGTTCTATTTTTTGTACCGAGGCTTGCACACACGTTTTTGTGGTTTTGGGTATTGGAATTTTTGAAGGCTTTTTGTGGAATTTCGATAAGAAAGGATATTTAGCTCAGGATCATGAAGATGATGGTTTAAGTTTTTTTGCATGAATATGGCTTAAGGGATTTTTTTGTTTGTTAATTAAAGGTCATTAGAACAATTTGATTTGTTTTTGAATTTGAAGCATAAATAATGGTGAAAGGCCAAAAAAAAAATGCAATGATATTATTCATGAATATGAAAAGGTTATAATAAATGAAAGTCGTAGAGTGACATAAAATCGATGGGAAAAGACGAAAATGACTAGTGTAAGGTGTAGGCATGTTTTTATTCGCCTACGCGGGATGAACGCGTATTTGACTACCTCATTGTAAATGTTTTATTGAAAACGTTTTTGAAGTTGCCATAACAAGTCTTTACAGGAAGAGTCATAAACCTAATTGGATATTGGAAAACCTTGGGACAACTTAGGGACTTGTCCAATGTAGATTTTCCCGTCACGACTCCATTAATGAACCATAGATTGAGTTCGGGGGTGAGGGTACAAACACGGTCATGAACCACGTTCGCCCATTGTCGGCTTCTACTTAACACGATTCATAGCAAAGTTTATACCAAAGAACAACCAAATAATATTTTCGAACACCCTAAAAAAAATTAGTCTAGATTGGTTTATTAAACACATAAAAAGACTACCTTTTTAGTGACACGTTATTAAGCAATCAAAATTAATGGGTTCCTAATAGGTTGTCCAAATTATCAGATTAATCTTAGAACAATTTCTTTGGTATTGATTAGCAATAATAACATGTTGGTAGTGAAAGCATAAACAGGATAATGATACAAAATATATAAGAAAGTAAGAAAGAAAGAGTATAGATTAGAATGTACTCCCTTTGTTTTTTTATCTTACTCACTTGGAATCTTGACACTATTCATACTTAGAGAGAATCTTCTCAATTTATAAGAAAAAATATAGTCATATAAGGTCTTGTTTGATTCGTCTCAATTATCACTTTATTAACATTCAATCGTTATAATTTTTACTAATATATAATGAAAGATATTTAAGTTCAAAGATGTGCATTGGGAGACGCGCACAGGAAAGTGATAAGGAAAAAAAATATAGAGGGAGTACAAAAGTACGATTTTTTATTAAAGATCTACATCATGAAAGAAATCTTTAGTAACTTCAATAATAAAAAATAAGAAGGAATATACCGGTGTGGCTTGAGTCTGAGGGCATAACAACCTTCACGAAGCGTAATTGTGAAGCCTTTTGAGGAAAACTTGTGAAGATTGATCAAATTAAAGTAAAAGTATGTGTTTGAGTAGGAAAGTATGAAAGTATGAGTGTTTGAGAGTTTTTTTTGCCTTGAGAGATCGCAAGTATTCGGGTGTATAAAAGTGTGTAAAAGTCTATATAGATCCAGAAATCATTAGCTTATTTATATGAAAATGTTGAAAAAAAGATAAAAAAGTGCAGTGCGCTCAGCGCAAAAGAATGCAATGTATGCACCGCCACGTGTCAAGCGCACAGTGATGCGTTGAGCGCAATCCAGCCTGTGCGCCAAGCGCACAGCCTGCGCCAAACACACCACTAATCTGGCCAGCCTTTTTTAATGTGGTTTCTAAAGATTCTTTTTATCTTTTATCTTTAAATTCGGAAACCAGCTATTTTACGAGATAAAATCTGATTTCAATTTAAAAATCCTTTACTCTAAAATATCTTTGAAAATATTTATGTATTTCTGAAAATATTTATTAAAATAATAGATAAATACAATTAAGTATCATGAATAACTAATTGGGTTTTTCAAAAGATTGGGCTCAAAAGATTTTATCCGTGGGCTCAAAATACAATTAATTATCAGGAATAATTAATTGGGCTTTAAAATAGGATTTTGGATATCTAATGCAAATAAATAAGCTTTATGCTTTAAAAAAATTTTGGGCTTAGCTCTTTGGACTGCACTCCCCTTGGGTCGGACCAATTAAGACTGCGGTATTTTCATCATTAGGTCCTTAAATGGGGAGACACGATTATTTGTCTACATAAGGACTCTCTGACTTAACCTAGAAAACTTTGAAATATAAGACTAAGCCTTTTGAATTGGGGATACACTGCTCAAGGGGTTGTTGATGATGCTAGAATGTATTAAAAGTCTGCCGTTATTGACCATATTTTGCAGTGCGTTCATTATGCTCCAACATTATATCAAATGTCTATTACCTTGATGGCATCATTTGTAGTAATTTTGGTGCCACCTTTTGGATCTCTTCCTTTTTTTTAGAGCAGGGTCAAGTGTAGCCTTACAGGATTGATCGTGCCTCTGTTGTGAGCGGTCAAAAGCAAGCACATGCCTCAAAGTGAAGTCGGGGATGGTGATATAATTCGTTTGGTGAGCCTTAGATTCGGCTCACCTTTTTACTTCTCCGTTAGGCGTTCCCAAGTTGTAATCTCTCGACCAATTTTGAATATAAATTGAATGGACCTTACTTGTATGTTTTGGAAATGATTTTAGAAATGAGATGGATGATTTGAGAATGATATGGGTTTGAGAATAGGATGAGTTTGACCATGATGGAGACATGGGCCTAACTATATGAATATGCAGACATGGACTGGATTGTAAATGAACCCACATGACAATATAGACTTGAGATAGATGGGCTTGACCATGATGGAGGCATGGGTTTAACTATATGAACTTGCAGACATGGGCCAGATTTTGGACCTACATGAAAATGCAAGCAGACTACTCAATATTGGGCCTGTATAGAAATATACGGAGGATCTAGACTTTGGATTTACATGAAACTGTAAAACAGACTAGACTCAAAGATTGGAAGGACTAGACCAAGCAGGTTAGACTCAAAGATAGGAAGGAGTAGACTTTGAACTTACGTGAAGATACAAGCAGGCTAGACATAAATATTGGGAGGACTAGACTTTGAAGTTATATGAAGATGCAAGCAGGCTAGACTATAAGATTTGGAGGACTAGATTTTGAACTTACATGAAGATGCAAGCAGGATAGACTCAAAGATTGGGCCTATATGAAAATATGCAGAGGTTTTAGATATTGGATTTGGGCCTACATGAAGATGCAAGCATGGGTTTGACTTTGGAATTGACTAGGGCTTACATGAAGATGCAAACTAAACCTAGAGTTTTGATTGGGCCTACATGAAAATGCAAGCACGGGCTTGACTTAAGTTGAGCTACATGAAGATATAAGCATGAGTTTGACTTAGATTGGGCCTAGATTGGACATGAGCTACACTTTAATGGGCCTACATGAAGATGCAAGCATGGACTCAGATTTTAATAAGACCTACATGAAAATGAAAATGGGCCTAAGATGTGCATGCATGGACTCTTGGATTAACTTGATTGGATTGAGCCCTCCTTTTTATTTTTATTTTCTTAAAAGTGATGATGATGATTAATGATGGATTAATTTTGAAAAGGATTGTTTTGCAAGCTATCTTGAGAAAGATAGGGATATAAATTATAGGATGAGATAGTAATAATCTTGAAAAAGATTATTTTTTAAAGGATATCTTGAAAAAGACATAATAGGAAGAGTGTAGGATTAATCTTGAAAAAAGGTTTTATTTTTTTAAGAATATCTTGAAAAAGATAAAGATAAGATAAGTCTTGAAAAAGATTGAAGGAGGTAGGATAGGATGAGATGAGATGAGATGAGATCATGACTCAAAACTCTAGCATGATCACTTATCTAGATGGACTCAAAAGATAGACTTAATCTTAGATGATATGCATGGAAAAGATTGATTTTTATCTTTGAATTAGGTGAGTTTTGTTTGAAAAATATGACCTAAAAGTGATCTTGGATAATGATGCAAATATGGATCGAAAAACGACAAATAAATCGTCGAAATTAAGTTGTATCAAGCTGTCTGCTTTGTGTCACACTCAAGGATCTACGTGCCACACAAGCTTTGCGTCATGCGCAAGCTCCTTGCATTTGGCGCAAGGATCTTACGCTTGGCACAGGATGTTCACGATTTAAATTTTTATTTTCGACAATCTATTGGTCTTTTTTCTATATTTTTAATCTAATTCAAGGAGAATGCGAGAGGAATGCATGATGAACATAGCAAACAAGCAATCAAGAATGTCAAATATGCAAGAAATAGTATGTAAGTCTAACCTAAAGTCAAGATCTATGTTTTAGTACTATAGTTAGGTTTTGGTTAGGCTTAAAAAGGGTCCATGACTAAGAGACTGATTCCATGCTTCGTATCTTTGCTTAGAAAGATGGCCACATGTAGGACGCACTCCAGTCTCAAGTCAGGAACAAGATAGCAATGCCATGGTTGGATAGGTTTGCTTATGACTAAGATCCAACACAATTGCTCAAGAAGGGTTTTGAAAGGACAAAGCGCAAACCTCCCAAGGGTAGCCCCCATAGAACAAGCGCTAGTGGGGGCAAGGACAAGACCTTATGGTGGCTCTGAAGAATAGCCATGCAATATGCTAACAAATATAATGCATACAGTCTCTGAAGAATAGCCATGCAATATGCTAACAAATATAATATACCATTGAATTTTCGAGTTTCAGCCAAATAGGATTTTTAAAATATTTAATTTTGAAAAAAATTCAAATTTAAAAATAAATCCCCAGTAGAGTCATCAAACTGTAGGCATGTGATCTTCATGTTTTAGCCCACACAATAATTAGTGATGTTTTGGTTCGAATACAGTCTCGAATTAATTTTCAAGAAAAATCAATAAAACCAAAAATAAGATATTTGAGTTCGGGGTGAATTTCCTTATTCAATGAAATATTCTAATACATGCACATAAATTTGATTAATTGAATAAATAGACAAATATATTAAATATTGATTTTTTAATATATAAGATCTAATTTTGGTGATCACTTAATTAAATCACAAGATTAGTGGGAACCCAGATTGGTAGTCCAATTTATCCTATATACTAAACGTGATTTAACTAATTTGCAGGTCCAATTTAGCAAACAATAATATATTGGTGATCAGACAATTACTATAAAAAAAGGCATAAAATATATTCAAGGCTTGAGAATAATTATGAAAATAATTACGAGAAGGGAGAATAGAAATAATGTACCAAATGTGTATCATCAAAAGTATATTGTTATTATAATAAAAAAATTAGAATTGACCATCAAGAATTATACCTTTGTCGCCTAGGTCTGACTGTACAGATGTTGGAGGAATCAATCTTTAGCCTTGAAAAATAAAGATCTTGCATAAAGATTCGAAAAAGGATTCATGAAGAATGAAAATTCTTGAGGTTGAATGTGTTTGAATATGGTTTTTTGAGAGGTTTTGAGTGTTTTTATACGTTGAAATATATGTAAAATTCCATTCGAAAATAGGAGTGATAAAGAGGTATTTGTAGAGCAAAATACGACTACTGTTCGGAAAACAGAAGCCACAGATAAATAAGAATGCTTGTGCCCCGTACAGGCTCGATGTACTTAGCCCACGCGTGTCTCACGCCACGCAATAGTTTCGCGTCAGACACAAGACTATTGCGAAGAGCGCATCGTCCTTGTATGGAGGGCATTTCTGCTTTTTTTTTTTTCTGAAGTTCAGTTTTTATCTTAAATGACTGTTTTGACTTATCTTTTATCAAAAGTTATCATAGGATTTAAATCATAAAATCTGATTCTATTAAAATATTTTAATATTTGAAAATTCAATTAATTATTATGAAGAATTAATTGGGCTTTATTTTAAAATGGAGTTTAAAATATATTTGGATTCAAAAAGGGTTTTGAACTTAGGTTTTGATTGCTCCTCTTCAGTACGGACCAAGTAGGAGGACGTATGTTTCATCACCGAATGCTAATAGGGGAGACAAATTTATGTGTCTACATTAATATCTCTTGGCAAGATACTATTTTGTTGTATTATTTTTTGCTAATTCTTAGGCATAGCTTATTCTTAATTAGTTTGTGTATCTTTATCTCTTTCCATATATTGTATCTTTGTTTAATTGTCATATAACTTAATCACGGCTTACGCGTTGCTGTATGATATAAATAAATTAAAAATTACAATGCTCCTACAACAAAGAATTATTTGTTCTTTATATGAGAAATTCTCACCTGTGTATAATAAGGGTCACAAGTCTAGTCGAACTTAATACTAGGATATTGTTAGATTACACCTTATATATGTTGTATATCTATTCTTAAGCTATATTGTATGTGCGTGTTGTACGTATGAATGAAATACATCTGTTCACAGTCTCGTATATATATAAGTTTTGTGACAGTTTTCATGCTTAGCTTTTCATTTATTTTTCAACAGGATGCTGCCAGTGGCGGACCCAGGAATTTCAATTTGGGGGTACGACGTACAACAAACACAAATATAAGAATTGATGACGGGAATGAAGGGGAGTAATTAGTTTCATTCGACATTTTTATTGGGAGAATTCCATTATTTTGAACATGAATTGTCGAAGATCGATTGGGTTGCTTTCCCTTGGATTGCAATCATTCTGTTGGGTATTATCCATTCTCTTACCTATTTTCTCACAATACCATCAACTATCCAAACTATATTATAAACAATACCATCAACTATTGAAACTATATTATAAACAAACATCTATTAATCCATCCATACATAAAGATTCATACCCTTTTGATATTTAGATCAAATACTTACATGGGGGCTTTTTCTTTGATTATTTCAAGATCTACAATAAAAACCTTCATATTATATACTACTGTTGCATATATATTCAACCTCTACAACACAGTGAGCACATTATTTGTTTAATCTGTTGGGTTTAACAAAATTTAATAGAATCAATCAACGCCTCGTTATCTCCTAATTGAATTCATAGAATTAATTGTCAATTTCGATTTCGAATTTCAATAAGCAAACCCTAACTAATTAATCAACAATGTCCACATTCAACAATTTACATCTAAATATTCAATTAATCTAAGAATCTAACATATATAAACTTATAAAAGTTGGAAAATATGAAATTAAAACACAAAAATGAAAGCTTAACAACTTACTGGTTCGAATAAATGGAGGATTATTGGAATGCTGGGTCGGCGAAGTCGAACTTCGAAGTTCGAATTAAAGGGCGTGCGAAGTGCGAACGGCGGTAGCGTCTCTGCGGTCGGAACTTACTATTCGGTGCCCGGTGGTTTCAGGTTTGAGACTTTGAGACTGAGTGCCATTCAGTATTGAATTAGAGGAGAGAGAAGAGAGGAGAGAGAATTAGAGGGGATGTGAGAATCTGAGAGAGAGGAGAGAGAGGAATGATACGCGTGCCTTGGCCCCTGCGAAATTCCAGCTTGCTTTTTTTTTTTTAAACTGGTTTTTTTTTTTGAATTTGGGGATACAGCTGTACCCTCATGTACCCCTCTAGGTCCGCCACTGATGCTGCTGTTTATTGAAACTATTAAGTGTTAGAAAACATAAATTTGAGACTTAATCTTTTAACTTTTTCCCTATTTGGGATCTCACATGATGTTTTGTATTTTTTTAAAGTTACTAGTTGTTGACCCGTGCGCGATAAGGTAGTGAAAATTAATTAGCCACTTAATGATTTAAATATTTTAGCAAAATTGTACTTCCTCCGTTTTTTTTATTACAACAATTGAGTTTTCACTATTGTTAATGCTTAACTTTAACTATTAATATCCTTAATTACTTTTTAGTAAAAATTATAAAAAAAAAAAAATTTGGAAGTGTATATTGAGTCGAATGTAACAAAACCCACAAAAATTATATTTTTCCTTACATAGTAATCACAATAGATCGTGAAAGTATGGTAGGTGAATAGTGTAGAAATCCAATTGTTGCAACACAAAAAGAACGAAGAAAGAATCAATGAAAATTGACTAATGTATATATTTGCGAATTGATATGTTATTTGTAACTATCAAATCGTAAGTGCATCATTGTCTTACTATAGTTAATGGTTGTTGGAGAAAGAGGTGGTAGCTCAATGAAGTACCAACATGAATTCCAGGACGTTGCCTAGGGTTCTAATCCTCGTCTCAACAATAAGTTAGGTGATTTTTTTGTCATGGCAATGGGCCTTCATGTCAGATGTCTTCTGGTTGTTAAGGCTTGTACCGAGTCTTTGAGTTGGTGTACCTTACAGGCTAGTAATCTAACAGGGGTTGGTTCTTGATCCAATTATCTCTGAAAATAAAATAGAAAAACCTAATGTTTGTGGAAATAAGCACCCCTTAATCGTGCACCATAAAAACCTCATTTGCTAGAGTACCCGAAGGGATAACTCTCCTCCATAAGCTCCTAAACTACCACGACTCAGAGTAACCATAACCTCTATTGTACTCGCCTACATTACCATAGCCTTTGAAGTTATCTAAATAATAATGCACATTGATAACACAAAATTAAAAAGCATATCAACTTCATTATAACCCATAGCATTCAAAGTTTACAATACAAGTTTGATTTAATTTCCCTTTTATTCTATATTATTTAATGCATTTATGAAATTAATACACGTTCCAAAAAACAAAACTTTTCAGATCATCTCGCATAATACACAATTAGATTCTTTATTGAATCAAAATACATTCACAATTAGATGAAAAGATACTTGCTCATACTTATTTTTAGAAAATAATAGTAAAATCATTATACATACTTCCACAAGCATTAGCTTTTTGCAATATCATTATAGTAAAATCATTATACATATCTCCTTTGTTCTTTATAGCAATAACGAGTCAACAAAAAAATTAATATTCTCTATTTGCAATCTCCAATCTATAATACTCCCTCAGTCCCATAATATAGTGCTCACTTCTTTATTTTCACGAGAATTAAGGAGATTGGATTGAGTAGTAAGATTCAAAAAAAATAATTAATGAAGTACTTTTGTCTTGGAACTACTCCCTTTATTTTCTTATTTCCTTAAAAAAAATGAAAAAGTAATAAATTTTCCTTGAAATGGTACAAAGTAATAAATAGGAGCACACATTTTGAAAGAAAGGTAGGAATATTTTGGGAAGTTTGTGTAAAAATTGAGGACAATTTAGTCAAAACAAATTAATATAAAATGAAGTAGGCACAATATTTTGGGACACCCAAAATGGAATATAAGCACTATATTATGGGACGGAGGGAGTATAAGAGTATACACATGCACAAATATTGAGAGTAGATGATGAACAACACATAGTTGCATGAACAACATTCAGATAAGACTTGAAGATCCATCCAAACAATCTTGTTTGAAGTATTTCTTAAACATTAGCTCGAAGGTCAAAATCTTGCTACTTGACAATGAAGACGTTGGACCAATGATCAATTGCGCAAATTGCTTGCAATAATGCAGGAAAAAACCTTCATTCCATCCTGAAACGACTGAAAGTATATATCTTAGTTAGACAGCTTTAATGAACCCAATCTAATAGGATAATGTTCTATATTGTAGGTTTCACTTTCAGTAAAATAGGAAAAACTTATCTATTAGATAAGTTTACCCCATTCCTTATTTAGCATGGGACCGGTCTCTCTATATTATCATCTTTACTATAAAGTCACATTCCTTCTCTTTTCCTTCAATGAACTGGCCAAAATATCTCCTTAAACTTTGTGCAAAATATCACACTCCTCTTAAAATGAAGGAAGCAGGCTTTTGAAATAATGATCAATTTGGGAGTAAGTTAGTGGAGCAAAGAAGAAATGAGGAATCACACTTGATCTTGAAATAAATTACACCTGCTCGTATTTCCCCCCAAAGTTTCACAATACATAAACACAGAAAGAAACCATGTTCATTTTAGATAAAAAATATATTCTTGAAGATGAAAGAAGAATCCAATTACAGGACAGCACATCTCAATTCACAGCAAGCAACAATAAGTCACCCCATATTAAGAAAATCCTTCCTAGACCATCTCCATCATATTCTACAATCAACTTCAAGCTTTACTGAATGTCTATTCAAACTTATTCATTGAGTACACCTGTGACGCAGGTTTTACATCCCCCACCCCTTAGTGTTTGCACTTAAACAGAAGAATTTTGTTCAGCATAATAAATAAATTAGAAAGGTGAAAAAATCAAGAGAGAACAAAAATCATGATAAAGTAACTTCTTCCTTCTCTATTTCAGATGTATATAAATAATGGATATCCACAGAATTGTTATCAACGTTTACAGAAACAACATTGCTTATAAGTGAACAAATGCTTGAGCTGTTCGTAAGACTTGGAAATTAATCAAAGATTTCAATTTGTTTGCATCTGTGAACAAATCCATCCAAGACAATTTAAATCTCTAATCCTCATAGTTTAGAGCTAATTTTCAAGTTGCAACATCATCTTCTTAACAAGTATGAAATGTATAACAATCACTGCAAAGTCTCCTGATTGCTGCATTACTTTGGTAAACCAAAACAAAGTCAAATAATATCTTTTTGGCCATCCCGTCCAAACCTTTTTCAAGCCCCAATCCTATCTTCTAGGGATTCACTTCCTTAACATAGAGTGATTAATACAATATCAACTAAAAACTTCTTGCTTCCACTTTATCTTCCGATACACCTGTACTATTTTGAATGTCCCAAATTTATCTTCCACTTACCAACAATGGAAAAGCTTTCCCCCCAGGTGAAGTGGAACCCACTGTATCTTACTATTACTACTACTTAATCTCTGAACTATTTTCTATTCACGTTTAACCACTATTGGGACAGAGGGAGTATTAAATATACGGCCATATGTGTGTAAAGGGCTCATCAGTAATGGCAAGTATATGCTAATAGTTGAAAGGGAAAAGCACACATATGTTACCTCCGTGGCCATCATATACCGCAAAGAAAGATGTCGAGCTGTCCAAACCTGGAAGAACTGTGTGCTGTAAACAAGTAAAACAAGTTATTCGTACCTTGGATTCAAAACTGAAATATAGATCTGATAGTCATGGTAATCTTAAATTTTTTTCCCTTTTGATTAACAATAAGAAGTTGACTACATAACTTCAGAACACTCATAAATTTTACGAGGTCTTGAAAGGAGTGCACGTTAAATCAATGCTAATATATAAGGTGAAGGCTTAAATCTGACAATTAGGAATCAATCATCTAAGAAATGAAATGGAGGGTCTTAACTTATTTTTCCACCTTTTCCCCCACTCTCAACACAAGGACACATTGGAGAGCCAAAAAATGTAACCTCACAATGTCTCATCGAACTCAAACAATTAAAAAAAGCCAAAGAGAACACCCCTACGACGATAATGTTGAAATTTGATAACAAACCAGTAGATTTCTCTTTTTTTTCCTAGGTCAGAATGAAAACTTCTCATGTGAAGAAAACCTAAAAAAATAACATACTTCAAAGTCTTCCAACCAAGACAGATAAATGGAAGCTCTAGCACTTCTGACAAAGATAACAAAGGGAATGCCCTTGAAGGGTGCGCCTAATAAGAGGCTAGTAATGCTACTCTACCACGAAGACAAATGAATAAACCAACTCCAAAGCTTCATATCATTCTTTCCTTGACAACAATGCCCACAAGATGGCCTGATAAACTCTTATGAAATACACAGAATTGCTCTAAATTAGTAGCCACGTTAACCCAGTCCACCCACACAACCACAAGAAGTTAGCATCAAAAGTAGCAACAAACATGTAGCATAAGAAGAGCTGATTTCCCATATTATCAATAGCAAAATACATGACATACATACTACTTGATAGAGCTTTAGTAGGTTCCTGAATCAGTATTAGTATTACCAATGCCAAGTGTTACTAAAGCAAAATACATGAATTAGTATTAGCTTTATCATTGGTAATACCAATTCATGTGGGTGGTATTTGCTTTAGTATGTGGGTGGTATTAGCTATATATACATGAGTTGGTATAGCCAATTCGTATAAGCTAATGATCATTACATCATTATATGAAGGCATTATCCTCATACCAAGACCTAAGTGAATTCAACCACCCATAAGTCTTATTTCATCTTCTCATAGCCACCCTTTATGACGTAGGAAGGTTAGTGGAGAAGTTCGACGAAGAAGTTGTTCGTCGAAATAGCCTGGAATGATTTCCACTGGTCAGGCCTCCGGAGTCAGAATGCTTATTATAATACCTTTTCGGAAGTGAAATGGGCCAACGAGTCAAACTCACTGCTATGCTGTGACCAATAGGCTTTTTAAGCCATCCGAGTTCGTTTAGGGCCCGAAAACAACATTTTAATTATTTCTGGATTTTGTTATTTCCTTATTTTCATATTAGGGTTTTGTTTAAACTATTTAAACATTACTAGGCCATCTTTAGGAGGCAGTTTTTCATCTTTAATAATATTTCAGAGTTTTTACTCTCTTCTGGTGGATTCCGGAGCCTTTTACAGATTCATCGCCTGATAATCTGTTTGTTCTTGTTAAGGATTAGCGCTTGCTTTTCCTTTGATCTTTCCGACTACGTCAATTTACCAATTTTTGTTAATTGGATTTATTGTATCAACTTTTCCAATTCAATCTATGTGTGTGGAACATACAATAACTTCAAATTTAGAACTTTATTGTATCAACCTTTCCAATTCAATCTATGTTTTATTGCTTTTTCAATTACTCCCAAATTGAATCATTGTTTATTTACCTCCCAGCTAATACAATCAACACTGCCCCAGGTGTGATACAAGACATTTCCTATAAAAACCAAATTATTACTCAAAAAAAAAAAAAAGATTCACCCAAAAAAAGTAAAAATGAGAAAACCTGAGCGAAAATGGAGGCGAATTATCTAGGTTAGGGAGGAAGATGAAGATGGAGGGTTCAAAATTAAAAGAGAGAGAGTTTTTCAGACAATGTATGCTGCATAAAATGAATCAAAACTACAATCAAAACCAAATCAAGATCAAGATGAACTAATTAACACAACAACGTGATTAGAATCACCTGGAATTCGCTACCAAATCGTCCTCAATACTCATGCACTCAAATTTTATCAACAAACTTCAATCAGAGGAAAAAATTAATTGAATATCTCATTGCATTTCACATATTCAAATCAAGATCCCTAATCAACACAATTAGGTTCGTACTTTCCAATTGAATCAAAAAATTTCAATCAAATAACAAAACCTAATTTCAATTGAACCAAAAAATTTCAATCAAATAACAAAACCTAATTGTCAAATAACGACATTTTTCATGGCATTTCACATGGATTTCAATTGGTACATGGAGATAAGAAGAAGTAGGAGAAAGAAACCTTGCCGGCGAGTTTTCCTATGCCGATGTGAATGAATTTGGTCAGAAAAGAAGAGGGTTTAAGGATGGTTTTGAAGGCGGGGATTCTGATGGGAGTGAGGAGAGAGAAAGGAAGAGGAGGAACTGGAAACTAGAAAGAGGAGAGTGAAGATAGAAGAGCGAGAGACAAAGAGGAGAGATGCAGAGAATAGGAGATAAAGAGACACGAGGCAGAGTATGGGCAGGCCAGCAATTCAAAGAAGGTGAAAGGGTAAAACGGTAAGCCCACTGTTACTAGGATACAGTAGACCAACTTCTCACTTTTTATTGGGTATGGATATAGTCAAACCTGGGTTAAGATATGGCTACACTTAGTGGTGTCAAAACAGGTTCTGGGTATACCCATGGCGAACCAGGTCAGACCCGGACAGGTCAGGATTCTGACAGTCAGTGCCCCAGGTCGTGATTGGTCAGGTTTTGTTCAACTGGGTCGGTCACATTTGAATCATGAGATTGCCGGGTGCCGGACAGGTCTGAACGTTCCATTTACACGTCAATCCATTACCGGGTATGATCGCATGTGGACAATTTTTAATCGGACAGGTCTGAACGATCCATTTACACGTCAATCCATTACCGGTTGAATGTGGCTGGAATTTGGATTGCTTGAATATTGATTGTAATTGGATTTTTGTTTGAATCTGCGTTACTTGTGTGACACAAGCCTGTAGGCAGTAGGTTTCATTTTTTTTGACACATTATGAGCCACAAATGATCCGATTTTCACCTTAAATCCGGATCAGTTAATGGTTAACTAATCAGACTTTCAAGTTACCTTTTACTTTTACAAAATATTAAACATATTTCAACCTTATAATATAATAGTGACATAGTGTAGTTGTAGACTTGTAGTTATTTGATTAGAAAATCACTCGGTCAAGTCATAAGTGATTAATCATAATGTTAAGTTAACTATAATTTTAGTAAAATACTCGCTTCTTTCAAGTTATTATACCTTATAATAATAAGTTTAATAAAAAATTCAAAGTAAAAATAAGTGATTAATCATCATAATGTTAATATATTGTTAGTTGCTATTGTTTTATTCAATATCATAAACATTTGTCTCCATTCTCCTTTACATTATATAACTTCTCACCTGATTTAGTATATATTTTATTCAGTTTATAAAATTTTAAACAAGTACATAGCACATACGTAAATGATAGAGCTTATTTTTGATTATAGTAATCATACAACATATGTTAAAAAAAACAATACAAAACAATTGTATTCTTCAAATATCCTAAAATAAGTACATGATATTCAAAGTTTAACCCTTAAATTAAGAATGTAATTTTTTTATTTATTAAATTAATTATCAAATATAAGCAATTTTATAAATTAACATATTTAAATGATTTTGTAGATATAGAAAAATAATTGAATTTTAGTAATTTTGTTGAGTTTAGTCGTCTAAATAGGTTGGTTTAAAAAATTGGATCAAATCAGGCAGATCTTATTTGATCTGATTCAACTGAATTCTAGTTTAATTTGGGTCGGTCATTATAAACAAATCGGGTTGAACCAGGTATTTACTGGGCCTAATCGGGTTTTGGGTTAATATCGCGTTGAGATACGGTCAGGTTCGGGTTTGAATGCAGGTCTGTGTGGTCATGTAACACCTCAAAAATTCACTCCGAATTTTTCGCATTTAATTCATAGCGTTTAATTAACTCCGTTAACGTTTCACTGTTGTAATCAATAAAATTTTCATCTTGATTTGCAAATTCATAAAAATTATATTTTTATTTCATAAACATGTTGGATTTATTTTCCTAAAGTTTAAATAATTTTTGTGAAATTTATTTTCGATATTCAGATTTTATTTGAATTTAAAATCGGTTTTGAGAAAAATTAGGAAATCGGTAAAAATAATTTTAATTAATTCATTTATAACTTTTAAAACTCATTTCAAATGTATTAAAATCAGTTTGTCATGGTGGAAACTCATTTTCGGATTTTCTAAGGCATTATTAAGCTTATTTGACTATTTGACTAACTTTAAGGTTTTAATCTTTAAAAATAATAAACTTGGTCCAAAAGTCTTGAAATAATATATATTTACTGATTTTATATGTATAAATCTTGATAAAATGATATATTTGGTATGTCTATGACTCATACATGTTATTGTTGGCGTGTTTTTATTTCGCCTACGCGGTGTGAGCGCGTATTAGATTCGACTACCCCATTGTAAAAGTTTTATTGAAAATTGTTTTGTATTGGAAAAAGTCGCCAACAATTCTATTTAGGAAGAATCATAAACCTAATTGGATATGGGAAAAACCGTAGGGACAAATAATCCAATGTAGATTTCCCCGTCCTGACTCCACATATGGTCAAAATGAACCAAAGATTGAGTTCGGGGGTGATGGTACGAATATAGTCATAATGAACCACATTCGCCCAGAGTTGGCCTCTACTAAATATCGATTCATAATTCTATTCAAAAAATATATATATAAATCGATTCATAACATATTTTATGCCGAAGAATAATCATATAACGTTTTAAAAACCCTAAAAATAATTAGTCTAAATTGGTTCAGGAAACACATAAAAAGACTATTTTTTTGTGATATGTTATTTAGGCAATCAATTTGCAGGGAACCTAGCAGGTTGTCCAAATTAATCTGATTAATATTAGAACAATTCTTTAGGTCTTTGATTAGCAAAAATAACATGTGGGGTGATAAAAGCAATAAAGCAGGGACAATCATATAATATGCATAGAATGTTCTGGCAAGTATGTAATAATATGAAAAGTAAATAAAAAGAAAGAAGAAGGTTTAGAATATACAGTAGAGCGCTTTTATCTTAAAGATCTACATCATGAAGTAAGTGGTTAGTAACTTCAATAAAAAATATAGAATTTATTCAAGGACCCTCAGGATTATACCTATGCGGCTTAGATTGAGGAGCGCAACGATATTTAGGCGGAGCAATCGTGGAACCAAGAACACGGTGATCAAGAATTGGTTGAAAATATTGAAAGTATTTGAGTATTTCGGAATTCGAAGTGTATCGTAGAGGTATTCGTAAGTTTTTGTATTCCTGAAATAATAATATGAAAAGCCGTCCATAATTCGTGAAATCACGGGTATTTATAGGAAGAACTAAACTTGCGCTCCACGCAAGCCCTGCGCCAGGCGCAGGCCTACGTGGCAGACGCAATGCCACGCGTCAGGCGCACATTGGTGTGCCTAACACGGCTAGCCCAATCAGGTTTAGGCACGTGTAAACGCGTTTTGAAAAGATAGAAAAGAAAGTTGCGTCTCACACAGAACTTGCGTCAGACGCAGGACTCTGTGTGAGTCACAAAATCTACGTGTCAGGTGCTCATTGGCACGCCTGACGCGATCTGGCCAATGTGTTGGACGCACGTGGCGTGCTGAGCGCAGCCCCCGCGTCCGGCGCATATTCTAGATTATTCCAGCATATTCGTTTGCGCGTCTTTCGAAGATACCTTTTTTATCCCTAGAATTCTGGGGATGGAATTTTACGAATTGAAAATCTGATTTACTTATCAAAAATAATAAAAATATTCATGAGAAATATTTATTAAAATAACAAATATTTGATTGGGCTTTTAAAATGGACTTAAAACATTTTTATGGGCTTGAAATACAATTAATTGGGCTTTAGAATATCATTTCAAAACACATTTTGGGTTGATTTTTTAGATTGCTCTTCCATTGGGTCGCGCCAACTAATGCCGCGGTATGTTTCATCATCGGATCCTTAAATGGGGAGACACGATTATGTGTCTACAGAAGCCCCCACTTTGACTGAGGTTCAGGAAACCGAAAGTCAAAGTATACGGTGTCGGGACGGAGAACAATTCCAAACGCTCTGCAGTTTAGAACTGATCTATAACCGCCGGTCTCTGCAAAACAAAGTTAGTATGCAGGACAATAACTACAAGCAATCTGATTACTTGCAGAAGAAGATGTTAGCAGATAGGCGCAAACAACTCAGATAAAGCACGTAATGATGCAAAAATGCAAACTTAGACTCTCTAAGGATGCATGAGACGCCATGCAAGGATTTAGGTTATGCAAAGCTAAGGTAGACATGTCATGCAAGGTTAGGGTTATGCAAGACTAGAATGTATGAAATGCAATGCAAGGTCAGGGTTTTGCAAGGCTGCAGTGCAAGGTCAGTGCAAGGCTAGAAGATGTGATGCAATGCAAGGTCAGGATTTTGCAAGGCTAGAAGATGTGTAGAGTGATAGCATGAGTAGAAATAGATAGAATGATTTTCGAAAATCGTTTTTAGTAAATGATTAAGGTCCGTAAACGAGGTCCGCAGATTACAACTCTTCGGGAGTTTGATTTGGAGGCACCGGCCACCACATATAGGAAGCCCCCACTTTGGGTGAGCTTGCCTTGAATTAGGCATTGAGCCTTAAATGAAATATACTTGATTTGATATTGAAACGTAGTTGCTATGTCTTGAACATTGAAAGTTTTCACTGGGGATTGTACTGGGGATTCTTCTTTGGTATAGGCAAAGTCAAGTATCGCTAGAAACCATGGAATTGTCAGAGAGTCCTTCGGGGACAAGGAGAGCTTGGATTGAAAAATAAAAAGGTTTAAATTTTCTGACATAAATAAATGTAGGTGGGAAAAGGCTTTAACGAGGTTAGGTTCAGACTCGAGTCTATGTCGGGATCTAGAAAGAGATTATGCTCCTAAATTCAAGAAAATCAAATCATTAGACCTTGACTATTTTATTTTTATTTTAGCAGTCGGACCTCGAGTAGAGGATTCCTACGTATCCTTGCGGAATCAGACCATTCGTAGTTCCAGATCTGATTTTTCTTTAGGATTTTTTAACTAGAATAATACAAACTTTTGCCCGTTCTCTCGTAATAATACAAACTTTTGATTATTTTTTAATAATACAAACTTTTAGCCAAAATTCCCCTGGTAAGTCAATACCGGTTGTAACTTGTTGTAGCAGGTCACTATGACACGTGTCATTATGTTATTGGTTGGTTTTATAATTTTTTATTTCAATTTGAAAAAAAAAAAAACTCAAGCCACCCGAAAGTCCGAAACAGACCCTCCACTCTTTCCCCCCCCCCACCCCACCCCACCCCGCACCCTACCCCACCCCCCCCACCCCAGACCCTCCCTCTCTCTCTTCCTCCCTGCCCTCCGGCCCCTCCTCAACCACTAACCAAACCCCAGTCCCTCCCCCCCACCCCGAAACCACTTTTCCCGATGTTGTAAATCCTTATTTCCCACCCCATAACCACTTCCCCAACCCCTCCCCACCCGAAACCAATCTCTCTCTCCCCTCACTCATCTATCTAGTGTCCCTCATCTCTCCTCCATCCAACAACCAATTTTTCTCAACCAAAGGGCAGCCTTGAGCATTCCTTAGACCGCGCCGCAATGTTAAGGAACCATCAATCTCAAACCGCACTCTTTCCGTTGGATATGCTTCTGTTGTGATTTATGTTGTTGGATTATGTACACTATTTGTGTGGTTAATTAATGTAGTGAGAAACATCGGGACTTTTCCACACATTCCAAGCTTTACCCAGAGACGAAACATCATCCCATCATCACATTCACCATCACTATCATCATCATTGTCATCATCATCATCATCATCATCGAAGAAAGAACGAAGGAGATTAGTGAAGATATAAGGGTGGAAATCATCGAGCCAAAGAAAGGGTTTTTCAATGGGGTTTCGCCAGTCAGGGAAGAGGAGCTGAGAGACGTCGTCGTTTGAGGCGAGATCGAGAGCGGCGAAGTAGGAATTCAGTTCTCCAATGGTGTTCTCCAATGGCAACCGCTTGCCCTGAATTGGGTTTCAAAGATTGGGTATTTCTAGTGAGAATGATCTTAATGAGCTCCTTCTCAAGCTTCGATTCTTCTTTGGAAAGCTGGGTTTTGTTATCGGCACCCGGTATCGATAAAGTCTCTTTTGTCGAGGAGAGAGAAAAGTCGAGAGACGGCCCGGCGGAGTCAAGGAGGAGGTCGTCGAAGGACTGAGAGAGGAGAGGGTGGTTGTGATTGAGAGAAGGAGGTTGTTGACGGAGTTGAAGACGACCCATCAGAGATTGAAGGAGGAGATGGTCAAACTTTGGTGTGCTGCTGTTGAATGAATGAGCTGCTCATCTTTGGAGATGGTGTTTTGGCAGTTGTGGTTGTGGGTTTATGGGTTTGGTGGTGCTGACGGTGGTGGCAGGGTGTTTCTTCGAATTTGGTGGAGGAGTTCAGTTGGGGGGGTTTAAGGCTGGGAGTATTGAATTTTTTTTACCGGTTTTGTAGGTTATAAGTCATATTGACCTATCAGGGGAATTTTGGGCAAAAGTTTGTATTATTAAAAAATAATCAAAAGTTTGTATTATTGCGAGAGAACGGGCAAAAGTTTGTATTATTCTAGTTAAAAAATCCTTTTCTTTATTATATATATATATTTTTTTGTGCCCTAACTTTTGCCTAGGCCGCCCTTTCGGGTTTTCAACCTAGCGGGCTTGGACATACCTTGAAAAAGGAGTTAGGGTTGATGAAAGGTTGAAAGGTTTAAGGCTTGATGCTTTAATGAAAGGTTGAAAGGTTTAAGGCTTGAGGCTTTGATGAAAGGTTGAAAGGTTTAAGGCTTGAGGCTTTGATGAAAGGTTAAAGGCTAATGTAAGGATTATGAATTTGGATTATATGGATTAAAGGTTTGATGAATCGAAGGGACTTGAATGAGGGGTAGAGCTTGTGTGCAAGCCCCATAGCTTGACTTTTATTTGCCTTTGGCTCTTTCTTTTTGAATCTTTTCTTTTTGTCCTGTGAGTTTTCTTTTGCTTTTGCTTTTTATTCTTTGTTTCGCACTTTGAATTTTTTTCACTTTTTTATTTTGCCTGACATTGATTTTTTTTAGTGAGCCTTGCACACAAGTTTGGTTTAGGGTATTGGAAGGCTTGAAGGATATTTGTGGAGCTTTGATGTTGAAGGGATTTTGTTTTTCTTTGGTTGTATGAGGATGGCTTATGAAAGGTAATGGAAGAGAGAGAGGAATAACTTAGAGGTGATCATGGGCCGGGTCGGGCCGGGCCAAAAAAATTTTGCCCATTGACCGGGCCGGGCCCAAATCCGGGCCAAAAAATTGAGTTAGTCAAGTTCTCTTTTTTATTCAATAACTCCTTATCCAAAGTATGTCCTCTTTTTTCATTTTTCTCTTTTTTTATTATTTTTTGTTTCATATCCTTTTTTTTATTAGTCAAGTTCATTAGGTGATTTGAGTTTCATAATTGAGTTAGAAGCATAAAGAAAATAATGGAAGGCCAATGAAAATGAAAAAGAAAATGAAATTCTTTTATTAATCAGAAATAAATAGAACAAGGCTTATTAGAAATAAAAATCTAAATGACATAGACTCGACAAGAAAGGAAATGAAGGAGCTATGGGAGGGACTCTCCGACTCAACCTAGAAAACTAGCGTTAAATGACTAAGCCCCGACGTTATTTAGGTCTTTGCCCAAGGGTCTTGTTATTATTGCGACTTTTCTTTGCCGGGTGGAATTGGCAATCTACCATCTTCAACCATATCCTGCAGGTAATTCTTTAAGGTCCAACACGCAGATGTTGGGTGTCCATTCCCTTGGTGGTACTTGCAGTAGGCATTAGGATCCCACCTCTTGGATCTATTTTCGAGAGCAGGGTCTGGAGTAGGGCCAATAAGCTGAAGTGCTCCCTTTGCATGAAGTCTAGTGAAGGCTTCTTCTAGAGACATGCCTAAAGGAGCGAATGTCCTTTGAGGTCCTTGATAACCTTTTTTGTCAGTGGTTAGGGCGTTTATGTCGCTGCTTTTAGAGGTAGATGGGTTAGTATTACTCTTCTTAAAAGAGTTGTTGTTGTTAGAACCCTTAGCTTGTTCTTGTTAGCCTGTACCTCCTCTTCAATCAGCAGCCCCACCTTATAGAGCTTCGTGAAAGACTCTATAGGTTGGAACTTGATATGATCCCCATACTTGGGCTGCAGGTTACGGATCACCAATCGGACTTGATCCTCTTGGGATGGCCTGTTAGTCATTTGCGCAGCCTTTTCCCTTCATCTGTTAAGGAAGGTGACAAAGTCTTCGTTGGAATTCTGCTTAGTTAATTCCAACTCACGAAGGCCAATGGGAAGCTGAGTATTGTAAATGTATTATTTGTGGAACTCTTCTCTGATGTAGTCCTAGTCATTCAGCTTGGCTTTATTCAGCGACCTGAACCACTTGGATGGATGTGCATCCAAGGTCAACGAAAAGACATAAGAAAACAGGTCCTTGCTCATGCCCTTGAGAGCCATAGAGATGGAAAATGCTCTCAAGTGATCATCCGGGTCTTCGAACCCCTTGAATTTTGGGAGGTCACCCAATGTTACCTTTTTAGGGAGTTTATCCCTCAATTCAGGATCAATGATGTCATGGCCATGATCCTGACCCTCAAGCGTAGGAATTGACTGGATCAATTGCTCGAGTTTTTCAAACCTTAAATCTGTGTTGGTTTTGAATGGTGGTGGAGTGTCACCTTGCTCGTCCTCTTCAGTTAGCTTCTCTCTCAGTGCCTTAATCTCTTTGTCTTGTTCCTCAAGACGAGAGTTCATCAGTGTGAGTTGAGCCATAATGGCACTGAGCTGTTCATTAGTGTCCCCCATTTCAGATGATGATTCAAAAGAATCGGAAGATTCGTCTGAAAATGTGAGGATGCGTTTAACGAGTCTAGGAGTAGGTTGACCTTGTATCCTCTCTGTCGGGCGTTCCCAAGTTATAATCTCACAATCCGTCCTGAACAGAAATCGAATGGACCTCGTAAATTTTTAGAAATGATGCTTTCGAAATGAGAAATGGAAATGAGGGATGGAGATATGGAGATAAGAAATGAAGATGAAAGTGGAAATGGGGATGAAAAATGGAAAGTGAAATGGAAACGGGAAATGATTAGAGGTGGGTATGATTATGGTTATGATGGTGATATGGGCCTAACTATATGCAGATGCGACTGACTGGACTGGGCTGAACTGGACTGGACTATGCAAGCAGACTGGACTAGACTTTGCAAATAGACTAGACTCAAAAGGATTGTCTACACTAGCTTCGCTAGGCTTAGGAAGGAATTGGCTTCGCCAGACTTGATGATTTGGGATTGCTATAGATGTAAGATTGGAGTAGCTTTGCTAAACTCAGAGGGTGCCTTTATAGTCTTAGGGGTTACTAGCTTCACTAGATCAATGGGTGTCGTTATGGTCTTACGGGCGACTAGCTTAGCTAAGTCAGGGGGTGTCGTTAGCGTCTTACAGGGATGACTAGCTTAGCTAAGTTAAGGGGTGTCGTTATGGTCTTACAGGGATGACTAGCTTAGCTAAGTCAAAGGGGTGCCGTTATGGTCTCACAGGGACGACTAGCTTAGCTAAGTCAAAGGTAGAGCTGATCACGGGCAGGGTAGCCCGCTAAGCCCGGCCCGCTCGGCCCGCTAAAATAGCGGGCTTGGACAAAGTTTTTAAAAAAAAATTGAAAGTTGGGAGGGCTGGGCCCGGCCCGTTAACAAAAACGGGCGGACAACGGCACAAAAAAATTAAAAACGGGCTGGCCCGTCCGGCCCGCTTAAATTTTAAAAGTAGGAAAACTTTCTGTCTTTGTTCCCACTGCCAACTTGAAATTTATTGTCTAAAAGAAATTAAAAAACCCTAAATCTAACATTTTCAACTTTCATTACACTAGAGCCGCTTTCTTCTCTATCTCACTCATCTCTTCTTCTTCATTGCTTCTCCATCAACAAATCTACTCGCACAAGCTGAGTTCAGTACATTTTCTCTCTTCATCTCAGGTACTTTTTCATCTTTTTCATCTTTTTCTTAGTCTTCTTTGTTTCTTCATTGATTTCATGCTGTGGGTATTACCATTTTCCCGCTGTTTTTGTTTGCTATTATTATTAGCTTTTATGTATTTTGTCACTTTACTTGGTATTTTTTGATTTGATGGTTGATTATTTTCTCAAACTCCGATTATTGAAGGTATAATTTATTTACTTTATGAATTATGATACATTATTTAATTTTAGATGATATTTATTTTGTTTTTAGTTCGACCTGGTTGAGTATGTTTGAATTTGTTGCGAAATTCATACTCAAAAGTGAAGTTAGGTCGTTGATTTAATTCCTTATTTTTTTTCATGCCAAATAATTTGCAGAACTATGGTAGAAGGTAGCTCTGTCAATCCATTTGACGTGGGGGAAGATGAAGATGATATCCCATGCAATAATAAAGGCCCTCCAATCAATTCTCGTGGTAGAAAATTAAAATCATTTGTTTGGCAGCATATGGCTAGTGAAATATTGAAAGATGGCAGCATCCAAGCCATTTGCAACCACTGTAAGCTTACTTTTGCGGCAAATAATACTAGTGGTACGTCTCATCTCAAAAGACATGTTGATAAATGTCCGAAGCGCGTAAATCATGATATTAGGAACTTTTGTATTTCAACTAATCCATCTAGTGGGGGCACTAGCAACATGTCTTTGAAAAATCCTAATATCAATTTTGAGGAAGTACGTAGATCTATTTGCATTTTTGTTGTGTCTGGTGCACATTCTTTTGCTACATGTGAAGAACCGGGGTTCAAATATATGGTCTCTACTATGTGTCCTCAATTTAATACTATAAGTAGACATACCTAAGGAGGACTAAAAAGGAAAAGGAATTTTAAATTTAAAAAATTTTTAAAAATAATTAAAAAAAAAAAAAAATTAAATTTTTTTTTTTTTTTTTTTTAAAAAAAAAAAAAAAAAAAAAAAAAAAAAAAAAAAAAAAAAAAAAAAAAAAAAAAAAGGGGGGTGTGGTTGGGGGTGGGGGCTTGGGGGGTCGTGAGGGGGTGGGCTGCGGGGGTCGGTGAGGGGTGGGGGGTCGGAGGGGGGCTTTAAGGAGAGACGCTTTGAAGATATTATGATGATGAAAAAAGTATTGTTATGGATGAATTTTACAATAGCGCTACAAGTTTTTATACCTTAATAAAATTATCATGGTCGAATATCTTTTAGCGAGATTATTGTATTTATATGGTATGAAAGAGATTTTATAGTACCCAATTATCCAGCTTAAAATGAAAATGGTTTGCTATTTGAATTTTGGGCAAGTAATAGCTCGCAAATGCAGATTAGCTTATTATAAAATTACAAGAACGTTAGTATTAAGTAATACATATGTTTGTTGATCACCATAACTATACCTTGATACGACTTGAAAAGAAGTACTTATATCCAACGTGGGAGGGTAAGAACCATAATTAAGCTAAAGTGGATGCTAATAAATAATAAACCGAAAAATTAAGAATGTAAAGTGTAAACTAGTAGAATAACCCAATCTTTGAGAATACCTTGAACAAAACCAGCATGAAATGGCATAACAACCAAGAGCGAAAAATCTTAGGATCCATTTAGCCTACCCGGATAAAAGTAAAATAAGACTTGGAAAGTCAGATAAATCATATTTTACATCATTTGCAAAAGAGAAAGAAACGCTTCAATTCCAATGTCCACATGCACAATTGATGAAAAAATTCTATTATAACCTCTAATATACATAACCATCGCAAAGCTATGTGCATAATGACAAAGACTAAAGAAAAAAATGATGAGATCTTTTCAAATGTAGAAAAGTGCTTAAGATAGAAGCATGTTTTTGTAAACACGGTCAAAAATAAAAAATAAAAAGATTTGAAGACTTTTTATGCTAAGGGATTCCGTTTTTATGGAATATGAAAGCAAAGGTTTTTATTAATCCCACCTATTCAACCCTATGAAACTTACAGATTTTAAGTGTAACTGTTCTATGGATCTAACTTATCCTTCATAAAGCAGAATTTGAGAAGATTTTTTGGCGGGGATAAATAAGGTATTGATAAAAGCTAGTGATTACAATACATTTCAAAGCATAAGACTACTATATCGCTAAAAGTATCAAAAAGAAAGATCTTATACATCACTATGCTATACCACATGCAAACGCGGTCACAAATCAAATTTTTCAATATCAAACATTTATAATCTTTGAAAACCATAGACATAAAACTAAAATCAAAGTTAAAAAATCATTACAAAACGTAACATTTCATAAACAGTAAATGCGACAAACTAGCAAATCAAAATCGATGAAAAACCATTCTCTTATTGCCATAATTATACTCAATTTCTTCTTTTTAGGTTTTTTTCATTTTGTTGTAGAATTGAGAATATAAGAACCAATGTAGATGGTCTCTATTGTGAAATTAGGCTTTGATGGTGGAAGATGCGGTCAGGGGCAATCCCCCGGGGGGGGGGAAAAGAAAGGAGGGGGAAAAAAAAAAAAAAAAAAAAAAAAAAAAAAAAAAAAAAAAAAAAAAACCAAAAAAAAAAATTAAAATTATTTTGAAAAAAAAAAAAAAAAAAAAAACACTAACCAACCACCCCCACCACCACACAAACCCCACGAGGGAAAAACATAAAAAAAAAAAAAAAAAAAACAACGGCCGAACGCCGGGGAGGGGAAAAAGAAAAAAAAAAAAAAGGAGGGAGAGGAGGGGGGGGGGGATAAGGGGGGGGAGGGAAAAAAAAAGGAAGAGGGGGAAAAGAAAGAAAATTATTTTTTTTTTGGATTTGGGGAAAAAAAACCCCAAAAAAAAAAAAAAAATAAAATAAAGGGACTGGGCCCCCCCGAATACAAAAAATCAACAAAAACCTAAAAAAAAAAATAAAAAAAAAAAACCACAAAACACATAATTAATAATTATTGGTTTTTTTTGGCGTTTTTCAATAAAAAAAACCCACTTACCCCTACAATTTTGAAAAAAACCCCCCTTTTTAAAATTAAAATTTTTATATTTTTAAAAAAAAATTTTTATTATTAAAAATAAAAAAAATAAAAAAAATTACCACGGATAATTGGAGAAGTGAACATATTGATGATGAATATATGTGCATAACGGCTCATTGGGTTGATGCTAATTGGAAATTACAGGAGAGAATAATTAAGTTTGGTGCTTTAACACCTCCGTTTGATGGAGTTTCTCTTGCAGATGAGATTGCATTGTGCTTGGGTCAATGGAAAATTGATCACAAGGTACTTAGTTTTACAGTAGACAATGCATCTTACAATGATTACATGATTACTTCTCTAAAGGATCATCTTCTAAGAAAAAATTGTTTGTTTTATGGGGGGGAGTTCTTTCACTTGCGATGTGCTTGTCATATTAAGAATCTTGTCGTGCAAGCTGGATTAAAGGGCATAGATGATGTTATTATCAAGATTAAAAGTATAGTGAAACACTTTAAGCATTCAATCCCAAAGAAGAAAAAAATTTACAATGTTGCTGAAACAAGTTTTGGTATAAAAACAAACAAGAAGTTGCGTGGAGATAATTGCATTAGATGGAACTCTACTTTCTTAATGCTTGACCCCTTCATTTTCTTTAGAGATGTTATTGATCACGTGGTTAGCCGAGATAAGGATCTTAAAGTATTTGCTCTCACATTGGAAGAGTGGGTTAGAGTTTGTGAATTGCATGCATTCTTGAAGCTCTTTTATGATGTTACAAATACCTTTTCGGCTTCAAAACATCCCACTTCAAATCTTTATTTTGATGGTGTATGGAGGATCCATAAAAAGTTGATAGATGTTGCAAACGGACCCTTGAGTAGCTTGTCTTCTATGGTCAAACCAATGAAAGAGAAATTCGAAAATTATTGGTCTGATTATAGTCTTGTTCTCTCATGTGCTGCTGTTTTAGACCCTCGGTTCAAGCTAGAAAGAGTTGAATATTGCTATGAAAAGTTGTTTGGAGAAGTATATGCTAACAGAATGGTTGAACGTGTTAAAAATACTTTGTTTGATTTGTTTGATGAGTACAAAGATGTTCACACTTCTAGTTCTCCTAATCTGGCCACCAGTAGTGGTACCCCTACTGTTGCTAGTGTTGTTGGGAGTAATGGGGAACAAATGGATGAAATACTTGATTATAAGGTATTCTTAAGTAAGAAAAGGAAATCAGACACTATGAAGAGTGAACTGGAGCTTTATTTGGAGGAAAAGAATCCTGATGTGACAAACAAATGTGATGTGTTGTCATATTGGAACAAAAGTGTTGTCCGTTATCCGAATCTTGCATGTATGGCTCGTGACATATTGACTATTCCCATCTCCACGGTTCCTTCAGAATCTTCTTTTAGTATGGGAAAGAAGTTGATAAATCCTTGGAGAGCCTCACTTGGGCAAAAGACAATTGAAGCTCTTGCATGTTATGAAGATTGGTTATGTGCAAAAGGTCTTAACTTAGGTAAGTTACTAAATTAATTAGTTTTATATCTTCATTACTTCACTACCTTAAATTTCTTTTTAAAAAACTGATATATGTTGCCTTTATTTTGGTATTATTTTTTGGAGGTTCATCAAAATTCTTTGGCCTTGGTGAAGTATGTTTTGACGAGGATGAAGAAGAAAATGATGATGATTGTCTTACTGTTGAGTAATGATAGTTAGGTATGTTTGAAAATTATTTTTCTCATATTTGACTTACTTTTTTTGTTTAATTTAAATATCTTAAACCTAATAAAGCAGTAGAATTATTCCAATCTTACTTTTTGTTGTAGGTCATAAAAGTTCTTGAGGAAAATAGTGCTGACTGCTGAAGCTAGATGGGTAATAATGCTTCTTGAACAAGATGTTGGATGGATGAATCTTGTTGTTTAAACACCATGGATGTTTCCCTCTTGTTTAATTATGGAATACTATATATGTAATTTCTGTTTTTGAACTTTGAGGTTGGATAATATCGCTTTGTAATTTAACCAATTTCTATGAGACTTGGTACCCGTGGTAGACTTTTTATTGATTAGAAACTCTTGCTACAAAATTGGTGTTTTATACCATGACGACTTTAGCTAGGAAAAAAAATTTAAATACGCTTTAGCAAGCCCGTTAGCCCGCGGGCAGCCCGCCCGTTACATAAAGGGCGGGTAAGGGCAACCAATATCTCATTTAGCGGACGGGTAAGGGCAACAATTTTAGGCCCGTTGGACAGTTTTTTGGGTAGTTGGCCCGTCCATTACCCGTCCAAGCCCGCAAATGATCAACTCTAGTCAAAGGGGTGTCGTTATGGTCTTAAAGGGATGACTAGCTTAGCTAAGTCAAAGGGTGCCGTTAGGATCTTACAGGGATGCTAACTTCGCTAGACTTAATGGTTTGGACTTCGTCCTATATGGATTTGGAATTGGACTGGAATGACTTTGGAAATGAGTTGGGCCTTATGTGGACCTAATTCTGGACTTAGTCCTATATTGGTTTGAAGTTAGACTTGAAAATACACATGGGCTTGACATTGGATTGGAATAGAGTTGGATTAGACTTGGACTGGGATCGACATAGACTAGGGTTCACATAAAGATGCAAATGGGCCTAGGTTTTGACATGAGCTAGACTTATATGGGCCTAAGATGGACTCTAATGCTAGCGGGCCTAATATGAATGCATGGACTCGAATTAGATGGACCATATATGAATGCAAAATTGACTCTAATGCATATAGGCCTACAATGAATGCAAGATGGATTGGATTTGGATAATTGGATTGGATTGAATGAAGGTGTTTAGAATGGGCTTAGAATTTTTGAAATTCATTTTTGAAAGGAACCCTTTTGTTTTATCTTTTGTTAGGAAAAGATGATGGATTAATTTTGAAAAATGTTTTTGCAAATGTCGTGTATGATGATGATTAGTAAATGCTTTTTTGAAAAAGGTAGAATAGAAGAGGGTGTAGGATTGATTTTGAAAAAATGTAAGATTTTGAAATTTGATTGAATATGGTAAGGTAGGATTGACAGGGAAGATTAGTTGAACAGCAGGGAGAAAGTGGGAAGTGGTAGACATGCATGATGACTCTAACTCTACAATGACCATTTTAGATGCACTTTTTAGGACAGACTCGACCTTGCATGAAAAGACTGATTTTTGAATGTTTGATTAGGTGAGACTCCTAGAATGACTATGTATTACGCGGATGCAGATAGAGTAGCATAGGACTGAACGTAGGATCGACCATTACGGCGACTAAATCGACGAAAAGCGCGCGATGCACAGACTGCGTGCCACGCAGCGCACAGCCGTGCGTCTGGCGCGGGAGTGGTGCGCCAGGCGCAACTTAATGCGCTTGGCGCACTACTCCCCGACACGTTTTTCGGGGATTTAGGCGACGAATTGGCCGATTGACGAATTTTTCTTGTTTGTTAGACGCGATTTTAGGAACGACGCATAATAATGACAATTTGACAAAATAATAGCATGCAAAAATTGCAATCACAGGCAAATGTCATATAACTTGGATGCAAAAGTTCCCACCTAAAGTCTAGTTCTATGTTTGAAACTATTGGTTAGGTTTAGATTAAGTCTGAAAAGGGTCCATGACTAAGAGATTGATCTCACGCTTCCCACCCCTGCTTAAAGAGGTGGCCACGTGTAAGACGCACTCCAGTCTCAAGTCAGGAACATGAGAACAATATCATGGTTGGGTAGGTTTGCTTATGACTAAGATCCAACACTATCGCTCAGGAAGCTTTTTAGAAGGACAAAGTGCAAACCCCCCCGAGGGTGACCTCACACATAGAACATGTGCTAATGAGGCAAGGTAGATTGTCCTTATGGTGGCTGAACAATAGCCATGCATATGCAAAACAATATATTATTCAAAGGCATAAAAGGAGAATGAATCGCATTAAAATCAGTTTGTCATGGTGGAAACTCATTTTTAGATTTTCTAAGGCATTTATAAGCTTATTTGACTATTTGACTAACTTTAAGGTTCTAATCTTTAAAAATAATAAACTTGGTCCAAAAGTCTTGAAATTTTTATGGGAAGTAAATTCTGATGTTGAGGAAGCTTACAAGCATTTTCACCCCATTGCCAACCCAATTACTCCATCCTCCAACTACTTTGACTTCTTGACATTTATTTTCCTTTTTTAATGAAAGTTTTGGAGCAAATAATTTTTGTACCCAAGCTCATTTCATCCTAAAACTGAAGAGTGAGCTTCTCCCTTACTTTCTATGTCATTTTCGTACTCCATAAAATTTTTGAGTAATTTTTGAGCTTTAGAAAATTATTTATAGCATTTTCAAGTTGTTTTTAATTAAATTCCTAATTTTCTTCTATTAATTTCTACTCCAAATTCTAACACCTAATTCTTCCTTGAATATTTTTAGAAGGTGATACATTTGATTTAGAGCTTGTGGAAGAGGAAGGATCTTAGCTCGTGTTCTCTTATTATCTCCATTCTATTTTCCACTGAAATTAAGGTAACTAGCTTTAATCCTAGTTTGATTTTGATTAATAAGTTAATCTTAGTTAATTAATATATATTATAGTAGAAATAGTTATAATAATATTTGAGATGGATTACGTGAATTTATGTGAATTATATATGAATTTTCGGATTTATGTGAATTTAATTGTTAATTATGATTTTCGATTTACATATATGTGTATTTAAGTGTATAATATATATTTATTGATTTTATATGTATAAATCTTGATAAAATAATATATTTGGTATGTCTATGAACTCATACATGTTATTGTAGGCGTATTTTTATTTCGCCTACGCGGTGTGAGCGCGTATTAGATTCGACTACCCCATTGTAAAGGTTTTATTGAAAATTGTTTTGTATTGAAAGGAGTCGCCAACAATTCTTTTTAGGAAGAATCATAAACCAAATTGGATATGGGAAAAACCGAAGGGACAAATAATCCAATGTAGATTTCCCCGTTCTGACTCCACAGATGGTCAAAATGAACCAAAGATTGAGTTCGGGGGTGAGGGTACGAATATAGTCATAATGAACCACATTCGCCCAAAGTTGGTCTCTACTAAATATCGTTTCATAACAGATTTTATGCCAAAGAATAATCATATAACGTTTTAAACACCCTAAAAATAATTAGTCTAAATTGGTTCAGGAAACACATAATAAGACTATTTTTTAGTGATATGTTATTTAGGCAATCAATTTGCAGGGAACCTAGCAGGTAGTCCAAATTAATCTGATTAATATTAGAACAATTCTTTAGGTCTTTGATTAGCAAAAATAACATGTGGGGTGATAAAAGCAATAAAGCAGGGACAATCATATAATATGCATAGAATGTTCAGGCAAGTATGTAATGATATGAAAAATAAATAAAAAGAAAGAAGAAGGCTTAGAATATACAGTAGAGCGCTTTTATATTAAAGATCTACATCATGAAATAAGTGGTTAGTAACTTCAATAAAAAATATAGAATTTATTCAAGGACCCTCAGGATTATACCTATGCGGCTTAGATTAAGGAGCGCAACGATCTTTAGGCGGAGCAATCGTGGAACCAAAAACACGGTGATCAAGAATTGGTTGAAAGTATTTGAGTGTTTGAGTATTTGGGAATTAAGTGTATTGTAGAGGTATTCGTAAGTTTTTGTATTCCTGAAGTAATAATATGAAAAGTCGTCCGTAATTCGTAAAATCACGGGTATTTATTGGAAAAACTAAACTTGTGCTCCACGCAAGCCCTGCGCCAGGCGCATGCCTACGTGGCAGACGCAATGCCACGCGTCAGGCGCACATTGGTGTGCCTGACGCGGCCAGCCCAATCAGGTTTAGGCACGTGTAAATGCGTTTTGAAAAGATAGAAAAGAAAGTTGCGTCTCACACAGAACTTGCGTCAGACGCAGGTGTAACGCCCCGACTTTCATACATCCTTATTAAGTTAATTAATCAAGATTAGCAGCAGAAGACTTAACTTAGTCAGCGCGTTACCGCCGTACTTTCCACTAGGGAAAAATACAAGGCGACATTTAACATTAACTTACTGGGACATTACTTAGATTTGTCACTCTTTAAAGAAACACTTTAATAATAGATTAATATTTTCTAGAAATTTCGACAGAGTTTACTTTGTAAATTGGACAACCTAAAATGGGAAAATGTTTGAGAAACCTGTTACAAATAAAATATCTCCAAATCCATAACTCAACGCTTTCGCGGAGCAGCAACTAAAGAGATCAGGAGCACTATTGCTCATCCAGGACTAGAAATAAAGCTAAACCATTAATTAATATCTAATATAAAGTGGAACGTCCTCGCCTCAAAAGAAACGTAAAACAATCATAGCTGAACTCTTAGCAAGTAAGTGCTTCTACCTTGGAAAAGATGCTCCAGAACTTCGACCTGAAATTATTGTAACACTGCCACCCACCAAGTGACAGGCCACAGTAGTGACAAAACAAAACATTGACATACACATCAGCATAATGCTGAGTACTAATCCATAAAACATATTTAACACATGCTTTGGTTTCTACGACTCTCACGTAATCAACATGTTCACATAGTTCATAACCAAATCACAACAACATAGCAACATTCACATTATTCATCATTATTCATCACGTTTCATGACTTTTAAGTGCTTTAAGAAATCATAGCAGAGTCGTAACATCATCATAGTTCTTTCCTATCAAAGCAGAGGATATACTTTCATATCATCATAAATTCATAAAGCTTATAGTTTGAGTCATACTGTTTTGTTATAGGTCATTATCATCTTTCATTCACTTCACTATCAGAATACTTTCACTTAACTCCATCGTGTTTCGTTTCTCTCGTATCATAGATATATATATATATATATATATATATATATATATATATATATATATATTACATAATCCTAATTGTAATTATAAGAAGTAATCTTAACTCAATATAGTCATAGTCATATTCATAACGTAGTAATAATCGTACTTTCTTAATAACATAGTTATTTCATAAAATTCGTTCATAACATCACTAATCCTCATATTCGTAAAACATTCCACTTCTCCTAATCCAAACATCGGTAACATAATGTGTGAAATCATAAAACATAATCGCAAACATAATCATACTTTCGTAACATCAAAGTCATCATACTTCATAGTATTAAATCATAAAATCATCTACATAAGCTTCATCATATCTTTCCTTCTTACTTAAGTCATATTGGTAACTTGGCCAACATCCAAGCTTTGTAAAACAAGAAAGAGCATGCATTTAATAAGGGAAGAACAACATAAATTAGTTTAAAACATATCATATCGGTTCATATCATATCATAAGATTCATCATTATCTTTTCATTTTACTTATTCATTTTGGTAACTTGACAAGTATATCAGAAGGGATGTCTCCCCAATTTTCATTTTCGTAAACAGAAGGCTACCACCCGAGGACCTTGGCCCCCACATTTCAGAAGGTGGTATATAATGCCCAAAACATAACACGGAATCACCCCAATATGTAGAAGGTGACTGACCCGCCAGAAGGTACGTGCAAGACCCGATTTTCATTTTCATAAACGGAAGGCTACCACCCGAGGACCTTGACCCCCACATTTCAGAAGGTGGTATATAACCCAGAACATAACACGGAACCACCCATGGACATATGCCCCATAGACAGAAGGTGGCTAACCCGCCAGAAGGTACATGCACGACCCGACATAAACATAATACTGCCAAGAACCATTCTTCCACTTAGCTTTATCATGTTTCGTTTCATTTACATAGCATAATTACATTACATTACATAATCGTAATCATAATCAGGAAATAAAATCATGATCATAACGTAGTCATAATCATATTCTCATAATATCATCATCTTCCATGAAGTACTTTCATAACATCAAAACTCATCATATAAAAGCATTTTATATCCCACAATTCATATATCAACAACATAGTGCGAAATATGATAAAACATACTTAGAGAGGGATTGTGGGTGTTAGCAGTAAACGTTACTTTCTATACTTTCATATCGTTTCAGAATGATCATAACGTATACTTTTACATAATCGGAAATTGTAAGCACATCTCATACCTTTAAGTACTTTTAAGAATACATAACAGAAGCATAGCGGGAGCATAGCGGTCTTTTCATATTTCATACAGTTTAAGAGCCATTCATACTTTCAGATGGTTTCAGAATTAAAAGGTATACTTTAACATATTCAGAATACTTGAACATATACCATAGCAAACATTTCGTAGCTCGTTATTCATAAGATCAATAGTCATCTTATCACACTTTCTAATCACATACAAAACAAGAGGCATACTTATTCCATACTCCTTCATATCCATATTAATAAGCTTATTATTGTGATATAATTCCCATAATCGACTATCGTCTTTAAACATAATTTGACTCTAGACAGTTCTCACAATAGTCCTTGATACACTTTCTTAGCTTTTCAACTTACTAAAATATAATAATAAACCTGATATAGTTAACAAGTGTACTTTAAATGTCATAAAATACCAAGATTGTCTGAAAATCAATAAATCATCTCAATTCATCTTTAACCCATACATCATTTCAACCTCGTGGACGAATAGTTAGTTATCATACTAAGTACATTTCTCCATAAAAGTGACTAAGCGATTCACTAAAACCTACCAACAAGTAACTTAAAATCCCCTCATCAAGTAATTTCCGATAATCCATTCTTAGTAATTATAACATACCATAGGTTAATCTGAATTCCATAAATAGTTTAATTTTAGACCACCTAAAAAGTCATAAATCAGAAATATAAGTTTACTAAGAAGATAACAGAAGTTCACTTATCAATTTCATTAACTTAATCAGTTTCATCAAATCAACATAATCCACATCCAACTCCAATTTCCTCTAAAAACTAATATTAATCAAGTCTCACAAATTAATTCGAGTAATACCAAAAATTAGCATAGTTGTGATACTTACAACCACTCAATCAATCAAGGCATCAATAAATATTACTCAAATTCAGAATCCATAATTTCAATATTGACTTTTAATATGAGGGAAACAAGAGGAGAAGAAGAGAGGGGTGTAGTACCAACAAGGGGAGGCGGTGGCAGCACCACCACCAGCCACGAGCACTAGAAAACACGAAGGAAGGTCGAGCAGAGCTCCGGTGAGGTGACAAAGCGCCGGCGAGACTGAGCAGAAGCAGAGCGGCGGCGGCGTCGCACGCACAGCAACACGAAGGGGAGTGAGAGACAGGTCGCGCGAGCACAACCGCACACAGCACACTACCGCGAAGAGAAGAGAAGGCGCGATAGGGGAAAGATGTACAGCAACAGCACTGCGCGAACGGGGGTAGATGGGCTCCGTTGAGCTTGGGTCCGACGAGAAGGAAGGACGAGAGAGAGAAAGGAGGGAGATCGGGTTTGAGAGTGAGGCAGGGGAATCAGGAGAGAGAAAGCTTGGGGTTTTGATTGAGAAAATGACGTGGGAAAGGAGTGAGGGGTTTTGATCCCTCCTTAAACCGGCAAAGTGAGAGAGGTTTCCTTAATTGGTAGGAAAGGTTTTGTTAAAAGTAAACCTTATTTCCATTTTGGCCACTTTCACTCAAATAAATATCACACAAAACCAAACATAATTTTAATAATAATAGCCTTATAAAGTTAAACAAATGAATATATTTATTTTGGAAGAGTATCTTGACCACAATCATTTTAGAAAAATATACGATGTAATTAAGCTAATAACATAATTAGTAATTAATAAAATAAGATTAAGGTTCGGGGTATTACAGCAGGACTCTGTGTGAGTCACACAATCTACGTGTCAGGCGCTCATTGGCACGCCTGACGTGATATGGCCAATGTGATGGACGCACGTGGCGCGCTGAGCGCAGCCCCCGCGTCCGGCGCATATTTTGGAATATTCGAGCATATTCGTTTGCGCGTCTTTCGAATATAGCTTTTTTATCCCTAAAATTCCGGAGATGAAATTTTACGGATTAAAAATCTGATTTACTTATAAAAAATAATAAAAATATTCATGAGAAATATTTTTTAAAATAACAAATATTTGATTGGGCTTTTAAAATGGACTTAAAACATTTTATGGGTTTGAAATACAATTAATCATCATGAACAATTAATTGGGCTTTAGAATATAATTTCAAAACACATTTTGGATTGGTTTTTTAGATTGCTCTTCCGTTGGGTCGCGCCAACTAATGTCGCGGTATGTTTCATCATCGGATCCTTAAATGGGGAGACACGATTATGTGCCTACAATTATTAACTTGTTGGTGTGATTTAATGTGAATTTTGGAAACTTATTTTTGTTAATTGTGTAATTATATTTGATAGTATTTTAGTGTTTTAAATTATGTTTAAATTTCAAAAATTATTATTATGCTCACGAAAATGTTTTAAAACAGTAATATTTATTGTTTAAAATGCTCATTTTATGTTCGTGATTAACCTACTTGAATTATTGTATGAATCTGTCAAATTACTTTTTGAATAGTAAATTGTTTAATTCAAAAATCTATTAATTTAAAATTTATCTTTTTGAAAAAAAATGAACTTGTTAAAAGTTTATTAATATTAAGGTATTTCGTGACTAATATCACTAATATTAATTTTGGATTATTAGTAATTTATTTTAGTGATTTAAATTCGAAATTATTGTATAATGAAAACCTAATTACCGAAACTAGTTATGTATTTTCAGAATAATTACAACAACTTTTAACTAAATTTTGATTTGTTTATTAATGTTAGTTAATATATTAAGTTGAATTGGGTGATTCTATCACCTTTTATGTCAATTTGACCAATGTATGTATTTTGGATTAAAATATTGTTTATGTTGATATTAAGTTGAATTGGGTGATTCCATCAACTTGTATGTCAATTTGACAAGTGTATGTATTTTGGATTAAATTATTGATTAAGTTGATATTAAGTTGGATTGGGTGATTCCATCAACTTTTATGTCAATTTGACAAGTTTGTGTATTTTGGATTAAAATATTGTTTGAGTTGATATTAAGTTGAATTGGGTGATTCCATCAACTTTTATGTTGATTTGACAAGTTTTTGTGATGATTATTATAAACCTTCATTTTATTACTAAATAAATTGATTTGAAATTGTTCTAAAAATGATTTTGTTAACAATCTCATGTTTACTACTACTTTAATTATGTTACGATCTTATTGTTTAATTAATTTTTACTTTGTATTGTGATGGGTACAAAGTGTTGTTGAGATGATTTTTACTTTGTAATGGGTTGGGTACAAAGTGTTGCATTGAGATAATTTTTACTTTGCACTGAGCTGGGTGCAAAGAGATATTTTGAGATGGTGTTTACTCTTGTACTGAGCTGGGTACATAGAGATATTTTTGAAATGATATTTTATTGAGTCATTACCTTTGTACTGAGCTGGGTACATTGGTTTGTTTTGTTAAGGAAGAGAAATCCTATGGGGCTGAGCTGGGTACATAGAGTTAATTTGCGTGCTGAGCTAAGTACGTAAGTCCGCTTTGATATTAGTCGTCGTACAGTGTTAGGTTGTACCGAGCTGGGTACGACGCACTGAGCTGGGTGCGTTGAAACTAGCACTGGGAGTTATGGCCATTTCTTAGACATAGGATATCGTATGCTGAGTTGGGTGTGCGTGTCCTAATACTTCTATCATGTAGGAACCGTGGGTGGTTGTATGCTGAGCTGGGTGTACATCTATCCACTTGCGTTCAGTTCTCCCCTCGACGCTGATTGTTGTGATGTTGTGTTGAATGATTATTTGGGAGAGGTATTTGGATTTGGAAATTTAGTTTATTTTGATATAAATGATTATTTTGAGTATATTATTATTTTAACGAAGAATTATGATTACTGGCGATGTTGTGGATGTTTATGATGCTTTGTGGTTACTATAATCGACGTTGATTACCGTAATTAGCTTATTTGATCTTGTTTAACCTGGGAGGACTGCTAGTTGCTCCCCACTGACTGTGGACCCCTATATATATATTTTGCAGGTGAAGAAAGCTAATGATTCGGGTGGTTAACAGGCTAGAGTGAGAGATAGGAATTACGATATTTTGTTACCATTATCTACTTTATGACTTTCGAAATTTCGTCATTTTGATGACTTGGGTTGTAAGAGGCCTATAACCTCACTTTGGATAATATTTGGAGAATTTACCTTTAGTTATGATAATTAGACAACCTTTTATTATGGTTAGAAAGTAATACTCCGATAGATAGTATTTCCGCTACTGTCTAATGTTCATTAAATTAAGTATATTTTAGAAATTTATCATTTAAAATATCGGAGATGTTACAGGTCAGGTCAGGATATAATCTTGCCGGGTACCGGTCAGATCTGGGTAATCACAGGTTAGGTTTCGGTTAGGTCTGAGGACTGACCCTCACATGTCGAACCAAGTTCAAGTCAGGTCGATATCAGGTTGACCCAGCGGTCAGATATGTTTCTGACACCACTAGCTACACTACTGAAAAACTAAGTTCGAGTCCGATAAGGTGCAAAAAAAGGGTGTCAAAGGATGAAAAATTCAAAAGGTTAGGTTTCAAAAGTACGCCTAATAGACAACTCGAAGAATCTCATAAAGAAAAAAAAAATGTAACACTCATGTTTGAGGGATGATAAACCTCTATTTGCTAGATGTTTATAAACATCTAGCAAGGGCACAGAAGTCTTTTACCATATTAAAGCAGGGTCTGGGCAGTCTTTTCACATTGGTTTTTAGTCCTTGCTGGACCCACTTTTGAAGGTTTATTATTGTTTATTCCTTGCTAGATGTTTATAAACATCTAGCAAATAGATGTTTATCATCCCTCCTCATGTTTATAGGAAGGCTAATAAAGCGGCTCAAGCAATGACCCATCTTAGTCCACTACTCCAGTAACTCCACTACACTAGTAATATTTAATCGCCTTTAATTGTTCTTTGGAAAAAAAACCAAGAAATTTAGTACGTCACTGAAAATGATTGATAACAATCTTTAGATAAAGAACTAGTTTTTAGGCTCGGACTATACCCGGGTGGTTATATTTTTATTTATTAATATTTTACTTTAAAATGATAATACCAACTACAACTTGGTTTAGTGGTTAAAATTATATTATATAAGTTTTAAGTCACGGGATAAAATCTTATATAATGTATTTTCTATTTTTTTGCATTGTATGTTCATTACATGTATTAAAACACTCTAAAAGAGAACGCTACTTAGCATCATTTCTTGTTTAGAAACATTTTTTAAAATATTAATGTAGATAGATAAGACTAGAATTTGTTTGAGGGAGACAGGCGAGGGTTATCCTATTGCGTAGGATAACTTCTTCTACCAAACGTCAATTTGTCGTCGTAGTTTTTTTGGCATTCATTAACTTAGAAGTGGAGTACAACCTGATAGCCGTACATTATCATGCGACATTATTACATTAACTTGGACTAATGCTACCTCTGTTAAAGTCTTAATCATGCTTACAGTTAAGAAAGGATATACTAGGGCCCCATTCCCGCCCACACCGCTCCGTCCTGTTCCATCCTCACCCAGTCACCCACTCTGTGACTCCTTCCTATCATACCACTTATTTAATGGAAAGTAAATATTAAATAATATCATATTTTTATACAGAAACTCATATACTTCCTCCGTTCTATTTTAAATGAAACATTAGGTGAAATGACACTATTTATTGATCAATTGTAACTCCAATTTATCGCCATTATATAAAGAAAAACATAGTCAAGTGGGATCTTGTTAGATTCGTCTCGATGCATACTATCAAATTATAACTTTTTTATATTTTTTTACGTGTGCACAACTAAAGATATTAATGATTAAAGAAGCGCGTTGGGTTGCGTGAAAAAACAAACGTTTCATTTAAAATAGAACGGAGGAAGTAGAATAATTTTTTGTACTTCTTTTCTCCTTTGGAAGTAAAGTTGGTATGCAGTAGTGGTGTTCATGGGTGGTTAACCGTCCCGAAATAAAATTTCGGGACGGTAACCGGAAGTATCGGTTCGCCATATTTGCGAACCGTAATCGTAACCGTTCAAACCGGTAACCGCATAAACGGTTAACCGGTTTTTCGGTACGGTTTTCCGGTTAACCGTTAACCGTTACTCAAGTTTTATCAAATTATTTTACTACTTTTATATATTAGATTTCAAATTTTTCTCATGGTGGATGTGAAAATGAGGTAATATTTGCATGGGTTATTGGAGAGTTTTCCTTTTTTTTTTTTCCAAACTTGAGCAGTAGGAACATCCTTTCAAGTATAAAGAAGTACAGGTTGGCCTTTTAATTTCTTTGCCATTGTCTTTTCTCCTGTAAAGGAAGTTAATGGTGATGTCGATATGTTTGATGGTCATGGGAGTGATAAATCGAGACTACTGACTTGCCATTGTCTTTTTTGGTAAGTTTTAAGGGATGTACTGATAACTGACTTGCGTTTTCTACTTTTCTCACACAAAAATCATTAATTAATTAATATATTTATTATAAAAAATTAAATAATAATAAAAAAATAAATTTATCCGGTTTTTCGGTTAACCGTTTTATAAAAAATCATAACCGTAACCGTACCATTTAACCGTGAATTTTACCGGTTCGGTAACCTCCCATTTTGACCGGTTTTCCGGTTTTTCGATACGGTATTTCGGTTTCGGTTTTTTGTGAACACCCCTAGTATGCAGTGGGGGCTATGCGGCGGCCGGCAGGTATGAAAAAAGATGGGACGGGTGTAGGGGATAGATTCTATAGTGTATTTGTTGGGGTGGGGATAAATTTGAATTTTATATTCGCCATAGATAGTGCGACAAGGATGAGATGGGGATGAGATTTATAGAAGAATACATGTGTCAAGTGACCCTCCTTCGCACTTACCCCGCCCCATTGACATCCCTATCATTCATGCTTCAAGTCTAATATTAAATTTTATTAAGATTGAGAAGTTGTGATGTTTATGAAAATTCAATTACAACTTATTCGCTTTATTTGTTTTTCTAAAAAGCAACTGCGTAATTGGGATTTGTAAACAATACTATAAACTTTGTAAACAGTTTTTCTTACATGTTATTACGTAATTGAGCTTTCTATTTGCTTTCGGAATCATGCCTAATATATGAAGTATATAGGAGGAGCTCTTAAAGAAGGCAAGAGTGGAATGTTAAATACTCAAATAAATTTTGAGTTAAATAAATAAAATTTAAAAATAGAATAAAAAAAGGAAAAGCATAATGTTTAAGATCAAAGAAAATTTCAGGTTCTCTTCTAATATATTACCTAAGAATTTGATAATTACCTTAGAATTTGATACTCATGACATAGAAAAATGGCTACCCTTAAATAAATATGTTACTTCAATAGCAATCATAAGCACTTTATATTAGAAAATGTCACAAAAGGGAAAGAGTCTATAGATAAATCCAATTTATATAATTTATTATCACCTATAATGACATATAAATATAATTTTACCATAATAAAAATGATCTATATATCGTACAAGTTTCAACAACTAGTTTTATTATTATCTCTATTATATAAGCCAAGGGGGGAGCAATGGTGACTCCCTTGGAATTTACTTAATTGCCCCTCCACAACATAAATATTAGATTCTAAATTTTCACACATAAACTTGCCAAAAAAAATCCATCAAATCTCTATTAAACCCAATCAACTCATATAAAAGCTCAATCACATAAACTTGCCAATAAAAAAGATTCAATCAAAAAGATTCATAATCAAGAACTTACCAAACATTAATACCACATACAATAACAAAAAAATACACGGCCATTACATAGTCAACTCAAATTCAAACTCAAAATAATTTTTCCATAAAACAAACACAATTACAAACACAAACTCCAAACCAAAAAAAGAAATCAGTTCTCTTCATAGATTGGAGCTTGACGACATTCTCAAATACGACATTCTCAAATTTGCAGATACTTTACTGTTAATCAGGTATGCAGTTCATTATTGAACATAAAAGTATGTATAATGTTCTATGTTCTGTAAATCGTAACAATTAATATATCTAAATTCATTTACAAAAAATTAATATTAAAAATCACTCATAACCTTTGTTAGTTTTTTACATTAGTGAATTAATATATCTAAATTCATCTAACTATTAATCATTCACATTTTAAGAGTAATCATAACTATAATACGGATGGAGTATATAATAATAAATTTTAATTTGAAGTTAACGCACGCATCGCGTGCATATAAGACTAGTATATATATAAAGGAGGCTTTTTTCGAGAGCATTAGTAGCGCCATGTAGGATTACTAACTTATAAAATCATTTTCCCCCTATTTTTAGTAACTATCAAAAACTTTATTTAATGATTATACTGCTAACAAAATCTATACAGATAGTCTTAATTTTTATATTTTTCTGAAAGGTTCATATTTCACTATAACTATATCCTTCCACAATCTCATAATAAGACCTGCAACTCCCACAGTTTGTACCCCGATCCCCACAGTAGCCTCATCAGGGAACTTACATTATTTTTAGGAAATTTGACACGATAAGTTTCAATTTTGGTCGGTTCACTTTACAATGTCTCAACTATTTAATTTGTTTATCTTAGAGCGATCCCAAATTTAAGGGGTGTCTTACCAAAAATAATGGTCTTTCAATTTAATTAAACTACTAAATTGGTTCATTATGACACATTAAACTTTTCCATTGGCTCCAGCTAATTAAAACAAAAGGCTATCGAATAGTGTCATGTATCTCAATTAACTTTTTTAGCAGTTTAATTAAGTTAAAGGACCACTTTTAAAAGTACAATACAACATATAAAATATTAATTAAAATATGATTGTATAATACAACATATAAAATAAAATAAATAGTTTTCTTGCGGCTAGTTTTTTCATTTTGATTGTTAGTTGTTGGCGCAACATTTGTTTAGTTGAGTTTCTGCTACAATTTTCTTAGAGAGGTAAGTTGAAGTCCCTTGCAAGAAAGGAAAAATTAGGGAAATGGGTGCATTCTCTTCACCTTAAAAACTCTAAACTTATCTGAACTTGTTGGACTTGATTGAACATGATTGGAACTTAATAAACCTGATTGAAATTTATTAGACCTGAATGAACTTGATTGAAGTCATTGGACATGATCAGAACTTATTGAATCTGATTATTACTCATCATACATGATTGGAACTTATTAGACGGTTTTTGCAATAATTTATCCATTAAAAATCATATAGTTATCAATCAAGAAATTATATTAATAATAACTATGAATTATATCTAAAATATATTAATTCATTGATGTTATAAATTAATTAGATAGTAGTAATAATAATTATACCTCTTATATGAATAAAAATCAGTGTAAGAGGAACCTTGCGCATTATTCTAATAAAATAGAAATATAATGTAATCTCCTATATATGTTTGTGGATTTTATAAATATATATTAGTGAATTTAAAATATATTTATTAGTATTTTATATTTTATTTAAAGAGAGAATTATTTATGTTGACTATTTTAAAGGTCAAACTAAATTGGTTTGTCAACTATGACTTTATTTGACCAAAGTTTATATAATTTTTTTTTGCCAAGTAAGAGAAGATTGTATTATTTAATTATTGTACTTCCTCCATTTTTTTTATTCGCAACACTTTTTTTTCATCAACTCCAATGCAATTTTTGGGTATGAGAGAGGTAGAGAGGAAAAAAAGAGAAGGTCCATGTGATTGGAGAGAGATATAGAGAAAGGAAAAGCAAAAATAGAAAGTGTTGCAAGTAATTAATTATTTCCCTTTTAGGAAAGTGTTGCGGGTAAAAAAAACGGAGGAAGTATATTGAAGTGGAATTAATTGATTAGGCTTCCTAGTTGTATTAGGGCACCATATTTTAGGCTCGCCTAGGCCCATAAGGAAAAGGAGATCATCCCAATCATGAATTTTCAATGCTCATCCCTACCCTTAAAATTAGACTGACATATGAACCTGCATCATTAGCCTGCGTCATTGCATTAGTTAATTCATTATGGCTCCACCTTTTTCTTATTTTTATCCCTTGCCATTTTCACAACCATATTATAACCTTCTAAGCCAACCTTAGCATAACCTTTCAACACTCAGCGCTATGACCACGCCTCATCCTTTGAGTGTTCCTTTATTTGGCCTTATTATCTTCTCTTTTCATCTTAGGAACCCTATATAGAACCTTCGATCGAAACTTCCACTTAGCGTGACAGGATGTCGTCGGAATCAAGCAATCAAGTCAAACACTTTGTTATTTCTAATTTTGCTGGGGGTTGCATAACAAGTCCAGGCCAATTTTGATAAGGACATTATTATGAGTCCATATAGAAGATCGTGGGCTCCTGACCTATATGAGCAAATAATACAAGATCCTAATGGGCTCACTTAGTCCCGTAGCCAACTAAATTCGAAGGTTCGTTCCATAATACATTTTGAATCAGACACAACTTACATGGATCATCCTTGGGGGCTTCCCATTTCTCCTCTTTCAAAAAGAAAAGTTGAGCTTCTAGAGGAACAACAAAGCATCACATCATATCTCTGTATTAGTGTCATATCTGCATTTCGCATCATACAAACATTGTGTCAAGCATTGCATGCATCCTTAGCTTCATCCTTAGTCCTAGGATCCGAGCATTAGTCATTAGTCACACACACCCATATACACACGTACACTCGCACACACGCTAGCACCTGTAAGTATAGAGTTTTAGAGGTCACTCTCTATAGGTCAAGTACTTTCCTATCCATACACTAGCATCCACATCACGGGGCATATCCCATAATAGTTTATTTGCATATCTGTATTTTGTGCATTTTACAGGTATCAATGTTACATCCAGCGTTATTTCCGAAGGCAGCAACAGTGGGCGCTGATCTTCATACCGTCATGAGATGGACATAGCTTATAATATCTACGGGCCGAGACAAAGGAAATCCAGCGTTAATATGGTTCATATTCTTGAAGACAACAACATCGGTCAAGTCCAATGCTAGTCTTCAGTCATGTATCTTCATTTCGCAAATTTGTGCTTGTTTTGCGAATTGGTACTTTGGTTTCTGCAAACTTATGCTTGTTCTTGTGCTTGTTTTGCGAATTGGTACTTTGGTTTCTGCAAACTTATATGCTTGTTTTGTAGGTACCGCGTTCATTTCGCAAACTTGTGCTTGTTTTGTGAAGTGGTACTATGGTTTCTGCAAACTTATGCTTGTTTTGCAGGTACAGCGTTCATTTTGCAAAATTATGCTTGTTTTGCAAATAAGGTTTCTGCAAACTTATGCTTGTTTTGCAGGTACCGCGTTCGTTTTGCAAACTTATGCTTGTTTTGCAAATTTATAAGTATTGGATTCTGCAAGCTTATGCTTGTTTGCAGGTACCATATTCATTTTGTAAACTTATGCTTGTTTTGCATATTTATATATATTGGTTTCTGCAAACTTATGCTTGTTTTGCAGGTACAACGTTCATTTTGCAAACTTATTTGCAAATTTTTATATATTGGTTTTTGCAAACATATGCTTGTTTGCAGGGGCCCTCTTCATTTTGCAAACTTATGCTTGTTTTGCAAGTTGATACTTTTTCATATATATTTGTTTCTGCAAACTTATGCTTATTTTGTATGTACCGCTTTCATTTCGCAAACTTGTGCTTGTATTGTGAATTGATACTTTTCATATTTATTTGTTTCTGCAAACTTGTGCTTGTTTTGTAGAGCATCTAGAATCATTCTCCGTCCCGACACAAATATTTTGAGTTTTGGTTTTTACAAACCTCCGTCAAAGTGGAGGCTTCTATAGACACATAATCGTGTCTCTCCATTTGAGTACCCAATGATGATACATACCGCGGTCTTAATTGGTCCAACCCAAGATAGAGCTATCCAAAGAGGCAGAGCCCAAAACTGTTTTTCAAATCATAAAGCTTATTTATTTGTATTAAAGATTCAAAATTCATTTTAAAAGCCCAATTAATTATGATAATTAATTGTATTTTGAGCCCAAAAATTAATTATTTTGAGCTCAATCCTTTGAAAAGCCCAATTAATTATTCATGATAATTAATTATTCATGATAATTAATTATATTTATTTATTATTTTAATAAATATTTTTAGCAATAAATAAATATTTTAAGGTTATTATAAAATAAAGGATTTTGTATTGAAATCAAATTTTATCTTTTCAAGTAAATGGTTTTCGGATGTAAGAAGATGTTATTTGATAAAGATAAAAAGAATCTTTAGAAAACCGCGTTAAATAAATAAAATGTCGATAAAGATAAAAAGAATCTTTAGAAAACCGCGTTAAAAAAAAAGTCCAGATTAGAGCTGCATTTGGCGCAACGCTTTGTGTACGTCGCACGCGCTGTATTACGCTTAGAGCAACGCTGTGAGCATGACGCGTGGCCTATGCTTGTCACACGTAGCTCTGCGTGTCGCGCATTCTTTTGCGCAATGCGCAACTTTCTTACTTATCTATTTTTTAGAAATTTCCTATAAATAGGCTAATGATTTCTAGATTTTGGATACACTTTTTTACACCCGAATACTTGCGATATCTCAAGGCAAAAAATACTCTCTTACTTTTCTACACAAACACATAAACACATACTCGTACTTTGATCGATCTCCACAAGTTTTCGTTGAAAGGCTTCACAATTGTTCCTCCCGAAGTTTGTTATTTACTCATACCCAAGCCACACGGGTATATTCCTCAGGGTCCTTAATCTTTTCTTTATTATTATATTATTGAAGTTACTAACAATCTTTTAATGATATAGATCTTTAATAAAAAACTCCGTTCTTTGTACATTCTAAATCTCTACTCCTTTTTATTTTCTTATATATTTGGAAAAATTGACGCTATGGAGCTCAACTATGAGCGGTTGTCTTTAATAGGTTTCAACTATCAATTATCCTGTGGAAATCCTAACTTTGACGGGCATTGTTTTTTATAGGACCCTTCAGGTTTTTTTACCGCTAGAGCAAGTCAAGGGTCACGTGACTTCATTTAAAATCACGTGACTTCATTTAAAATCACGTGACTCCCTCTTTCTCCTCCTCTGATTTCACTTCCACCTCCCTCCTATGTCGTTTCTTTTCCTCATCTCCTGCTTGAACTTTATCCCTCTTCTTCTTCCTTTCCTTCATCCCATTGTACCTCTGCCACTCCCACTCCCACTCCCACTAGCTGTTATTGACTAGAGAAACATTATTTATCATTCCAAAACGAATTCCGAAGGCATGACTACCTCTCACCAGATTAAGATCCTTCAATTCAATAACATATTGTGTCAATTCTATTATTGTACCGAGTCCGGAACGAATCCCTGCAGTCTCATTTTCCGGAAAAGTACGAAAAACCCATCCACAGAACCCAAATTAGCAAAACCCAAAAGCATTGCATTCCACATAGTCACATCTCTCTCAGGCATGTTATCGAACACTTGGTGTGCAACATTCAGTTCGTTACATTTTACATACATATCAATAACAGATGTACCAACAAAGATATCTAACCAAAAGGGTGATTTGAAAATATGGGCGTGAATAATTTGGGATTGTGTGACATCTGAAATCTTGGCACAAGCTTTTGCAATAAAGAGAAAGGTCAATTTGTCTGGAATTAGCCCAGCTTGTTTCATCTAGTGATAGAGTATAAGGGCTTTGTGGGAGTAGCCATTGTTGTCAGCTTCTCTTATTTGGGCGTTCCAATTTCCAACAGTTGGATACTTTGAAAATTGGTTGAGCAATGGGGTCAAAGAAGGCCTTACCATTTGTCATTGTTTTTGACATGGAAATGGAATATCAAGAATTGCATTTCTCTCCTTCGGTTTATTGAGAAAAGCTCAGACACCGTTGTTGGAGTCTTGACCCGTGAAACTGACCGAAACCAACATGTAATTAATCGTTGATGTAATTTGACCCATAAACTCTATTTTAATGTGTCAGACAACGAAGATAATCTGACCTTGTTTTTTAATGACTCGACTAATTTTGTGTTAGTTGTAAAGAGCTGGGTAGATTGTTTTGGCAAGACAATGGGTGAAGACAGAAGGAAGGAAGAATGAACAGGGGAGTGTAAAGGGGAGTAAAGATTTCAGAATTTAAAAATAAAATGAAGCATAAGTTTACCTATTCAGCAGGTCGAAAGTCACCACGGTCCAATGAAAAAAATACCCCCTAAAGTTAGGACTTCCACAGGATAATTGATAGTTGGAACCTATTAAAGACAACCGCTCATAGTTGAGCCCCATAGCGTCAATTTTTCCTATATATTTTTATGGTTGTCATCCTTATGCTTTCATCACCAACTTATAATTATTGCTAATCAAGACCTAAGAAATTGTTCTAACGCCTAATCAGATAATTGGACAATTGAATTAGGGACCCTGTAATCTTGATTTCTTAATAACATACCACTAAAAAAGTAGTCTTTTTATATGTTTAATGAAGCAACCTAGACTAATTTTTTTAGGGGGCTTGAAAATATTATCTGGTTGTTCTTTTGCATAAAACTTGCTATGAAACGATATTTAGTAGAGGCCAGCAATGGGCGAACGTGGTTCATGACCGTGTTCGTACCCTCACCCCGAACTCAATTTTTGGTTCATGACCATTAATGAAGTTATGTCGGGGAATTCTACATTGGATAAGTCCCTAAGGTGTCCCTAAGTTTGATAAATATCCAATTAGGTTTATGTGTCTTCCTCTAAAGACTTGTTGGCGACTTAAAAAACGTTTTCAATAAAACCATTCAATGAGGTAGTCAAATACGCGCTCACACCGCGTATATGAGTAAAATCACGCCTACAGGAACGTTATAACATTTATGTTATGTAATGTTTATTGGTTTACTCATGAATTCTGAAAGTGAATATATGGTGTTCTCTATGAGTATGTAATTTTTTTATTAAGTACGGTGGAAAAGGAATTTTAATGTGGTGTCATTAATTTTCTGATGAATTCAAGTTTGCGTAATTGGTGTGTAATAATTAACAAGGATGATTAATTGTGTTGATGTACTTGATTGAGTTGGTTGTTTTAGTCAAGTTATTTTACATAGTATGACTAAACCCATCAATAACAAAATGAACCAATATGTAAAGTTAAATTACTTAGATGGTAAGTCATCTTAGGTTAGGTGTTGAACATATTGGTAGAAAGCATAAGGTGCTTTAATATTAGACCGGAGCTATTTGCATGACCTTAGGCTTATTCTACTCCTTGGTGTTAAAAACACTCATGACTGGGGGTGTGCACACTTAAGGAATAAGACATATATTGGTGGTTATACTACCTTATTGGGTGGTGGACTAGAATCCACATTATTTTGTTGATGGTATTATATTCCTTGTTCACTTACCTCTAAGGTAAACAAGAAACTAATTAACTCACAGTTAATGGTGGTTGTGTTTGATTCTACAAGTTATATGTGTGTTAAATGTTATGATAAAATGTTTTCTCAAGGTTAGAAAAGAGTTTTTCCAAAAATATATTACGGGGTGTAGTAGTGCTTACTCAATTTTCACTAATTTGTGGTTTCTCCTTGTGTATTTTCTTTTCATTTTATTATCAGGCATGCATGGTCAGCAATGAACGCTCGTTCACGACAAGTTTAGTAGTAGGAAGCTAATAAGTTGTTTAACTACATAAAGTACTAGTTTGAGAATTTTATTTATTTAGTTGGTTTGTAATCACTATTTTAGATTTGGTTTAGTTGATTCATAAGTGAAACATAGTATTTCTTTGATAACATGAAAGTAGTTTGTGGATTAAAATAGCCTTGCACTTGGCTTGGTAATTTGAGTGTGGCGGTAATATATACCCTTAAATTTGATTTTATTGCTCCCGCTACTTATCTCTATTATATAAGGGAAGGGGGGAGCTATGGTGTCCCCAGATGAAGAGACTATTTTATCCCCCTTTCTTTTTTAAATTACAAAACTAATTTCAAAACCAAAGCAGGGCTTCAAACAAAAATACCGGAAATAAAATTATAACAGTCACTCACAAGTCAACTAAAATCATAGAATTACATAATTCACGTAATAGAGATCACTCAAATGAGGAAACTTTACAAAAACAAAAAAATTCACTTACAAACTACAACCAATACACTACAACGTCAATACGTACTCACAAAAACATTCACAAAAATTCACTTACGAATCACTCTGTTCTCAAGAACCATTCACAATTGCATACTCACAAAAATTACCAATACACTACAACGCCAATACAAATTGAAAACTGAGAAAAACATACGATTTCGACGGGGATATCACACATTCGTCCATTGGCGATTTGCGAACTTCCAAAAAGGTACATAATTCTTTTAATCTTGCAAGTTTTTTCAAATTAGTTGAAAAAAATAGCAACTCTTATGTTCGAATGCATGTTTAATTGTAGTATCGATAATTTCATGTTTTAGAAAAAAAACATTAATTTGCCAAAACAAATAGTGAAATTAAACACCAAAAAACTGTAAAATTCTAAACAATAATTTTGGAAAGGAAAAAAGGGCTTTTATACAATTAGACTTAAATTTAATTAATTTTCATACGAAATTAGAAAACAAAATAAAAGTAACGGATTTTGTTTTTTGAAAAAAAATTCCAATATCAAAATTTTTGCCAACAACTTGTGCAAAAATCCATTTTCAGAAATAAAATTTGAAAAATAAACTGGATTTTGATTTTGTGAAATGTAGTTCACAATCAAAATTATTGGGACAAAATCAGCAACTAAATCGTAATGAATTACCTTCAAATTTGTGGCCCCCATTAAATTTGTGCGGCAAATAAATCCTATTTGTTTTAGCATATGATAAACGTTCTTCAACATTACCACAAGAATAGAGACTACACTTTCAAAACCAAAGGAGCTCCAAAAACTAATGGATTGTTGATGGGTTAGTTTTGAGACCAAAACACTCGCATATAAGAGTAGCTTATTGAATATGGTGTTTGTTGTGAAAAATAACTACTAGATATGATAAAATCTCAATCTTTTCGAGTAAAGCTGAGAGTTCAAAGTAACAGTTGGGAAAAGGAAATGGAGCAGGTGAGGAAAAGGAGATGAGTTGTTTTTGATTTTTGAGAGAGAGGGAAGATATAAGGTTAGCTACATTAAGGTAGGTGGGAAAATGAAAAACGGGTTTGATCAGTCATGTACTCATATAGTTAGGTGGGTTTGGTCTGTCATAAGGCTTAGGTGGAGAAAATCAAGTGGGTGGGTTAAGTGGCGAAATGTTAACCCAACAACTATCAAGGAAAATATTTATGAAGAAACATTATCTTCTTAATTCCAAGTCAGAAGTAACTTTTGTATACATAATTTTTGTCAATATAATTAAATGTAGGTCTAGATCAATTCAGTAATGCTAAAGTCTTTTGTCAATTATCTTATTATTATAATTTATTGGACATTAGTCAAATTTAATTTATACGTGTAATCAAATTTATATCAAGTTGGTAGATTTGAGCCAATTTTATGTCACTTTATAGAAAAATTATGATGCGTGCTTAGAAAGCTAGTATGTATTGGTAGGGGTGTAAGTGGATTGGACTGGATTGGAATTTACCAAATCCAAATCCAGTCCAAAGTTTTTTGGACTCAAAAAATTGAGTCCAAATTCGATCCAAACTTTTTTTTGAGTCCAATCCAGTCTAATCCGAAACTTTTTTCTTGAGACCGAATCCAGTCCAATTATTATATAATATTTTTTTTTCTCGATTTAGGTTCATAATGTTTTCTTACGATTGAAACATTGAAATTTGAAAAAATCGACTTTTTTCATTCATTCCACAAAGTAAGTTACATACATCTTTAAACTCGTATAAAATGCAAATTGCAAAAAAAAAGGTGCCAAAAGGGTTAAATTAACTTTCGCCTTTTCAGTTTTCAGTTCTCACTTTGGAATTTTGGATGGTAACTAAAAATTCTAGCGCCAAGTAAAAGAATTTAGTGGGGGAATGTTAAAAAGTCCAAAATTTCAATAAGAATGTTAAAAGATTTTATTTTAAATATACCTTATATATATATATATATATATATATATATATATATATATATATATATATATATATATATATATATATATATATATATATATATATATATATATATATATATATATATGTTTGGACTGAATTGGACTTATTGGACTCAAAAGGGGTGAGTCCAAGTCCAGTCCGAAAATATTTGGACTCCAAAATTTGAGTGCTAATCCAGTCCAAATATTTTTCAGTCCAGTCCAGTCCGACAAGTTTGCACTGGACTGGATTAGACTATGGACTGTTCGTAATCCACTTACACCCCTATGTATTGGTGTAGGATTTGGGGGTGTTACAGAATATCTTTGATCAACGTGTATATAAAATTGCATTTTGTTTGAATACGTATGATTTGTATTAGTATCTTTAGGGATATTATTCTGATTTTATTTAATAGAAATAGAACAATATCAAGAGTTACTTTCCATAAATACTTGTGTATTTTATGGAAAGTATCTCCTACCCAAGACATGACCCCTTTAGGTCATAAATCAGACATAGGCTATTTAACCCAACTGCTACATCATTGAAACTGAGCTTTTCGAAATTCAAAAGAAAAATCCATTGAAAAGCTATTTGACCTAGAAATAGTAGACTTCCTCTATCAACTACAACTACAACTACATACCGTCATAAGATTTCATTGTCTCCGAGAGAACACACTGATTTCATGCCACGGTCATTTGGCCTTGTCGCACAAAACCTACAACTTGCGCAAGTCTAGGTCGACCTATGACTCGTTTTTAACCTTGTTTTTTATTTCGCTATAAATACTTCTAGTTTTCTCTAAAAAAATTAAACACTTTTCACCCTAATTCACTCACGTTTCAATATCTCTCTCACATAAAAAAATCAAAATGAAAAAAAAAACCTATTTTCTCTTTACAATTAATTTTTTAACTTATTTCTACATCAAATCACTTACGGAATTCAATATCATTCTGATGTAGCTGCTGAGCTTAGCTACTAAATCTCAGTATTCAATTGATAGAAGATAGAAGAAGAAGTTTAGAATTCCAGATAGAAGATAAGAGAGAGAAAGAATTAGAGAGAATTAGAGAAGTAGAGAGAGAAATAGAGAGAGATTTAGAGAGGAAGAAGATTTTCCTTTCATTTCTTAGATTCTCCATACCTGCTAGAGAGTTTAAGTACAATGGCTAAAAGAACAAAAAGATAAAATAGCAATTATGACATTCTCAACAAATTGAGTAACTAATTCCCTTATTGTGTGCACAGGCACGTGCCACTCACACCTATATTCTTACCTATATCATACCTTCCCCCATAAAACAAACTTGACCTCAAGTTTTCTAGAACAGACTATATCAAGTGATGACAAAATCTGAGTATTTCAGCTCAAATGTATCACTTCTACCCAAGTGGCATCACCAGGAGAGCAACCTACCCAGTGAACTAAGTATTGAACTTGTGCATGATTCTGAAATTTGACCACCTTCCTGTCAATGATTGCTGCTGGCACCAAGTCTTGATCAGTGTGGAGACCTTACATCCACATAGGGATATGAACAGCCTGTGGCAAGGTACCATGAAAGGCTTTCAGTTGTGAAACATGAAAGACATTATGCACTTTGGATTCTGAAGGAAGCTCTACTTTGTATGCTACTTTCCCAATGGCTGCAGCTATTTGAAAGGGCCCAAAATACTTGTGAGACAACTTAGCATTTGGCCTAACTTGCACTGATGACTGGCGATAGGTTTGATGCTTCAACCAGACCAATCTCCCACCTGAAGTACCCTCTCAGTCATGTTCTTATCAGCTTGTTGCTTCGTTCTAGACTGGGCTTGTGATAGTTGGACCTTCAACTGTCTGATCATGGTCTCCCTTCTCTATAAACTTCGATCAACCTCAGTTACAGGAGACTCACCAGCTAAGTATGGCAAGTGTAAGGGTGGGGGTTGGTTGTACACCACCTCATAAGGGATCATTTTAGCTGTTATGTGGTAGTGGGTGTTATACCACGTGAGCACTCAACTAAAGGAAGCCACATGGACTCCTTTGGATTCTCCCCACACATGCATCTGAGGTACATTTCCAAGCATCTATTAACTACCTCAGTTTGCCCATCACTTTGAGGGTGATAAGTTGATGAAAGATGGAAAACAGTGCCATGTAAGGAGAAAAGGCCCTGCCACAACTGACTAAGGAACACAAAGTCCCTGTCACTTACAATACTTCTTGGCCAGCCATGTAATTTAAAGACATGGTCTAAGTATACTTGGGCTACTTGTAATGCAGAAAATGGATGAGCCAAACCCATAAAATGGGCTGCCTTACTTAGCCTATCTACCACCACATAAATAACCTCTTTCCTATTGGACTTAGGTAGCCCTGTGATGAAGTCCATGGATATGTCCACCCAAACTTCTTCAGGTATGGGTAATGGCTGTAGGAGTCCAGGAGAGGCAATAGGTTAATATTTTGATGCTTGGCAGATTACACACTTTCTGATGAGTTCCCTAGTGTGCTTTGCTAGCCCTTTCCAATAAAAAAGGCACGAAATCTCTTCACAGTAAGATCTCTCCCTGAATGCCCCCCGTCTGGAGTATTGTGGTGCCATTGAATGATTGAGGTCCTTAGTGACTGATCTGGACCCACCACAATTTTATCCCCCTTCCTGAGCAGCTCAGCTTATACTGAATAGTGAGGGATTTGTTGTCCAGCTTCCACCCTCTGAATGATAGCAAGTAAGTTAGCATCAAGCTGATAACTAGCCTTGATCTTCTCCTTCAAATCTGAGGATACCATTGAGATAGCCATGATGAGGATATATGCTCCATGCACCCTTGAAAGGGCATCAACTGCCACATTGTCAACACCACTCTTGTACTGAATTTCATAATCGAAGCCCATGAGCTTTGATAGCCAGAATTGCTGAAATGAGATGGATATTTTCTATTGTAACAACCACTTGAGAATCTTTTGGTCAATTTTGATGATGAAGTGGTTACCTAGGAGATATTGCTCCCATTTTTGCTCAGCAAACACTATTGCCAAGAGTTCCTTTTCATAAATAGAGAGTCTTTGCCACTTAGGCCCTAGAGATTTGCTGATATAAGCCAAAAGGTGGCCTTGTTGCATGAGCAAAGCTCCAATACCCTTTTGAAGCATCTGTCTCTACTTCAAAGGGTAATTCTAAGTTGGGGATGACCAGTACTGGTGCTATAGATAAAGCTGTTTTTAGTTGCTCAAAGGCTTGATGTGCAGCCTCAGTCCATGCAAAAGCTCCTATCTTCGATAACTCAGTTAGAGGTATGCTAATAGTGGCATACGACTTGACAAACTTCCTACAATATCCAGTAAGACCCAAAAAAACCTTCTCAAATCTTTTGACATTTTGAGGGACTAGCGATGCTTGTACTGCTGACACCTTGCTAGGGTCAGTTTCTACCCCCTTAGCTGAAATGAAGTGCCTAAGATACTCAACCCTGTCAATTGCAAATACACATTTGCTAGCTTTGGCAAACATTTGGTGTTGCTGCATCAAGGAAAAAACCATAGCTAGATGTTGCCAATGATCATCAATGGTTTTGCTATAAACTAGAATATCGTCAAAGAAAATCAACACACATTTCCTCAATAGGGGTTTGAACACTTGGTTCATCCAATTCTGAAAAGATGCAGGGGCATTAGTGAGCCCAAATGGCATCATTAAGAACTCAAAGTGCCCTGTGTGAGATTTAAAGGCTGTTTTGAAAATATCATCTGGATTCATCCTAAGTTGATGGTACCCTACTCTTAGATCCAACTTACTGAATACAACAGACCCTGATAATACATCTATCAGTTTATCAATGACAGGGATAGGTAATTTATTTTGACAGTATGTGAATTAAGCTCCCTATAATCTATACGTAATCTCCAACTCCCATCCTTCTTTCCCACCAACACAACTGGGGAAGCATAGGGACTATCACTATGTTGGATAATGCCCCTATCCAACATTTCTTGAACCAACTGCTCAATGATATCTTTCTGTTTCAAAGGGTACCTATATGGTCTAATATTAACTGGCTTGACACCTGGTATCACTGGAATTCTATGGTCAAACACCCCTCTAGAAGGTGGCAAGTTTGTAGGCTCCTCAAAAACCATATGAAATTATTGTTTCAGAGTCAACAAGGGGGCCTTATCAACTATTGAAGGTGACATTGTCTCTTGTACTTGCAGCAAGCAAAATTGGGTAGAATCCTCAAAGAGCCTCTCAGAGGGGCCCCCTTCAATCACCTTTATCTTCTTAGCCATAACTCCCTTTAACACCACCTTTTCTTCATTTAAGATGAACTTCATGATCATATTTTGAAAATCCCAACTGATCTCTCCTAGTTGTATGAGCATCACATATGCTTTGAACACCTTATCCTGCACACTCCAAGTGGAATCTTTGCACTGGTGCTAACAGGCTATGTGATTACCATCAGCAACAGATACAGCTTGTGGTGGTATATGTTCCAATTCACATCCCAATTCCTTAGCATATTCCAAGTCCAAAAAATTATGGGTGCTGCCAGAGTCAATAAGGATATGAACATGTTTCCTTTTAACCATCCCCACTATTCTCATAGTGTGGTAATTTTTTTCTCCTGTTAAAGCATGGACTGATATGCAAGCCTCTGTTGCTCCTTGAGACTCAACCTGACCACCTGTAATTTTCTTCCCCAAACTCCTTTCTCTAGACCCACTCCCTTCCTCATCTAGATCCTCCATAAACTCCACAGCAAACAACTGAGGCTCCTTGAAACTGCATTTATGTCCCTTTTCAAAGGGCTTGTCACAGTAAAAACAATGCCCCTGGGCAATCTTAGTTGCCTTAACATCAACAGGAACATATTTAAAGTTTCGGTTGGTTTTGGGTGGGTTAGTTGATGGGTAAGTGTTTGATATGGGTTTAGTGGATGGCAAGGGTAACAAAGCAGGTTTTTCTGATGGTTTAGGTAATAGGGGTGTGTTTGAGTATGAGGGTGTGTGATTCTTGAGAGGTTTAAGGTTCAAAGAGCTTAGATTATCTTCCTGCAGCCTAGCATACTCCACTGCTTCACTGATAGTGGTGGGTAGGGGTGTTCGTGGGTTGGGTTGGTGCGGTTTGGGATGTAACCCAACCCAAACCGCACATATACGGTTTGACATTTTCCCAACCCAAACCACACCGCATTTTTGCCCAAACCATTCCAAACCGAACTGCGCGAAACGGTTTGGTGCGGTTTGGTTTGCGGTTTAACCATTTTTTCCTCCGCGACATTAATTTTGTAATCTAAGAGTAAAAAAAATTTGGTAATAAATATAAAGAGTCCAAATAAATATGAAGTTTAAATACCTAATGCCCGTATTACTATACTCGTATGCCAACTTGTCAAGTGCTTATTAAAAAAAATTCAAAATAGTTAAAATATTTTTTTTTAAAAATCATATAAAAAACTGCGGTTTACTGTGCGGTTTCGGTTTACAAAAAAATCCAAATCCAACCCAAACCGCAAACCGCGGTTTGCTTGAAATCATAACCCAAACCGCAAAAAAAAAAACGGTTTGGGTTGCGGTTTGGTGCGGTCCATACCGCATTCTGAACAGCCCTAATGGTGGGTTTAAAAGCTTTAACAAATGGTTTAATGGTGTCCTTCAATCCCCCAATGAAACTATCTAACACATATTCCTCAGTCAAGGTATGACCCTGTTGATTCATCAATGATCTATAATTTTCAAATTCATCAATACAAGATTCTATAGTTCCATTTTGGCTCAGTTAATTAAATTTTTCCACATCATTTTCTCCTACATTATCCGATCCCTAAATCTAGCCACCAAAGCAAGCACAAAATCAGTCCATTCAACATTCTTTCTAACAGACAAATAGCTTGCAATCCAACTCTCAGCCTTATCCACCATATATAATGAAGCTAGATCAACATTTTGATCATTAGGGATTTTGCACAGAGTTTGATCCATATCATCGGATTCGTATGTACCATCGAAATTTGGAAATTCGATTTTTGGATTGAAGCCCAGAGGTTTTGGAGCTCCCATCGGAGCATCTCGAACTCTCGGAGATTCTGCTTCTTTGCTGAGCTTTTCTAGAATCAAGTCTATCTTGCGATTAACGTCATCAAATTTCTCATCTACCTTGCTGTTCATCTCATCCATCCGTTCCTCCATGTTTTTCATTTGGGCTTCCATGTTCGTCAATCGTTGAGCTTGATTTATCGGAGCCATAATTTGGAGAGCTCAATCCTCTCAAGCTCAAGCTCAAATTGCCAGCGAAAACACCATTAATGGCTGTCCACAGGGTCGGCTGCTCTGATACTAATGATGTAGATGCTGAGCTCCGCTACTAAATCTCAGTATTCAATTGATAGAAGATAGAAGAAGAAGTTTAGAATTCTAGATAGAAGATAAGGGAGAGAAAGAATTAGATAGAATTAGAGAAGTAGAGAGTGAGAGAGAGAATTAGAGAGGAAGAAGGTTTTCATTTCATTTCTTAGATTCTCCATACCTCTGTTCAAAGAGCTTAAGTACCACGGCTAAAAGAACAAAAAGACAAAATAGCAATTCTGACATTCTCAACAAATTGAGTAACTAATTCCCTTATTGTGCGCGCACAGGCACGTGCCACTCACACCTATATTCTTACCTATATCACATTCACAATCACAAATACAAAAGCACATCAAAACAAACACTACTCAATCGAAGTTTAATTTTTCAAGATCCGTGCAAGTAAACGACCTAGGTTGATGATATAATTATGAGGGTTAAATCTACTCAATTTCTATTTGTTTTATAACTAAAAATCTAATTTTCGTGATATAAATTTTTGATTAATTTCCTTTACTTGAAAATATCTTTTTATTATCATGTTTATATTATTTTCATGTCTTGGTTTTATTTCCATTAAGTATTTTGTTTAAATGGCATGGTAAATTCACCTTTATTAATTGCTAATAAGAACCTAAAAAGATGTTCCCACACTTAAATCAGATAACTTAAACAAGCGGATTAGGTACTTTGTAATTTGATGTCTAATCATGGGTCACTAAAATTAGTTTTAAATTGTTAATGCTAAAAACATTGACTTTTAGCATTATTATTGTGCTTTTAAATAGATTGCATTTATTGGTTGTGGCAATTATTTGTTGCGATTAATTATATGTCACTAAAATATCGTAAAGGCAATTTTTGGGCAAGTATGGTTCACCGTCCTAATTTTACAAACTCACCCTCGAGTTTAGAATCTCAGTGTGGTTTATTAGTTTTCTCTTGATAAACTGGTTGACGACTGTCTATAAAATGAAGATTGTGTAGGTAACCATCTTTAATGACTATCGTAAGACTATAAATACCCTCCCAAACGTCGTTTATATTAAATTTACACATGTGGAAAGACTTTCTAGGGTTTAGAAGAGAGATTGATCAGGAGCATTCATCCATTAATACTTGTAATCATCATGCATTTTATTCATTAATTAAGGTTCTATTTGATTCAACTTATTTTGACTTATGATCTCTTATCTGAACTTATATTCTAGTTTATTGTGTTGATTAACATAGCTTGTTTGGAAGGAAGGATTTGGAAGGAAAAGAAAGGAAGTGGAAGGAAAGTTGTTAGTTTCCAATATTTAGTTCAAAAAATAAAATTAAATGAAAGAAAATGGAAGGATTTGAAAGGAAATACTTCTTAATAAATTTTCACTTTCCTTTCCTCCCAAAAATGGGGGAATTTAAGAGGAAAGAGAAAATTTAAACCAAACATAGGAAGTTAAGGTTTTTTTCCATCTCTTCCCTTCTTTTCCTTTCTCTTCTCTTCCTTTCCTTTACTAAAAATGAACCAAACAAGCTGTAACATAGTTAGTCCATTTTATTCAACTTATTTTATCTTATCTTATCTTATCTAAACTTATTCGATTATCTTATCTTATCTGTACTTATCTGAACTTATTTTTTCTGAAATAACTTAAAATAAGTTGAACATAATAGAGCCTAAAGGTATTTGTTTTGTGGGTTTTTTTTCTCCTGGTACTTGGGTTTTCCTATGTTAGATTTGTGTATTCTCTTTATTGTTTTTCTTTTCATATTTGTTTGGTTCATTCAATTTCTATTATTGTTGATTATTATTGTTACAAGTAATCAGGGTCAACAACAAAATACGAAAATTTATCTTTATTAGCAATTTAGCATAGTATATATACATACTTCAGCATCCATATGTTCAATTTTTGCACAACTACATTACAACAAGTTTGAGCTCATAATCTACCCATAACGTCACTTGTACTTCTCCTCTTATCAGCCAAAAGGCGAGCAGCATAAACTTCGATCCCAGCATCCGGTCTCGGAACAAAAACTTCCATATCTGCATAACCTGTGCTAGGAATTTTGTATGATAAACAACGTAAACTCAAATTCTGCTGCTGTTCTTCTTGTTCCTGCTTATCATCTCCAATACATTCTTCATTCAATCAATTTTTATCCCTCTTATACCTATGCCAAGCTGCTTGAATGAAGCAAGCAGCCCACGTCCTCCACTGCTGAGAGTAAAATCTGAGTCTATCTCAACTTCTCTGCTATGCATCTTCCTAAACTGCGATGCAATGAACTTCAGGTCCTTGGCTCGCAGAGTAAACCCTTCGACATCAGATATCGCCTTGACTGTTCTCGTTGAGCATGGAAGGGCAGTATTCCTTTGCTTCCTGCTGTCTAACACCCAAGTCAATACTTCCTCGCCGCAAAAACCATTTGGACCGAGCTCTGATGAGTTGAAGAACCCAATCCGCCCACCATCTGTTGTGTAGGAGTACATATGCCCTCGCATAATGAAGAACATTTCATCCACAGGTTCGCCCTCACAGAGTAGATACATGCCTTGGGTGTATAATGTGGGCATCAGTCTCTTACAGATCGCGTTTAAGGTCTAATCATCCAATTGATCAAATAGTGGAACCTGCATTTAGGTCATTAAGTTGCAATATCAATAGTTGGTTACAAATTTGTGCTAATGACAGTCCTTTTTCTGGACTAAGAAACAGAAAAATGTTGGTTGTGGATGCAAAAATGAGACTACACACGTGGTATTGAGTAAATTAAAATCTGTCATTATGTAGCTTTTTCTTGAGAAATATTGTCATAACCACAAACACCTTTTTAACGATTCCATTTTCAGAATTGAAGCTTGATCAATTTGACCAATTCCTCGTTGTGAAAGTTGGAAGGAGTAAGGGACTAATTCATGTATGATGCAGTTGATGTTAACAAGCTTCATTGGTAATTAAAGTCTTGGAATCATAGATTTGGATACTCAGGATTTGTTTTTAATGATATCCCACTATCAAAACGATTCCTAGACTGGTACCTAGGACCTTGGACTCGAATCTCCCTACATTACACCATTATGCAAATTCAAGCTTATAATTTTCTTAACCAAAAGTAAATAAGATAATCAAAGTAGCCCAAACCAAAAAAAGTTTATCATGTAAATTTCTAGCTTACTTGTCGAACTAGATTGCGGCAAAGGTATTGCATAGTTCGTCTCCTAACATTGAAAGGAAGTGCACTGAGAATAGAGGCTTCATCCAATCCTTGAGTAGCAACTCACTTGTAATCATAGTAGTCGATTATACTTCGCCTCAGTTCTCTAGGTAGCTTCCTATGGTGCATCCATTGCTCCATATCATTTTGCTTGAGCCACCAATTCTCTATTCTCATACTAGCAGATTGTATGTATTTCTTGTACCAATTACAATGCGTTAGGTTTCAAAACCAAGGAAACAGCAAGAATAATAAAATCCAATCAAACTTACTTGCATAATTCCGATGACGATCGCAAATAAGCAAACCCCAAAGATTGCAACGAGGAACGTAAACACATTTTCCGGAATATCAATGCTGGTCTCATGGTTTTCTCCTTGTGAACTACAAAAGTTGACTTCACAATCATGAAAACTTTTCCAGAATTGCAGAATTAAATACTCAGTCCACAAATAAACGTCTTATTTGGCTGTTTAGATTGAACTTTTAAGTTTTTTTTATCTTAATTTCTCACTAATATAAAACTAAAAATAACTATGACTAAATTGTTACTAGATCCATCTTAAATAATTTCATTATATATCGAAGTTTTTTTTTTTGACGGGCATTATATACCGAAGTGTTATTCTAGTATGAACACTAGACCAACTACAAGAGGGGGGTGAATTGTAGTTGAGGGGAAATTTTCAAATTATATTGCCGAATTAAAATAATCTTAAATGCGAAAGAGACAAACACACGAGATTTTTACAAGGAAAACTTCCTAGGCTCAGTAGGAAGAAAAACCTTGACCAAGAGGGATTTTGACTCAAACTCTCTTAACTATAATAGGCCAAAAGACTCGATCTTTTTACAACCTATTAATGGACCTTCTCTGTTCCTCTAGGAACTTGTTCCCAGTCACCCAGTTCCCCCTGAACTAATGACACTCACTTTGACTTCACTCGAAGTCTTCTCTTTTCTCTCTTTCTTTCTCTCTCTTGATTACAAGAATAATCTCTAATTTTTCCCTCACCCAAACACTATGAATATTACAATGATATGTATTGTAGGAGAAGAAGAAAATACAGAAAACTTTCTATGTAGAAGATAAACTTTGAATGCTAGAAAGTTATATCTATTTCGAACAAGTCTTTCTCCTTAAATAGCTGCTGCAAGTTATGAGCTTCAACTGATTTTTCACGTTCTCCCTCAAGCTAGAATTTAGGTCTTCATGGCCCATGATCTTCAACCATATTCCCACGTTCTTTGCAACCGAAAAAGCAGTTGCTCTCCACTAGCCGTTAGAGGGAAAAGCTCACAGTTGTTGGTGACTTTTATGAGCTTCATAGTCCACATGTTGCTGCACTTACTCCACATTTGTAGCAACTGGATTAACTACTTCCACTATCCGTTGCAATGGGAAAATGCCCAGCATATTTGTAGCAACAACACACTCCAACTTCCCTTTGTTGTAGGCACAAATTGTTCAACATTCAGCAGGTGGTTGAGGAAGTTGGCTATCTTCATACAAGTTGTTCCACAAATTTAGCCATGCATTTGTCAACCTATTTTTCACATCTTAAAAACAACAGCAATCTAATAACTAAGAATCTTTTATACAAAGATTCTAAGTTAATAGATCAATTAAACATACCTTATCATAAAATTCAAAAGTGCATAAAATAATATCTTGACTTAGATTAAATAAATAATCTTTCTCCACAAGATATAAATGCAAACATAAACATTACATTATTTTTGGATTTTATATTTTTTGCAAAATAAAAACTATATAAAACAACCTAAGTATTTGGCATCATCAAAACATAGAATACAACAATATCCCCCCTTTTTATGATGGCAAATATAAGACATATAAAAATATAAAAGAAACAAAAACTAATAAACTAAATAGAAAGAAGAAAAATAAAATAACCATAGCAAAAGAATCAAAAGCTAATGACTTTAAAAATAAACAAACAAAACTCACAAAACTAACAAAACTAACAAAAGAGTAAAAAATAATATCTAGCACAAATCTAACAAAAATCAGTTTTAAAGACAAAGAAAAACAAAATCGAAAAGCATCACCTAGAAACTAAGAAGACTAGAATTTTTATTTTATGTGCCACTCTACTTCCCCCTTTTGTCATCTTCAAAAACAACTAAGTACCTAGTAGGACTCTAAGAGTACATCATATACAACAATGTCAAGGCTTAGTAGCTCAAACATTCATCTAATAATACTAGCCATCCAAATAATTTAATGAGCATATTAAGATGTGATCAATGGACTTTAGACATGAGAAATGCACAAGTTAAGTTCATGAAAAAATAAAGGAAAGAAGCAAAGAGGACAAGAAGATAATCAAGAGAATAGAAGATGAAAAGAGATAAAAGATATAAACCGAAAAAATTATCACCAGAAACTGATGTGTTGTTCACATCCAAAAGGGTGATAAAAAGATAGTAACAACAAACCACCATTGTTTAATACAAACCAAAAAAATAGTAACATTGTTTTATCAGATTATAGGGAAGGAAAGGGAATTAGGGCTTGGAGGGGTTGGGGCGAACAACATAAGAAGCGACCACATCGTCAATCTTCTCACGAACTGCAGTTTCTCCTCTCTTCACACATGCTAGGACCTGGTCCTGTTGAAGATCCACTCTAGCAACCCTGGCTTCAACACCTTGGATCCTTGTATGCAGGAGGGACAGAGACTCCTGAATTGAGTGCAGAATACCATGGAGACTAGTTGTGGAGAGAAGGGGAAAATCAACAGTCTGGGATCCCGGAGAGACCTGATCCTCATCCAGATCAATATGAACAGCACCCTGACCCTGTTCCTTGGGAGCCTTGGACACTGCAATCATTTAACTTTTCCTCACTGACTTAGGTCCTTCAACACTGACCTCCTCCTCAAACTTCCTCTTGTTCCCAGTCTCTACCTTTCCCTTAGGTTCTGCAACCTCAAACTCTAATTTCCCACCCTGTACCCTCAGAGACAGCCTTGATAAAGTGTCCTTGGTCAAATAGTTGTCAGGCTCCAAATCAAAGGAGGTACTAGAAGGGAGTTTGATTTGGTTCTTTTTGAGGATAACGGAAATAAGGTTTGCATACCCAACTTTTGTGTTGTGGGTAATACAATAGGAAAGGTGAGAGATCATTAAAGCAGGGAAGTTTATTTTTATATTCTTAGCAAGGCAATATGATGCGTGCATGAATGCTCCATCAAGCTATCTTTAATCGCTTTCCTAGGTCGTTGCATGGTTTTACTTTACTCCTAAAGTAGAGGTTTTACATGTAACTAAACATATGTCTTTATTTATGTTTGTTAGTTAAGTTAGTTAAATTCAATAGTTGAGTTGTTTTAATTAAAGTTCAGTCGTAATAATGTCCGAAAATGTTAGCTTGTTTCGGTTCATAAGAGTCTTAGTTGTCGTGGGTTGTAATTTAGGAAAGTTTCCTTAGGTTTGGATTGTGTGAGGCGTGTCAAGGAGTTGTCCTTGCTGCCGTGTGGTTTTGTGTAATTAAGGAAAGATTTGCACATCTTTCCTTAAAGCTTTAGTGTCCTTAAGTTCTAACTAGATTCTAGGCATGAACTAAGGGGAAACTTTCCTTATTTACTACTAGGTTGGACGTGTGGTATTGTAAGCTTGGGGAGCAAGGTTTTTCTTGCTGCTCCTATAAATATAACACACTCCTTGTCCTTTATGGATATGGGTGATTTGAGTTTAATCTATTCCTTGTGAATTAAAGTTTTCGGAGTGAATCCAAAGTTTAAGCAGCGAATGCAAACCCTTGTTTGATTTTCAACTTGGTTAGTTGGACTTCTACAAACCCTAGTTGTTGTTAACCCTTGGTTAGGAATTAATAACTTCATATCTTTGCTACTAATCAGTTTTTCGAGTGTCTTAAGCTTATACATTTTGAACTACACCATCATAAACACTAAAAGAAACCATCTTTGATTCGAGAGTCTTAAAAGAGCCTTCCAAATTCATATCATTTTGGTGTGGCTGCTGGGATCATTCAAACGGAAGGCTATACATCCGTCAACATGCCGGAAGACATGGATGTGATTAAAGCCCTTGCAAAGCAACTTGCGGATCTCATGGAGATGCAAACTGTTACCAATGCAAACATGCTTGAATTGAAGCGTGACTTGCATGAGCTAAAAAGCACTCGACCTACTACTTCTAATTCTAGTGTGAATAACCGAAAGAGAGAAGAAGAATTGAAGCTTTCGGACCTACCATACTTTGATGGTGATGAAGATGCGGAAACATACTTGAATTGGGAAAGGAGAATGGAGTGTTTGTTTGAACACAAGCAACTTGAAGATCACACACGTTTCTCCTATGCCACGCTTAAGCTTACAAGGTATGCTTCTCTTTGGTTTGAATCACTTCAATCTAGGCGTGAAACTGAAGGAAAACAACCACTTGATACTTGGACCAGATTAAAAGCTAAGTTAAAGAAAAGATTTGTTCCAAGAACACATAAACAAGATTTATTTTTAAAACTGAATTCTTTATCTCAAGGGTCTATGAGTGTTGAGAAGTACATTAAAGAATTTGAACGACTTTATATTGCTTGTGATTGTCGGGACCAAGAAGAACAAAAGATTGCTAAATTTGTGCTTGGCTTAACCAAAAACTTGCGTAATTTTGTGGAACTTCAACCCTTAACCACTTTTGATGAGGTATGTTCATTAGCATGTAAGTTGGAAAAACAACACAAAGGTTCGTCCTTTGGAGGGTTTAAGAGAATAAAATCCGAAACTGAAAATCCTATTGCATCTAAGGAGGGTGATTGTTCGAAAACCACTACACAAGAAGTTGTGGATGTTTTGAGAAGTAAATTACTTGCTGGTGGTTCCAAGGAAACTCTTCTTAAGAAAGTGGTGTGTTACAAGTGCCAAGGTTTGGGACATGATGCTCGAAATTGTCCAAATCGTGTCTTGATAACAAGAGATGAATATTACAACTTTTTGCTGCATGAAAAATACGAAACAGAAGAGGAAGAAGAAGAGGTGGCGCAACAAACACAAGTGCTTGATATGACTAATGCCGAGTTTTGGAGTAATCAAGCTAAGTGTAGTCCGGAAAGTGCAAATTCAGTGCTGGTTTTGAGAAGGTCTTTGTTTGCGGAGTCTTATGAAGAGCAAGGAGATGTTCAAAGAAACAATCTCTTTCATTCAAATTGCATGATTAAAAATCAGGTTTGCCCTTTCATTATTGATAGTGGTTCATGTACTAACGCTTGTTCTTTGACTATGGTGGATGCTTTAAAATTGCCGAAAAGAAAACATCCTAATGTATACAAGTTGAGCTGGTTGAATGAAGATGGAGGCTTATGGGTGCGAAAACAAGCCTTGGTTAGTTTCAAGGTTGGAGATTATCATGATGAAATTTGGTCTGATGCACTACCTATGACAACTTGTTCCTTATTGCTTGGTAGACCATGGCAAAGTGATAGACATGTTCTTCACAATGGTAAGACAAATGAATATTCTGTTTTGTTGGGAACTAAACGTTTCTTGATGGAACCTTTACCACCTAAACGCTATTCATCATCCCAAGCTCCGGATTTAGAAAAGAAAGAAGGTGCTCATGTGTGCTTAAGCTCTTGCCGTCATGAAGTGTTGGAAACCGTTGCCACAAAGAGGGAAAGAAGAGATCAAATGCTGCAAATAAGGAGAGGTACTACGTTTGATGTTGGTGACAAAGTATGGCTCTCACTTTCAGCACAAAAACTCCATGTTAGCCATAAACATGGTGAACCACTTGATGAAGGACCGTTTGATATTGTTGAACAGATTGGTTATGAGACATACAAGGTGCTTTTGGGGAATGGAGTGTGTGCTACATTTCCTTCGTGTGACTTAGTGCCTTGCTTTGCTGATCAAACTTGAGGACAAGTTCCCTTGAAGAGGGGGAGTATGATGCGTGCATGGATGCTCCATCAAGCTATCTTTAATCGCTTTCCTAGATCGTTGCATGGTTTTACTTTACTCCTAAAGAAGAGGTTTTACATGTAACTAAAAATATGTCTTTATTTATGTTTGTTAGTTAAGTTAGTTAAATTCAATAGTTGAGTTGTTTTAAAAAAGTTCAGTTGTAATAATGTCCGAAAATGTTAGCTTGTTTCGGTTCATAAGAGTCTTAGTTGTCGTGGGTTGTAATTTAGGAAAGTTTCCTTAAGTTTGGATTGTGTGAGGCGTGTCAAAGAGTTGTCCTTGCTGCCGTGTGGTTTTGTGTAATTAAGGAAAGATTTGCACATCTCTCCTTAAAGCTTTAGTTTCCTATAAGTTCTAACTAGATTCTAGGCATGAACTAAAGGGCAACTTTCCTTATTTACTACTAGGTTGGACGTGTGGTATTGTAAGCTTGGGGAGCAAGTTTTTTCTTGCTGCTCCTATAAACATAACACACACCTAGTCCTTTATGGATATGGGTGATTTGAGTATAATCTATTCCTTGTGAATTAAAGTTTTCGGAGTGAATCCAAAGTCTAAGCAGCGAATGCAAATCCTTATTTGATTTTCAACTTGGTTAGTTGGACTTCTACAAACCCTAGTTGTTGTTAACCCTTGGTTAGGAATTAATAACTTCATATCTTTGCTACTAATCAGTTTTTTGAGTGTCTTAAACTTATACATTTCGAACTACACCATCATAAACACTAAAAGACACCATCTTTGATTCGAGAGTCTTAAAATAGCCTTCCAAATTCATATCAAAACACATCAAAGAAAGATCCATGAGGCTCGCTTGAGTCCTCTTGGAAGTTCTTGGCAAAATAAAACGCCAAACTAAGTGAAACAAAAATTTGTGGAAAGGAGATAGATCTTTTTTTATCTAGGGACGGGTCAGAATCCTTACCCCCAAAGTAACCCAGTATAGTAGAGTTAGAAGCACCATTCACGTTCAATTTGGCCCTACCCTTAACATAGTCCTTGTACCCTTCAGTTGGTACCTCAAACCATTCACCCAGATTCTATTCATTAAATTTGACCAATATTCCATTAACAACACTCATGCATAAACCCTTGGTATTGTCAAAACTGGCAACAAACCCGCTCATCTCACTCTCATAAAGACCCTCATCAAAACTTAACACCTTTGCCCATTTTTAAAACTTAACAAGCTCAAGAAACTGACCCCACTTAATTTTCTTGCACCAAGAAAAATCAACGCAAAACCCTATGATGTATTTGGAAGCCTTAGATTTCTTACCCCTTTTTGTAGGAACCAAGACTTCCTTTTCTTGCTCTGTTTCAACATCATCCAATTCTTCTTCCTTCTTTGGCGAAATTACTTCATTTTCAGCCGAATTATCTTGAGAACCCAGGGAATCTTCATTAGAATTTGAAGATTCATTCTCACTCTCGTTGTAATCCACCAGAGGTGAAGATTTTTCTGCCTGAAAATTCTTGGTATCATCGGATGTTTTTCGTTTGGGAGCCATTTGAGGGTTTAGGTGAAGAAGATGAAGTTGAGAGGTTTTGGAGAGAGAGAAAGAAAGGCGGTTTTTCAGAGTTAATGGTTTTGGGTAAAAGAGGTGAATTTGCCGTGTAAATTTGGTTTGATGTGATGGGGTTTTTATTTGGGGAAGATTTACGGGGGATGGTGAAAAAGAATTAAATGCGGCTTTTTCCTTCCTTCTTTACATCCATTGAATTATTTTATTTTCAGGTTTGTATATGAACGCTGGTGAAACGTTGCCAAAAAAAATTTATTTGTGGGGGGATGAATGAAGAAAGATAATAAATTTATGGAAAAGAAAAATGAAGATAATATTTTCGTGAAAAAAATAAAAAGAATAAAAGGTGTGAACTCATGCATGTTACATGTTCAAGCTATATGTACATAGACCTTACTATTTTTGCTCAAGTATATGCATGGACAATAAGGGGAGTAATATGAAGACTAATGTGAGTCCTTTACAATGACTGTGTAATGTATGAACAAATTCACAAAATATTGCTGCCCACTTAGTGTAGTCTTGTAACTAAGGAGAAGTAGCACACTTAATGAAATCTAATCATCCCTAGCTCTAAGTGAATTTTCTCAAACTTTTCTCTAGGAAGTGGTTTAGTCAATATGTCAGCTATTTGATGTTCAGTTGGATAAAATTCAACTTTAACAAGACCTTTTTCTACATTGTCCTAAAGGAAATGATGCCTAATGTGAATATGCTTGACCCTTGAATGATGAACTGGATCCTTGGAAATGCAAATAGCACTAGTATTATCAAAATTAATAGGAATACACTTAAACTTAATACCAAAGTCTCTTACCTGTTGCTTGATCCAAAGGACCTGGGAACAACATGCAGCAGTAGCCACATACTCTGCCTCAGCAGTGGACAAGGCAACAGTATTTTGCTTCTTTGAGCGCCAAGTGACCAAGCTTGTTCCTAGGTACTGGACAATGCCTGATGTGCTTGCGATTAACCAAGTCTCCTGCATAATCCGCATCCGAATAGCTTACTAGGTCAAAAACATCACTTCGAGGATTCTCTTAACTGCCGTTAAGTGAGATTCATTGGGATTTGATTGGAATCGAGCACATAAACCAACACTAAAAGCAATATCGGGTCTACTTGCAGTTAAGTAGAGTAAAGAACCTATCATACATCTATATTGCTTCTCGTTTACACACTTACCATTTGAATCTTCATTTAACCTTGTTCCCGTTCCTATAGGAGTGTGGTTGGTTTTTGATTGTTCCAGTATATATTTCCTTAGTAGTTCCTTGACATATTTTTGTTGATGGATCAATTTTCCTCTTTCAGTTTGCTTGATTTGCAATCCCAAAAAGAAGTTCAACTCTCCCATCATACTCATTTCGAACTCACTACTCATAAGATCAGCAAACTCCTTACAAAGAAGATCATTAGTATCACCGAATATTATATCATCAACATAAATCTGGACTACTAATATGTCTGTTCCATTTGATCGAAGGAACAAGGTTCTATCAACTTTACCTCTTATGAAATCATGTGAAAGCAAGAATTTTGACAACCTTTCATACCAAGATCTAGGAGCTTGTTTCAACCCATAAAGAGCATTATCAAGCTTATAGACCTGATTTGGAAGATCGAGATTTTCGAATCCGGGAGGTTGTTCCACATAGACGTCTTCAAGTAAAAAGCCATTTAAAAATGCACATTTTACGTCCATTTGGTACAACTTAAATCCCATAAAGGCAGCAAAGGCAATCAAAATTCTAATTGCTTCTATCCTAGCAACAGTAGCAAAGGTTTCATCAAAATCAATACCTTCTTGTTGATTGTACCATTTGGCTACAAGTCTGGCCTTGTTCCTTACCACTGTTCCATGCTCATCAAGCTTGAACCTGAAGACCCATTTAAGTCCGATAACTTTCTGGTTCTTTAGCTAAGTCTCCAGGTGCCATACCTTGTTCCTCTAGAACTCATTCAGTTCCTCTTGCATAGCATTAATCCAATCTGCCTCTTTGAGTGCTTCCATATGATCCTTAGGTTCTGTCATAGATAAGAAAGCATGAAAAGCACAAAAATTCTTCATTTGGAATCTCGTTTGAGTTCCCTTATCAATGTCACTTATAATTAATTCTAAGGGATGAGAATTTTGGTGTTTCTAGGGCTTTGGATCAAATCTCCTGGTTGCTTCTTGAGTTTCTTGAGGTGGTAGATTTACTTGATCTTCTTCAGGTTCAGGGGTTCCTTCATCTTCCTGAGTTCCTCCTGTTGCTTGTTCCTCGGGTGGATCAGGCACATGGTTATCAGGATCAGGAACTAGCTTCTTCTCTTTTCCTGCAGGGGTTAGTTCCTCATCATAATGATCAGACTCTTCAAGACGAGTCAAACCAATTTCAAAGTTATTATCATGACTCTATTCCTGCAAGGACTTAGTCTCATCAAATATAACATGGACACTTTCCTCGACACACATTGTTCGCTTATTGTAAACACGATAAGCTTTACTACTTAAGGCATATCCTAGCAAAATAGCCTCATCACCTCTAGCATCGAATTTTCCTAAGTTGTCCTTTTCATTATTATGTACAAAGCATTTACATTCAAAAACACGAAAGTAAGATATGTTAGGTTTTCTTCCTCTAAGGAGTTCATAAGGTGTCTTCAATGTAATTGGCCTTATCATGACACGATTGATGATGTAGTATGTTGTGTTCACTGCTTCAGCCCAAAAATTCTTCGGAAGACCACTCGCAATTATTATCGTTCTTGCCATATCCTCAAGGGTCCGGTTTTTCCTTTCAACTACACCATTTTGTTGTGGTGTCCTTGGAGCTGAGAATAAGTTATGATCTAACCCTTCATTGCTGCAAAATTCATCAAACTTGGAGTTTTCAAACTCCTTACCATGGTCAGATCTTAAATGTTTTAATTTAAAACCACTCGTTCGTTGAATCTTTTTAGCAAAGTTTAGAAATTCATCAAACGTTTCATCCTTACTATGAAGGAAAATAACCCATGTGTATCTTGAAAAATCATCTACAATGACTAACACATATCTCTTACCTGAGCGACTTTGGATGCGTACAGGGCCACATAAATCCATGTGAAGAAGTTCCAATGGACTTTGTGTGCTTACCATTTTCTTCGATTTGAAGGAGGATCTCACTTGCTTGCCTTTAACACATGAATCACAAACACCGTGGTTTAATGACTTAATTTTTGGTAAACCAACTACCAAGTCTTTCCCACTTAGTTTATGTAGTAGGGACAGGCTTGCATGACCGCAACATTTGTGCCATAGTAGAGGATCTGCTTCGATCACACTTAAGCATGTGAGATTATTCCTAGGAACAAGGTTTAGGTCAACCATGTAGGTGTTCCCTTTCCTTGTTCCCTCAAGGATCTTGGTTCCCATACTTTCATTGCTGACTACACAAGACTCATTAGTAAACTTCACAGAATTTCCTTTATCACAAAACTGAGATATGCTAAGTAAACTATGCTTTAAACCCTCGACCAAAAATACATTATCTATGGAATGTAACTAAGATTTTCCAATCTTACCAACTGCTATAATATTACCTGTAAGATTGTCTCCAAAGGTCAGAGTTCCTCCATTATAGACTAAGAGTGAGAGAAATTTGGATCTATCTCCTGTTATGTGCTTAGAACAACCGCTATCGAGGTACCACAGGTTGTTCCCCCTCACTTCAGCATGTACCATAGCAAACTAGTTAGTGGTAGGAACCCAGTCAAGCTTGGGTTCCTTTGTTGGACTTGAGTCTTTCTTAATTTTCCAAACCTGTTTTACTAGGTACGTGTTCCTCTCAATACGTTCTTCTCTAGTGGAACAGTCGGACACTATGTGACCACTGTTTCGACAATAAGAACATATTTTACTACTTGGCAGATCAACATATTTTTTCTTTTTGATCTTCTTCTTGTGACTGAAACGAGACCTTCACTTCCTTTGTTTTGATATTTTTGTATCCAAGTGACTGGATCAGGAAGCTTGTTCCTAGAAGGTTCCAGTTTCTTCCTTAATACCAGATTTTCTTGTAAAACATTTTCATAATCAGTTTTTAAACTTTCAGCATTGATTCTGGTATTAGTTGAAGAGTTTGTTCCTTCAGGAACACACAGTTTCAATTCTGCCAATTCCAAATTCAATAGATAATTCTCGTTTTTGACTTTTTCAAATGCTTCTTGATAAGCTCTACTCTTGTCAAAAAGTTCAAAGAATCTTTTCTCTGTATCACATTTTAATGTGTTAAGCCAATTTGAATGGTTCTTAGTGACTTTCAAGGCATTAATTACTTGATCTCTTTTTGCGCAAACTTCCTTGTAGTCATCTAAGGTTTCTAATAAAAGTTTTAGTAATTGGCTTTTATTAAGTTCTGTAAGTTCCTCTTCAATGGCATTAAAACTTACCTTGGGGTTTGATGATTCCACTTTGTCCTCAATATTTGCCATGAGACATAGATGGTCAGTTTCTTCTTCAGTCTGATCCTGCTCCTCTTATGAGTCAGACTCTCCACATGCTGCAACCATGGCTCTCTTCATATCATTTCTTAAGAAAGGCTTTTGTTGCTCCTTGTTCTTCTCCTTGTACTTCCCTTTTGCTTTCTCGTTATCCCATTGAGGACACTCCTTCATGAAATGATCAAGGCCTCCACACTTATGGCAACTTAACTTCGTTGGTTTCTTTGTGACCTTTCCTTTGTAATTTTTGTTGAAGAATTTCTTGAATCTTCTTACAATCATCGCAGCTTCTTCATCATCAGTTTCTGAATCTTCTTGTTCCTCTGACTTGAGAGCCATAGTCTTAGGCTTTGATGATTCAGTTTCATGAGTTTCTAGATGTAACTCACGGGTCATCAAGGAACCAACAAGTTGTTCAATGTTGAACGTTGTGAAGTCCTTGGTTTCCAACAATGCCGTAGTCTTGGCCATCCATTTTTCATCTTGTGGAAGACTCCTTAGAACATTACGAACCTGTTCCTCTGGAGAGATTATTTTTCCAAGAGATTCAAGTTCGTTTATGATGTTTGAGAAGCGAGTGAGCATGTCTTGAACAGGCTCCTTTTGTTTCAAGAATATTCTCTAATTTTTCTCTCTCCCAAACATTATGAATATTACAATGATATGTATTGTAGGAGAAGAAGAAAATACAGAAAACTTTCTATGTAGAAGATAAACTTTGAATGCTAGAAAGTTATATCTATTTCGATCAAGTCTTTCTCCTTAAATAGCTGCTGCAAGTTATGAGCTTCAACTGATTTTTCACGTTCTCCCTCAAGCTAGAATTCAGGTCTTCATGGCCCATGATCTTCAACCATATTCCCACGTTTTTTGCAACCGAAAAAGCAGTTGCTCTCCACTAGCCGTTAGAGGGAAAAGCTCACAGTTGTTGGTGACTTTTATGAGCTTCATAGTCCATATGTTGCTGCACTTACTCCACGTTTGTAGCAACTGTACTAACTACTTCCACTATCCGTTGCAACGGAAAAATGCCCAGCATATTTGTAGCAATTGAACGTTGTGAAGTCCTTGGTTTCCAACAATGCCGTAGTCTTGGCCATCCATTTTTCATCTTGTGGAAGACTCCTTAGAACATTACGAACCTGTTCCTCTGGAGAGATTATTTTTCCAAGAAATTCAAGTTCGTTTATGATGTTTGAGAAGCGAGTGAGCATGTCTTGAACAGGCTCCTTTTGTTTCAAGAATATTCTCTAATTTTTCCCTCTCCCAAACATTATGAATATTACAATGATATATATTGTAGGAGAAGAAGAAAATACAGAAAACTTTCTATGTAGAAGATAAACTTTGAATGCTAGAAAGTTATATCTATTTCGAACAAGTCTTTCTCCTTAAATAAGCTGCTGCAAGTTATGAGCTTCAACTGATTTTTCACGTTCTCCCTCAAGCTAGAATTCAGGTCTTCATGGCCCATGATCTTCAACCATATTCCCACGTTTTTTGCAACCAAAAAAGCAATTGCTCTCCACTTGCCGTTAGAGGGAAAAGCTCACAGTTGCTGGTGACTTTTATGAGCTTCATAGTCCATATGTTGCTGCACTTACTCCACGTTTGTAGCAACTTTATTAACTACTTCCACTATCCGTTGCAATGGAAAAATGCCCAACATATTTGTAGCAACAACACACTCCAACTTCCCTTTGTTGTAGGCACAAATTGTTCAACATTCAGCAGGTGGTTGAGGAAGTTGGCTATCTTCATACAAGTTGTTCCACAAATTTAGCCATGCATTTGTCAACCTATTTTTCACATCATAAAAACAACAACAATCTAATAACTAAGAATCTTTTATACAAAGATTCTAAGTTAATAGATCAATTAAACATACCTTATCATAAAATTCAAAAGTGCATAAAATAATTTCTTGACTTAGATTAAATAAATAATCTTTCTCCACAAGATATAAATGCAAACATAAACATTACATGATTTTTGGATTTTATATTTTTTGCAAAATAAAAACTATATAAAACAACCTAAGTATTTAGCATCATCAAAACATGGAATACAACACGAAGTTTAATAAATATTACAGATATGTAAAAAAAGGATATTAACCGTCAAAGTGGTTCATGTGTGACTCTGAAAGTCTAACAAAAGGTTCATTCGTCGGGAGTAGTAACAAAAAGAAAGTTTAAGTAGCAAGTCACCTTAAATTTCGTAGTCCCCACCAAAGACAGAAAAAATACTTGTTGAAGAAGCCACCAGTGGCTATGTTTTCTGTTACTGTAAAGCTATATATGCCAAATGGATACAGACCATTGTGCGGGTCACAAACTTTGGTAATGTTGCTGGATTGGAGCCATGCTATCCTACTCGGATCCGGTAAAGCACTGCAATCCAAGTAATTGACCGCACAAGAGCTCTCTTGATTACAGACCATATCCCAGCATTGTCTTAGTTTGTATATCGACAATATGTGCCAGCAGTTCCCTGCAACCTGTTCTGAATTTCTGATCATCAGATTCCGAAATGTGAAAAACCATAACATGGATCACATACAACACATTAAATTAGGAGACCGAGTGCCTAGTTGATTCCACATATAAATGAAAATAGTAAATCTGTTATTAATTGGCAATTTCGTGCGTGATAAAGATCAAAACAATTTGTGATCGCAATGATTGAATATCATGTGTATGAATGAGTAATTCATCTCCATTTATTTATTTTTCAAAAAATTCAATTTTCAATAGCGCGTATATAATTGCAGATTCGAGTTATGTCTTACTATTATTAGAGAATCAACCAAGATTTATTCATATTAAGAGGTTTCATGAGAACTAGGAACAAAGTGCAAGTACTTGGTTTATCGTTTACTCACAATAGAGGCAAATAGGTAGAATATTAGAGCGTAAGCAGCACCCAACCAGGCTGTCTCTGTGATGACTCCAGAAGCTTTGCAGAGTTGAAGCGAAAGCGCGTAAGCCAGGATGAATCTAAGCAGCATTTGTAGCATTTGTATCATAAGGATGAACACATAGTTTCTGAAGCTAAATATAGTGGAACCTCTAAGGTTAGGGAATGTATGGATATAACCCAAGTACATTAGCGGATGTCCTTACGTTAGCGGACGTCCTTGAGAGGTCCGCGAACATTATTAAGGACGCGAACGTGTAAACGTCACCTACAGTTCTAGAAGCCAGTTCACTAAAGTGATCCGACAACTTTGGCGGTCACCTAACAAGACAAAATAGAGGAATCTTTCCTTATTTCAGGCGCATCACAACTGTACAATGTAAAAGAATTATGCACCCTGTCAGAGGAATAGTACTCCTATAAATACCCCACTAGTACTAATTCTACAGGTACATTCTCTCACACCTATAATTCTTATCTCTCTCTACTTTCTCTCTCTAAATCCTAAGTGGACACGTGTTGACTTGAGCGTCGGAGGGGGTTTCCTCGCATCCCCACCGAGGGTAGTTTACGTTTGCTTTCCTTGCAGTTATTCACCAGCGGACGCCATCTCCATTCCTTGGCAGACTCTTCTAATGACCGCCAACCGTTCTACAACCGGAACAACTTGGCGCTAGAAGGAGGGGGCTTCCCATCTTTGTGATAACAGCCATGGGTGACGCAAACAACACAACTCGCGGTCCTCCAGGATTTGAAACCGATCAAGGGTCTTCCCAACCCATTATTACCGGACCAACGGGTGCCCCACAGTTTAACTTTAGGGTGCCCGAGAACAATAATGAGCAGGAAACTCCTGAGAACAATGTATCTCAGGTAAACACTAATGGAGTTCCACTTAACTTAGCTCAGTTGAGCCAATTTTCTCCTGAACAGCTGAAGACGGTGGCATCATTCATACAAATGCTAACGGGCACCCCCCTGAAGGTAACACACCTACCCCAAGGGCTAGGATTGGTCAACACCGGAAGCGATCACTGGTTTTAACCGGTAGAAACGCTGACGGCACGCCGGTCAGAAAGATGAGCACATTTACTCAAGAGGGACACCAAATGGAAAGACAAATGGATGATCTAGAGTATGAGGAGACACTCATGGACACCGAGGAGCTTGATAATTATTAGGATGAGAACCAAAGTCACTCCCACCGAGAGTACAACACCTATGGTGCTAGTAACTATTCGGCTGGCGATTACTTACTGATCAAACCAAAGCTCTCTCCCTTTGTTCCAGAAATCTTGAATCAGCCCATGCCGAGAACTAAAATGCCGTCATGCAAGTATGATGGCAAATCTGATCCCGACGATCATGTCGCGGCCTATGAAGGACACATGTACCTGTACACTCAAGTGGATGCTATCCGGTGTAAGGTTTTCCCATCAACTCTGACCGGGATCGCCCAAACTTGGTTCAAAAGTCTAAAACCGGGTATCATCTCCAGCTTTTCTCAATTATCATCTACATTTGGTACTCATTTTGTAAGCAACATGCACCACAAGCACACAACTGGTGAATTGCTTTCCATCAAGCAAGGGGAGACGGAAAGCCTGCGAGACTTCATCGGTCGTTTTAATGTGGAAGTTGTCTCTATCCCACGTCTTCAGCGGGAATTGGCCGTTCTGGCCTTAATGACTGGGTTGAAAGAAGAGTCCGCATTCAGGAGCTATCTGGGCCGCAAGACTTTCACGTCTCTAGGGCCAGTCTTGGGAAAGACAAATGACTTCATCAGGGGTGAAGAATTTGATAAGGCCGTGAGTAGTCAGCACCGCGAGCCTGAGCGGAAAAAGAAAGAAAAGCAGAAGAAGGATAAGGGACGCGAGAATGATCGCAGCCGTGATGAAAGGAAGCAAGAATCTAATGTGGTCAAGAAGGGGAGTGACCGCGAGAAGGGTGAACGCAAAGAAAAATTTGACGTGTACACTCAGCTCACGACTTCCAAAGCTCAGATTTACACAATGAACAAGAACAGTGATAAGTGGCAACGTCCAAAGCAGATGTTCCATAAGAACCGCGACAAGAGCAAATGGTGTGACTTCCACGGGGATCACAGATACTTGATTGAGGATTGTAGACATTTGAAAGATAACTTGGAGGATCTGATAAGAAGGGGCTACTACACTCAGTATAAGGCCCAGACAAAGGATGGAGACTTGGTAAAGCCAAGCAACCAGAGTGTTGAGTCTCGGATAGGAGAAATCCACGTTATAAGTGGCGGCCATATTCATGGCGGCAGTGTGAGCGGAGCTATGGCAAGCCTAAAAGAGTTCATGCACCAAGTAAATTTCAATTAGAGTATGCAATGGAGAAATCCGCCAGTAATGTCCGTCATGTCTTTTCACTGTGGAGGACGCCAAGCATGTTGTCTACCCTCATGATGACCCTCTGGTGGTTACTTTGAAAGTATCAAATTGTCTGATTCATAGAATCCTTGTGGATGGAGGAAGTTCAACAAACATACTTTACTTCTCAACCTTTGAGAAATTAATGATTGGCCGAGAACATCTGAAGCCTGTCCGATACCCGGTGATAGGGTTCACGAAAGCATCGGTGATTCGTGAAGGTCTCATAACGTTACCGGTCAGGGTTGGAGAGAATGAGGAAGCCAGGGATGTAATGGCAGAGTTTTTGGTAGTAGATGTACGGGGAGCCTATAATGCCATAGTTGGACGTCCATTTGTTCATGACGTCCAAGGAGTTGTGTTCACTTACCACTTGACACTGCTGTATTTGTCCAATCTGGGTACGACAACAAAATTGAGAGGAAATAAGGAGATAGCAAAATCATGTTATCTTACAGCCCTAAAGCAGCCCGCAAGAAGAATCCCAGTGGAAGAGTTTAGTCCGCCAACGCGGAAGCAGAATCGAGCCTAGAGGAAAGCTCTGACAAATGAAATGGAGTCCGAGAAGGTGGATAAAGAAATGATGGAAATATCCATGGAAGAGTTGGAGACTAGGCCTGATGATACGCTAAGACCCAAGCATGATGGGGAAATAAAGCAAGAGATGCTAGAAGAGGATCCGACAAGGACGGTCGCTGTCGGGACTAACATGGACCTAGAGGTTAGAGTCAACCTGGTGACTCCCCTTCGAGAAAACGCTGATGTCTTTGCGTTCTCGGCGGATGAGATGTCGGGAATAGACCTGGTCGTGATGGTACATCGTCTAAACGTCGACAGTGCAGTCCGTCCTGTCAAGCAAAAGAAGCGAAACTTTTCAGTTGAGAAAAACAAAGCCATCAAAGATGAAGTAGATAAACTCTTCGCAGCTGACTTTATCGAAGCTTGTGATTATCCAGAGTGGTTGGCCAATGTAGTCATGGTGAAAAAGGCTAATGGTCAATGGAGAATATGCGTGGATTTCACAGATTTGAACAGAGCTTGTCCAAAAGATTGCTATCCTCTTCCAAGAATAGACCAGTTGGTGGACTCCACTAGCGGTCATGCTCTATTGAGTTTCATGGATATGTTTTTTTGGGTATCATCAGATCAGCCTACTAGAGGCTGACAGGAAAAAAGCAGCATTCATCACGGACTGTGGTGTCTATAATTACAAGGCAATACCATTTGGGCTCCGTAATGCAGGAGCAACATATCAAAAGTTGGTCGATAAGGTGTTCGCGGATCAAAGGGTGTGGAACATAGAGGTGTAAGTTGACGACTCCATTGTCAAAAGCAAAACTGACCGCAAACATTTAAACGACCTTGAAGAAACTTTCAGTACTTTAAGAAAATACAAGATGAAGCTCAACCCAAAGAAATGTGTCTTTGGAGTAAGAGTCGGAAAGTTTTTAGGTTTTATGGTAAGCAAAAGGGGAATTGACTCGAATCCTGCTAATGTTCGCGCCATTATGGACTTACCTGAACCAAAGAATGTCAAAGACATTCAAAGGCTGACAGGAAGAATGGCGGCTCACACTCGATTCATCTCCAAGTCAGCAGACAAAGCTTTACCTTTCTTTGCGTTGTTAAGGGGAAACAAAAAGTTCTAGTGGGGCGAGTAACAGAGCAAAGCCTTCTTAGCAGTCAAGGAGCATTTGAAAAGCTTACCCACCATCACAAGGCCTGAGACAGGAGACACGCTGCAGTTGTACATCTCGGCCTCACCCAAAACAGTCGCGGCCGTCTTGTTGGTAAAAAAGGAGAAGAGGCAGCAGCCAATATACTTCGTCAGCCATATTCTTAACGGTCCTGAGAGCCGTTATCAGCTGGTCGAAAAAAATGGCATTAGCTGTGATAATTGCCGCAAGGAAGCTCAGGCCATATTTTGATTGTCATCCAATTCAAGTTCTGAGAAACCAGCCATTAGAGAAAGCTTTGTAGAAAATGGATAGTTCGGGCCGTTTGCTAAAGTGGGCCGTTGAATTGTCAGAATATGATATACAATACAAACCCAAGACCGCCATCAAGGCACAGGCCCTGGCAGACTTTATTGTAGAAGCTTCGTATGAAGAGGAAGAGGTGAAAGAAAAAGTAACTTGGTTGCTGGAAGTTGACGGTTCTTCTGCTGTTAGTGGGTCTGGAGCCGGAATTGTAATGACAAGCCCAAAGGGAAACACCTACGAGTACGCCATAAAATTTGCCTTCCCAGCATCAAACAATGAAGCTGAGTATGAAGCAGCTATTGCCGGCTTCAGAATGTGCTTGGCGGCAGGTGCAAAAAATGCTTCTTAGAAAACGGATTCGCAGTTGGTAAACGGGCAACTAAAAGGAGAATTTGAAGTTAGAGAGGCCAACATGCAGAATTACGTTGAAAAAGCCAAGGAAATGATCGCTCAGTTGAATCATTTTGAGGTACAAGCAATTCCTAGTGCTGAGAACATGAAAGCGGACGCATTGTCCAAGTTTGCCAGCTCTGACTCATTAAGTATTGAGAGAACCGTCACAGTAGATGTCTTATAGGAGAAAAGCATCACAGATTAAATTGTGACCGTCAACAGCATAAACCAACAAGGGGAATGGTTCAGTGAGTAAGTGGCATACAAGTTGACAGGGGAACTTCCTGAGAATCCAACGTCCGCTAAAAAATTAAAACGACAAGCAAGTTGGTACATCATATATCAAGATGAGTTGTACAAGAAATCTTTCAGCCTACCATTGTTGAAATGTGCAACAGCTTGGGAGTCCACCAAAGTACTAGAAGAGATCCACGAGGGTATTTGCGGTAATCATATTGGTGGAAAGGCTTTATCACTAAAGGCATTGAGAGCAGGATTTTCTTGGCCAAGTATGTTGGCGGATGCTCAGAGTTATGTGAAGAAGTGTGATAAGTGCCAGAAATTTGCTCCCGTCATCAACAGGCCTGCTAATGATTTGCAACCCATCATATGTCCGATACCGTTCGCTCAATGGGGAATGGATATCTTGGGACCGTTCACAACAACAACAGGGGGCAGAAGGTTTCTGATAGTAGGGATTGACTATTTTACGAAGTGGATACAGGTAGAGCCGACAACAAAAATAAAAGCCTACCAGGTTAAAAAATTCATTTGGCATAATATTATGACGAGATTTGGAATTTCAATGGCTATTTTCTTCAACCATGGCGTCCAATTTGACTGTCGTCCTATACAAGCCTTGACGGATTTTAGAGTAAAATTTGCCTACTCAGCAGTCTGCCATCCTCAGAGTAACGGACAAGCAGAAGCCGCTAACAAACAGATCTTGAATGCCTTGAAGAAAAAGTTGGATGAGTTTAAAGGAGGTTGGGCCGATATGGTACCAGCTATACTCCGGGTAAACAGAACAACTGAAAAAGAAGCAACGGGAGAAAGTCCGTTTAAGCTGGCCTTCGGTGCAGAAGCAGTGTTACCGGTAGAGGTGGGTTTGCCCTCTTATCGGATTAAGCACCAAGACCTCGAGAAAAATGATCAAGCACTCAGGGAAAACCTAGATTTCCTGCCAGAAATAAGGCTCATAGCGGAACTGAAAGCAGCTGCTTACAAAGATAGAATCAGCCGAGCTTACAACAAGAAAGTATTGGAGAGGCCGTTGGATATTGGCGACCTAGTCCTGCGTAGAACCGCCGCCACTGACAAAGCCCACAATGAGGGCAAGTTGACTGCTAATTGGGACGGACTCTACATCATAGCTAATAAACTTGCTCGGGGCTCTTTCATTCTGAAGGACATGGGCGACAAGGACGAGCTGAAAAACTGTTGGAATGCTAGCGTCCTAAAGAAGTCTTATGTTTGATTTGTCTGATGTAATAGGTTGAGAGCCACTTTTATTATAAAGTTTTTCTATGATATACCCCTGTGTTTTTCAAAATTCTACGATGTACCCCTTATGTTTTATTGTTCTATGTAGTACCCTTCAACTCTTTAAATTTTCTCTGTGGTACCCCTCCGTTAAGGTCAACGTTAAGTTGACCGTTAGTTTTTTATTTCCCAACATTTGGAGGGAAAATTTCCTATGAAAACTCGATTTATAGGTTCGTTGTTGCTTCTTTAAATCTGAAATATTCAATATTTCATGAGAAAATGAAAAGGATCTAGAACTATAAGTTTGTACTTAGAGGACACAAGTTCTTGAGGTTTCAAATAATGACGGATTTGGCGGGCTATTTAATATTCACATTAACGTCCGTGATAAATAAGAAATAACAGGGGTACCATAGAGAAAACTTAAAAAGTTGAAGGGTACTATGTAGAACAAAAAAACATAAGGGGTATAACGTAGAATTTCAAAAAACACAGGGGTATCCCATAGAAAAACCCTTTATTATATAAATAATACAAACTTCTGCTAGCGTTTCATCAATTATTTTGTTATTTCCATAAGATACAAGTAGAAAAGGTACTGATAGACCATATAACAGGTCAGCAAATTAGATACTAACGGCCAAATAAAAGGCAAAGTATGTTAACGGCCATATAACAGGCCTAGTACAAAAATAAAAGCCATATAACAGGCTCTACGTGCATTCGCGGTCATATAACAGACCAAGCACAAATAAAAGCCATATAACAGGCTCCAAGTCCATTCACGGTCATATAACAGACCAAGCACAAATAAAAGCCATATAACAGGATCCAAGTGCATTCGCGGTCATATAACAGACGAAGCACAAATAAAAGCCATATAACAGGCTCTAAGTGCATTCACGGTCATATAACAGACCTAGCACAAACAGGCCACATAACAGGCTAAGCATGCTAACGGCTATATAACAACCGCAAACGAAAAGATAAAGGTTAAAGCCGTAGCATACAAAATATAACCAAAATCGCAAAAGTACTTCATTTCCATAAAATAAAAGCTACTGGCTTGGCGGCCAACTACAAGGAAAATAAAGATGGCAGCAAACAAAAAAGGCTTTCAAAGTTGGAACAAAGTACTTGCAATTCAAAAGGATAATTGATCATTGTTTGCAGATGCCAACATGGGCCGAATTAAAAGTTGAAGAAAGCATCTAAAATTTGCATATTAAAAACTGTTTGAAGAAACAGAAGAGCTGATTGATGGCCGCCAAAGGCTTCAAGAGGGCGGGACGTCCTGATCTGTTTGCTGTGGGATGGACCGAGGATCCGCGTCAGCAATAGCGTCCTCATCAGCAAAAAGCGGATCTCCATCAAAAGGCCTAAGATGTTGGACTTCAGCCTGAGTAGTCTCAATGACATTCCAGTCAAATTGAGGATCCGATTTGCACACACATCTCATGGCAGCAGCCCACCCACCATTATACCTCTTGTGGAGGGCCGACACGAATTCCTCAGAACTCTTAAACTCAGCAACTGCCTTAGCGGCCCCCCTAGCCTCAGCCTCGATCTGAGCATCTGCAACATCAATATCTTTTTCAGACTTGGCAGCCTCCAGAGCCTTCGTAAGTGCATCGATATTAGCCTCGGTCTCCTCCAGCAGAGCCGCCCGCGGTCTCAAAGTTAGCAATTCATCTTCCAGAGGCCGCTGAGCTGCAGTCTTGGCTGCCAACTCCTCTTCTGTCTTCTTCAGCAGGTCCTGGCAGACCTAAAGAGACTGCTTATAGTTGTCCGCCAACTTCTGGTACTCAACGTACTGCTCAATCAGCTCTAGAGCAGCATTGTTGGCCTACAAAGAGGAAGGAAGACGTCAGTAAAAAAAAACTTGAAGTCGTGTATATAAACGTACACAAGCTGGTCGTGAACCAGCCAAGCTGCAGGAGTCATTAAGGATCCTAACGGCCTATCAAGCGGTAATTGCATACCCTTCAATATCAGGTAAGCAAGGATGCCGCCGTTCTCAGGAACATCGGCATACAGAGATTCATCCTCCCTGATGTCCCAGTCAGGCTGATAAATCTTGCCAGGAGTGACAAGCCGACAAGTAAAGGAGGCCGTCACTGCTTCACTCAACATCACCTCCTTTTTCTCAATCCACTCATTGAAGCGAAAGAAGATGCCAGGAGAAAGATTCGATAGAAAACTTGAAGCTGTGACCAACTCTCGCAATTTCTGGCGGATGGAGGAGTACGAACCCGAAAGCCAGCTGGCAGTCTCCGATTGACTACCAGGACCCGCTCTTGGTGGCCCTCAGGGGAGGCATTAACGTCCAATTCATCGACTCAGACGAATTCCGTGTTAGGAGCAAAGGTAGAAGGGTGCTCAATTGTCGGCCTCATGTTAGCAGCATTATCCGTCTCAACTTGCTCACGGCTCTTTCTCCTTGTACTTCCTCCCCTGATGACAGGAGAACATGACACAGGAGCCCTAGACTCATTAGCGGCCGCATTAACGCCAGTGGAGCTAGCGGTCACAGCATTAGAGCCACCACGAGGAATACCCCAGCCCAGAGTGCGAACCGCTTTCCCACCGCCGTGAACAACGCGACGGACAGACTGCGGATCGTGGCGATTCCCTCCCCGACGGCCATTGGTGTTGCCGTGCATGGTTTCATAGTTTTCTGAGGGAGCAGGCTGCATGTTTGTTATCGGCTCGAGGTTCACTAGTGGATAACTGATCCGGTTTGGCCCAAGCCGGATCAGCTAAAGTCAACTGATCCGGTCAAGACCCAAACCGGATCAGTTAAAATTTATTGGCCCAGCTGTATCCTTCCCTCACTCGCGTCCTCAAGAAACTGATTCGGGTGGCCCAATAACCGAATCAGCTTCTTTTGGGCCGTATAAAAAACTTGGGCCAGTAGCAGGGTCATTTCATTTCCCTCCTTAGTTTTTCCTAAGTTTCTCTGTTCTCTCTCTTCCTCTCAATCCTCAAACCCTAATCTCTCTCTCATACTCACGCCAACCATCCAGTCACCCACCGCAATCCTTCACCGAAATCCTTCACCCGTTCATCTCCTCGTTGCGCATCCTTCACCGGATTATACAAACGAAGTCAATCTTTCTTCGATTTCCTAACCTAAAATCAGAAATTCAACAACAATAAATAATCATAATCTGTAAACTTCACTTTTCAATCATTAAAAGAAAAAGTAATTTTGAAACAGCGAGAAATTATTGCAACGCGCAATTGTGAAATCGGCGAGGAAATTCCAAAGAGTACGAAGCAATCAGTGGCTGAAAACGAAGGACAGAGCAAGACTTACAGTGTGAGAATGATGAAGAATTACAACGAAGAGCTACTGGAGAACTCATTTCTTAACTTCAATAGTGACGAACTTGAATTGAACTTGAATCTAGTACATGAGAACTCCAAGGCTGATTCAATTCAGAGAAACTGGTAAATATTTCAATGAATGTATACTTCAAGTTTAAATTATATGCTTTGAGTTTTATGTTGTGTGATTCCATATTTGAGTTCAGCTGTGAGAAAGCAACTGTAGGCTTAAGTACTTTCTGAATATCACTTGTGAAGTCTTCCATATTAGAAGGGAAGTTGTATAAAGAAGGGCATTATAAAAATAGGAGTGTTGTATAATTTTTATTACGATTTTGTGATTTGATTTTCTACATATACTAATGGTTATATCAAAATAAAGGATATATTAAAGAGTGTTATGGATTAAGATGTCTATCTAATTAATTATCTCTCTTCTCCTCTCTCCTGTTCTCTCCTCCAACGCCAACACCCACGAATACCAACCCCACCAGGCCCAGCACCCATCACTTTTGGATGTTGAAAACAGAATAATGCATCTCCGACAATAAAGAAGAAGAAGATGAAACAATGAAGCACGACAACAATGAAGAAGAGTTTGTGTTTTTTATGTTTTTTTTCTTTTGATTTTCGTTCTCAATTAGATCTAGGGTTTGAGTTTATGTGTTTTCATCTTGAGCTAATTCTGGGTTTCGTTCGTTCACTAACAACAAAAAAGAAGATGAACCAACCAACGACAGCAACAAGAACAATTTCAGATCTAGAATTTCTTCTTTTTTTGTATTTTCGTTCGTATATTTGAATTTAAGGTTTTTTTTCTATTTTTAATTTATATTATGTAATTTTTGTAATTTATGTTTGAACTTTGTCCTTTTAATTTTCGTTTAGATCTGCTGTTGTAATTTCCTTTTAATTTGTATTTTCGTTCTTGCTGAATGTTGTTGTCCTGTTCTTTATTTTGTTCATTTTGATGGAGTTATGTAGAAAGTGCCTTTTGGTGAATGGGACAAAGTAAATTAGTGCCTTTTTGTGAATTGGATAAAGTGCACCTTTAAGGTGCTTTTTTTTAAATATGCCAATAGCATTAGCTGGGGCTGGGAGTGGACGCTACTCTTTTTTTTTTTGTTTATTGTGAGACAAACTGATGCGGTCTAGTAATAAAAATGGATCAGTTAAGTTCATTAACTGATCCGGTTTTATTACCATACCGCATCAGTAAATGATTAACTGATCCGGTTTAGGACCGGATCAGTTAATCTTTACAAACCGCTGCATCCCGCCCGATCCGGACCAAAACCGGATCGGTAAGCCCGGTTTTGACCGGATCGGATGGGCTTTTTTCCACTAGTGGTTCTCGGTGATGTAGAGTGTTTCAAGATCAAGATGAGAAAAACCTACACACAGTAAAACAAACGGTTAATAAACTAAGACAGAGAACACCAACAGACGGGCCAGTCCGATAGCAAACTTACCATTCTCGTGAGTGTGACAAAGTAACAAGGCCGACAAGGGCTGATTCCCGAGAATATACTTAGTATAAGGGAGCCAATATTTGGGTTCCTTGACTATGGATTCCCTCCCGTCCTCAAAAGTATATTTGTAATCTTCCGTGTCAAAATAGCCGAATGCCGTCAGTTCATCCTCGGTCAACGAAACCTGGGGTAAATGCTCCATATGAGGGCGCGGTTCAGTAAAATTGCGGCGTATAGGGAAATCTTCAGGCACCTGTGTACCCAGAAGAAGGCTTCTTACCAACCCTTCAAACCGCTAACTTTCGGCTGAACTGTCATTTTCTTGTCGGCAGTTGTTAGCGACCACCATCCCGCTTGTCGAGAAGAGCCATTTCTCTTCAACCAATGGAGATGGCGGAATAGGTTTAGAGTTTCCGGGAAGTCCAAGAACCGGATAGTCCAAATATACGCAATCAGATTGCGGACCGCCAAGGGAGTTAATTGGGCTAAGCAAACATTAAAAACATTTAAGATCCTCACGAAAAAAAAATCTAGAGGGAAGTGGAGCCCAAACTCGAAGTGATGAGTTTAGACGGCCACATGATCGGGAGGGCATTCCGTCACAATAGAGCCCTCAGGAGGGACCATTAACCCATAACCATCAGGAAACTGGTATAATGTGTCAGCGATCTTGGGATAACTAAGGTTGAGAGCATCCTGACGCCAAGGCTCATCAATCTCCACACTCAACGGGCCAGCGCACTCATCCTCTAGTAGCCATAGTGCATCAGAACCAGGGCCGTCAACATCATACTCTTCCTCCATGGCGTTAGAAGTATCATCCCTAGCATCGACGGCATGAGAGCTTTCTCCAATTACCCGCTCAAACAAAGGCACGCTGGTTCCAATGTTCGCGACCATAGTGTCATTGGCGTCCTCTGTGACGCGAGCGAGACTGGTAGGGACACTCCTATGCTGGTAAACAGAATCTTGATTGGCCATGACGGTCGCGATAGAGTCACTATCGTCACCTAAATCAATGATAGGAGGGTGAGTGGGGGCTACATACTCTTTTAAACGGTCACAAAAATCAGCAGTCACCTCAACCCTAGCATCGGCCAAACTATCTAACCAAGCATGTTCCCTAAGAGAAGGTACATCAAGGCCGGGAACATCATCGGATAGTGGGTACCTAACGGTCCTTCTAGCAAGAATTTGATGCCTTAGTTCTCTAAGGGTTTGCCTATCACCACTCTGGCCGGCAGCAAAATATCTCATAGTTAGGTTATGCTCCTCAGGAGTCGAAGGGTCGTTAAGAAACTTAGACCTATGTTCTCTTTGCGTCTCAGATGTAAGTGGAATGTCCGCCAGCAACCTAGTCCTTCTCTCACCTAAGCAAGAATCAGAAGAAGATAAACTTTTGTTCGCGGACAGAGGGGAGGAAGGTTCACTCTCGGTCATGAAAGCATCACTCAGGTTATTTTGGCAATCAGACTGATCCGACATGTTGAAAACTCAAAGAAACTTAAGGAAAAGCGGAGTAAAAATAAATGAGAATACCTGGAAAAACAAGACTCGCCGGAAAAGTTAAAGCAGGTGATAACAGTCACCGGAAACAAGAAGAACACGGCACCCAAGAGCAGAACTGTGAGGAAAAGTTCAATCTTTGCCTGGAAAGTCGCCGGAAAACACGAACCTTCAAATCCAAAATAAACCCAGAAAAAAGCTGGTGAGTAAAAGCGTAATTCTTGGCGCGCCGGAATCGAAAAGCGAAGAGAAAGATTTTAACTACTTTTCAGAGCAATTTGAGCACAAAAGGACCGATTTTTGGGCAAAACAAGCTTCGAATATGGAGGTTTGTCAGAAAGAAAACTGGAGAAGAAGAAGAGGAAGTTGGAAAATGTGATAAAAAACAAGAAAAAGGACGGTTAGTCCTATATATGTGACTAATAGAAGGCCAGGATTAAAAACTCCTCAACTCCCATTCGCAGATCTATGCCAAGTGTCAAGCATGGGTAAACCCTAATAAAGTAATGGGCGGGATTTTCGGAAAGAGTAATCATTAACTTTTCTAAAAATTTCAACTCCCTGAAGCGACACGTGGCACCCAACGAATCAACTTCTCCGAAAAAATTAAATACGACAACACTACTCGCGTCCCAGACAAACATCCTTAGCGGTCAAGACCCCAAAAGATGCTGGGGGGCTAGTTGTATGGGTATAACCCAAGTACGTTAGCGGACGTCCTTGAGAGGTCCGTGAACATTATTAAGGACACGAACGTGTAAACGTCACCTTCAGTTCTAGAAGTCAGTTCACTAAAGTGGTCCGACAACGTTGGCGGTCGCCTAACAAGACAAAATAGAGGAATCTTCCTTTATGTCAGGCGCATCACAACCGTACACGTGCAAAAGGATTACGCACCCTGTCAGAGGAATAATACTCCAATAAATACCCCACTAGTACTATTCTACAGGTACATTCTCTCACACCTATAATTCTTATCTCTCTCTCTACTTTCTCTCTCTAAATCCTAAGTGGACACGTGCTGACTTGACCGTCGAAGGGGGTTTCCTCGCATCCCCCCGAGGGTAGTTTACGTTTGCTTTTCTTACAGACCGCCAACCATTCTACAACCGGAATAGGTAAAATTACCCATATGAAGACTTGTAACCCCAAAAAACAAAGGGATCATCGTTAACTACGTGTATTTCCTTCCAACTAGAACAAAATAATATTTGAGTTCAACCCACTCTGCACTGACGACCTGTTTGGTACGCGGTAATAAATGGCAGTAATGGTACTGAATTTTTGTATTTCCTCCATCAACAGATAAGATAATATAAAAGAATAAAAATGAAAGGAAAAACTTTTAGCACCTGCAGAAGAGGAAGTGCAGCTGTTAGATCAATCCAGAAACTAAACTTGAGGTATCTTACAACAATTTTGCAAGGGTCAGTTACAAGTTCTCCCCTCCCAATTACACAAGAAGGAGGATATAAATGAATTTCGAAACTGGACAAAAATAGTAATCATATAAATGATGTCAAATCCTGTTCTGAGTATTGATAAGATTACTTTCAGAGCTCCTCCAAGCTGAATGCACAGCTCCGGCCTAGCCTCGGGCAACAACTAGAATACAGGGTCAACAAACAGAGATATCATGCTAGCCATGAACAACAGCATGTTCCATTTATGTGCAAATGAACCTCGAGGATTCAAAATTAACCACTTCTCTTTCTTCTTATACTCATCTAATGATACATTTAATGAATCTTGACCTTTTGAATGTCCTTTTTTCTTGGAGTTGCTGCATTTGGGCTTAAGATTTGCTATCTTAGTGATGCACTCAAGAATTTCAGATTGACTAGCATCTTGTACCCTGATAAAAATATAGAATGTTGAGTATGTCAGAAAGATTTGAACATTTTGTTAAACTTGAGAGAAAGCTATACTTATTTACTTAAAATCAGTCTTAATGTGATTTTTTTTAAAGAATTAATCATAATATGTTGAAACTCCGAAAATTATATAACAAATACAACATGAATCACTAAAAATTTCAGTTCAACTCAATAAATATCAACTTTAATAAGTATAACTAAAAATGCTCAAGTGAAGAAATATTTCCACTGTAAAAAAAATTGGAAAAGGATTATGGATTCACCTGTTTGATTTCCAAGGACTCCAACAAGTCTTTGAGATGCCTGACAACATGGCTCTTGGCCTCTTGGGTGTAGTCTAGCCTTTTCCTTTATGATACTAGGGCAAATAATTGTTTAACAAGCATAGTTAACCATCACAAGAATGCACATACTATTTGAATATATTTAAGTATAAGCTCACAATAAAAAGATAAACAGACAAAAAAATGAGTTCTACATTGGACCAACTGAAACAAAAAAGTACCTTATAGGCGTATAATATACTAAGCTATGAAACTTCGGACATTTTTCTATGTGAAATTCTGTTAGGCTAGGTTGACTTCACCCAAATTTTGAATCTCAATGGATAAACAAGTAATAAAGCAACAAACATGAATTTATATTTAAATGCATAGGGTACAATCACTTTAAATTGTTTATAATAAAAACCAAATTAAGTCCTCTAATTTTGTCATGTAGGTGGAGGGTAAGAATGGATGACATCAACCTGAATTTGAGTATAGGGTGACAATTTGTCCGTTGGGTGATGTTTTGTAAAGGTCTTCTTGAGTTTGATATCTTGTTTAATTGCATTCTGACGTAGGAAGGTTAGCGGAGAAGTTCGACGAAGAAGTTCGTCAATATATCCTGAAGTGATTTCCACTAGTCAGGCCTCCGGAGTCAGAATGCTTATTATAATACCTTTCTGGAAGAGAAACGGGCCAACGAGTCAAACTCACTGCTATGCTGTAGCCATCCGAGTTCGTTTAGGGCCCGAAAACTGCATTTTTATTATTTCCGGATTTTGTTATTTCCTTATTTTCGTATTAGGATTTTGTTTTAACTATCTAAACATTATTAGGTCATCATTATGAGGCAGTTTTTTTTATCTTTAATAATATTTCAGAGGTTTTACTCTTTTCTAGTGGATTCGGGAGCCTTCGACAGATTTATCGCTTGTAAATCTGTTTGTTCTTGTTAAAGATTAGCGCTTGTTTTTCTTTGAATCTTTCCGACTGCTTCAGGTGGTATCAGAGCAGGCTTTCTCCTGTTTCTTTTCGTATCTTGAACAACCATGGGAGAACCAGTAACTAGAGCAGATCTTGAAGGAGTTACCGCGACTTTTACCACGACCCTTACTGCTTTGACTAATCATATGACTGCGTTAACTACGCAGATAAACAACATGTAGAATAATAATAATCAAGGAGACAGGAGAGGGGAACAAAATAAAGTTCCACGGGGAAGAGGAAAACGAACCATGGTTGCGGATAGTTCGAGTTCTGAGGAAAGAGAACCCTTCGAAGAAGAACGTAGTGATGAAGGTAACCATTATCATAAACATGATTATCGAGTGAAGGCAGATATTCCTTTGTTTTATGGAACCATGGGAGTGGAAGAATTTATGGATTGGCAGATTGATGTCGACAGATATTTTTCGAAGTCATGGAGGTTCCTGAAAATAAACATGTTAAGATGGTTGCGATCAGGTTAAAGAGCACTACTGTTGTTTGGTGGGATAAGTTGGTTATACAAAGGCAGAGACAAAGGAAGGGGCTAGTTAATTAAGTCCTGACGATGAATGAAGCAGTTAATGTTGGAGCGGTTTTTACCGGAAGATTATGAGCAGATTTTGTATAAGATGTATATAGAATGTGTTTAAGGGAAGAGGACTGTGACCGAATATACGGCAGAGTTTCTGCGATTTTCTGAACGCAATGATTTAGGAGAATCCGAGAGTCAGAAAGTGGCTCGATATATTAGTGGTTTGAAGAATTCCTTGCAAGAGAAGATGGGCTTGCAAACTGTGTGGGTCCTGTTAACTTCTAGAGATGAGGGCCAGCGCAAGAATTTGTTTAAGACTCATTGTTTAATTCAGAACAAGGTCTGCAACTTGATTGTGGATAATGGAAGCACGGAGAATCTGGTGTCCCAGAAACTGGTAGAATATTTGAAACTGCCCACAGAACCCCATGAGAAGCCAAACACCTTGGGCTGGGTCAGCAAGGGGTCACAAGTTCGGGTCACAATGACTTGTAGAGTTCCCATCTCCATAAGGAAACACTAAAAGGAAGAGGTAATTTGTGATGTTCTTGAAATGAATGTTTGTCATATTTTACTTGGTTGACCTTGGCAGTTTGATAATGATGTGACTTATCGGGGAAGGGATAATGTGATGATGTTTACTTGGGGATCCCATAAAATTGCCATGGCCCTTGTTTTGAATTTTGACCACAAGTCAGGGGGGAAGAAAACCAGTTTCTTAGAAATGACTTACAATGACAAAGAACTTGATGATGCTATAAAAGAGACTGATTACTTTTGTCCAGTGGTAGTCAAGGGGTTATTAGGTGCTGAAAAGGAAGAAACCCCGATTCCTGTAGAAGTGTTGGAAATCTTAGAGGATTTCAAAGAATTGATTGCTGATGAGTTACCGAATGATTTACCTCCCATGCGTGACATACAACATCAAGATTGATTTGATTCCTGGTTGTAGCCTACCAAACCTTCCCCACTATCATATGAGCCCTAAGGAGAATGAGATTTTGAGGGAGCAGATTGAGGATTTGTTGAAGAAAGGGCTCATTCGGGAGAGTATGAGTCCATGTGCAGTTCCTGTTCTTTTAGTCCCTAAGAAAGGAAATCAGTGGAGGATGTGTGTTGACAGTAGAGCCATCAATAAATTAACTATCAAGTATCGCTTCCCAATTCCTCGATTAGAAGACATGCTTGATGAATTATCGGGTTCTAGGGTGTTTTCGAAGATAAATTTACGTAGTGGGTATGATCAGATTCGAATTCGACATGGCGATGAATGGAAGACAGCTTTTAAGAGTAAGGATGGGTTGTATGAGTGGTTGGTGATGCCATTCGGTTTGTCAAACGCACCTAGCACTTTCATGCGGTTGATGAATCAGGTCCTTCGTCCTTTTACTGGTTCTTTTGTAGTGGTTTATTTCGATGATATTCTAATTTATAGTAAGAACAAGAAAGATCATCTGGAGCATGTGAATCAGGTGCTGCAAGTTTTACAGGAGAACAAACTGTACATTAATTTGAAAAAGTGTACATTCTGTACCAACAAATTGCTCTTCTTGGGCATTGTTGTTGGTGAAGAAGGAATTCAGGTGGATGAAGAGAAGGTGAGTGCAATCAGAGATTGGCCCACACCTACATCAGTGACTGAAGTTCGTAGTTTCCATGGCCTGGCAACTTTTTACAGAAGATTCATCAGAGATTTCAGTACCATTACCGCACCAATAACTGAATGTCTGAAGAAATGGAAGTTCAAGTGGGGAGATGAGCACGAACAGAGTTTTTCTTTGATTAAAGAGAAACTATGCCGTGCCCCGGTTCTAGCTCTTCCTGATTTTGATAAGGTGTTTCAAGTTGAATGTGATGCCAGTGGAGTGGGTATTGGAGCTGTTCTGTCTCAAGAGAAGAGGCCAGTGGCTTACTTCAGTGAAAAGTTGAGTGACGCTAGGCGGAAATGGAGTACTTATGATCAGGAGTTCTATGCGGTGTTTAGGGCACTGCGTCAATGGGAGCATTATCTGGTTCAGAGGGAGTTCATTTTGTTCACTGACCATCAGGCGCTGAAGTTCCTTCACAGCCAAAAGGTGATCAATAAGATGCATGCTCGGTGGGTGAGTATTCTGCAAAAATTCCCTTTCATTATACAGCATAAATCTGGCGCTCTGAATAAGGTGGCAGATGCGTTGAGCAGGAGAGCTTCCTTACTCATCACTTTAGCCCAAGAAATCGTGGGTTTTTAGTGTTTGAAGGAGTTTTATGAGGAGGATGTTGAGTTTAAGGAGTTATGGGCCAACTGCAGCAAAGGGCAGCCTAGTGCGGATTTCCATATTCGAGATGGCTACCTTTTCAGAGGTGATCAGTTGTGTATCCCTTGTTCGTCCTTGAGAGAACAGTTGATCAGGGATCTTCATGGAGGTGGCCTTGGGGGTCATTTGGGGAGGGACAAGACCATTGCTGGTTTAGAAGAGAGGTTTTATTGGCCTCACTTGAGGAGAGATGCTGGTGCCATTGTCCGAAGATGTCATGCTTGCCAAGTGTCCAAAGGTCAGTCTCAAAATACTAGTCTTTATATGCCTTTGCCTATTCCTGATGACATTTGGCAAGATCTGGCGATGGATTTTGTGTTTGGTTTGCCTCATACTCAACGAGGCGTGGATTCTTTTTTTGTGGTTGTTGACCGTTTCTCCAAGATGACCCATTTCATTGCTTGCAAGAAGACTGCTGATGCTTCAAATGTAGCTAAGCTTTTCTTCAGGGAGGTGGTCAGACTTCATGGTGTTCCTACCTCTATCACTTCAGATAGGGACACCAAGTTTCTTAGCCATTTTTGGATCACACTTTGGAGGATGTTTGGGACGCCGCTAAACAGGAGTTCTACAGCTCATCCACAGACAGATGGGCAGACTGAAGTCACTAACAGGACGCCGGGGAATATGATTCGTAGTGTTTGTGGCGACAAACCGAAATAGTGGGATTGGGCTTTACCCCAGGTGGTGTTTTCTTACAACAGTGTTGTACACTCGGCTACAGGGAAATCACCATTTTCTCTGGTTTACACCTCTGTTCCAAAGCATGTGGTTGATCTGATTAAGCTTCCTAAGGGTCCTAGAGTTAGTGTGGCTGCTGGAAATATGGCAGAAGAGATTGTAGCTATCAAAGAAACTGTGAAGGCTAAGTTACAAGCTACTGGGCCGAAAAATAAAGCTGCTGCTAATAAACACAGGAGAGTCAAGATTTTCAGTGTAGGAGATGATGTGATGGTGTTTCTGCGTAAGGAGAGGTTCCCCGTTGGTACCTATAGCAAGTTGAGACCACGCAAGTATGGCCCGTTCAAGGTGACTCACAAGATTAATGACAATGCCTACGTGGTAGCTCTCCCGTGTGACATGAACATCTCCAACACTTTCAATGTTGCTGACATTTATGAGTAGCATGCAGATGAGGCTCTTTATGAAGATACGAACTCGAGGTCGAGTTCTTCAGAGGTGGAGGAGACTGACGTAGGAAGGTTAGCGGAGAAGTTCGACACAGAAGTTCGTCAAAATATCCTGAAGTGATTTCCACTTGTCAGGCCTCCGGAGTCAGAATGCTTATTATAATACCTTTTTGGAAGCAAAACGGGCCAACGAGTCAAATTCACCGCTATGCTGTGTTCGATAGGCTTTTAAGCCATTCGAGTTCGTTTAGGGCCCGAAAACTGCATTTTTTTTATTTTCGGATTTTGTTATTTCCTTATTTTCGTATTAGGGTTTTGTTTTAACTATTTAAACATTATTAGGTCATCATTATGAGTCAGTTTTTTTATCTTTAATAATATTTCAGAGTTTTTACTCTTTTCTGGTGGATTCCGGAGCCTTCGACAGATTTATCGCTTGTAAATCTGTTTGTTCTTGTTAAAGATTAGCGCTTGCTTTTCTTTGAATCTTTCTGACTGCATCACATTCGAATGAGGGGTTGACAAAACTTGGTGCGCTTGTTGACTATTTCTAGGAAGTGATTCCAAGAGAAACTGAAGTCTTAACAACAATGATGTTCCATTTCGAAAGAGCAAATATCTATTTATAGGATAGGAAAGTCCCGCATGAACTTGGAAGTTGTGGGCTTTGGTCGTTTTTTTACTTCGAAGTCGGTTTACCTTTTCCATTTAATCATTTTAATTACTTGAATGACCCAAAATTCACAACCTAAATTATATTAGTTAAATTTAGATATTTTATTTAGTTTGGCAATTAATAAATTTACGCTAATACCTTTTTCTCGCTTGAAATTATTAAAAAAAAATTTAAAAATTTGATTTTGGAAAACTAGAGCTAATAGTTATGAGTTTAGAAAATCAAAAATTAAACATATTCAAACCCCTAAACTTTGATCCAAAGATAACTTCTTTTCATTTGATCTTTTGAAATTCTTTGACATTGAAATTTATTTTATAACAAATGTAATTTATGATTTCGGAGCCCAAATAAATTAGAGGCCATGTGTTACTGGTTGTTGCACAACCTAATTGCCGACCTTAATGTCATGCACACAATGTTGTTTCATCGTGGCAAGGTCTACACCCATAAATTTTGACTTGTCAAGCAAAACGTTCTCTCTGTTTTCTTTTTTGGGTATGAGTCGTTAAATTTTAGTCCTATTAAAAGTAGATATTCTAAAATCTAACTAGAAGGGTTTAAAACCAAAGTCTAGCCTTTAAATATTGAAAAAGTGTTAGGTCAATGCATCATCATTCAATTGCCACGACGCTGATGAGTATTGAGAGGTATGTCTCCCTTTTCTATCAGTTGATACAACATATTTCGTCATCTTATCAATTTTCTTGTTTGGTGGATCACGACATATTTTAAGATTATGACTTATGAGAACCATCCATCAAAAATTTGCTAATATATACAGACCATAGATAAATTTGAGAGAAAACCTATTAGGTTTAGATTTTCCTTAGTTTGTATTACGTTAACTTTGAGAATAAATACAACCTAATTAATAATATTGGGCCTAACACCCCCCTCAAGTTGGATCATGAGGATTACAAATGCCCAACTTGCCTAAAAGATATAGAAAATGGCGTTTTTCCGAGGGCTTTAGTGAAAATGTCCGCGAGTTGTTCGGTAGTAGACACATGATAGGTAGCAAGAGTGTACCATTTTGGATAGCATCCCGAACATAGTGACAATTAACCTCAATGTGTTTCGTGCGCTCATGGAAAACAGGGTTTTGAGCAATATAAAGTGCCGATTGACTGTCACAAAAAAGAGTCATAGCTCGAGGATGAGCAATACCAAGACTCAGAAGAAGAGCCTTGAGCCAAGTCAATTCAGCCGTGGTCGTAGCCATGGAACGGTACTCAGCTTCAGCGAAAGAACGAGAAACAGTGTGTTGTTTTTTCGTTTTCCAAGAAATAGGAGAGTGACCCAAGAAAATCAACCAACCAGTAATAGAACGCCGAGTCATAGGGCAGCTGGCCCAATCAGAGTCACACCACCCAGTCAAATGCAGATCACAAGCACCAGAACGAAGAATACCTTGCCCGGGACTCCCTTTCAAGTAATGAACCGTGCGTAAAGTTGCGGATGAATGCTCAACTCGGGGTGCTTGCATAAATTGGGCCAAAATATGAACGGTGTAGGCGAGGTCCGGACGAGTGAAGGAAAGGTAAATCAAACGACCAACAAGCCTGCGATACTTTTCAGGATCCTCAAGTAACTCACCAGCAGCAAGAGCAAGAGTATGATTTTGGTCCATCGAAAAAGAAGCAGAACGAGCACCTAAAAGACCAGAATCAGCAACAATATCAAGCGCATATTTCCGTTGGCACAAAAATATGCCTTTCGGACTACGAGCAACTTCCACACCCAGAAAATATTTCAGCGGACCCAAATCTTTCATATGAAAACATTCGCCCAAGTATTGATTAAAAGAAGCTAGAGCCGAACAATGAGTGCCAGAAATAATCAAATCATCGACATATACAAGCACATTAAGCTGCAGAGAGCCCTGAGTAAGAGTGAAGAGAGAATAATCAGAATAGGATTGCTGAAAACCATACCGCTTTAAGGAAGCGGCCAACTTGGCGAACCAACAACGAGGAGCCTGGCGAAGACCATAGAGAAACTTTTTGAGACGACAAACTAAGCCTGGAGAAGGACCAGGAAAACATGGAGGAGGCTTCATATAGACTTCCACATCAAGATCCCCAAGAATAAATGCGTTATGCACATCCATCTGATGCAATTCCCAATTTTTCGCAGTAGCTACAGCTAGGAAGGCACGCATAGTGACCATCTTGGCGACGGGAGCAAATGTCTCATGATAGTCAATCCCTTCAACCTGATGATTGCCAAAGACAACAAGACGAGCTTTGAGACGCTCCACCTTGCCAGAAGCATGATACTTAATCTTATAAAGCCATTTAGAACCAAGGGCTTTCTTGCCGGGAGGAAGAGGAGCCATGTCCCAAGTGTCATTACACTCTAAGGCCGTAATTTCATTCTGCATAGCATCACGCCAACAATCATGGTTCATGGCGTCTTTATAGTTCCGAGGCTCATGACCTGCAGTAACAACAACAAGAAAAATATGATGTCGCCTAGAAAATTTGTCAGCGTTCACAAAATGTGCTAGAGGATAGGAAGTACCTGAGGAGTCAGAAGAAGCCGATGAACTTGGAGATGGACTTGTTGTGGTAATCGTGGGAGTGATGAAATCACGCAAGAGAACAAAGGGCGTTTTAGCTCGCTTGCCACGGCCCAACTCATCAGCAGCGAGAGAAGATGGAGCGCTACTAGACGCGGCAGCAGGGGCCAAGCCGAAATCAGAGGACCGAAGGCCCAGGTCAGTAGCAGAAGCATCAGGACGCGTAGGCTGGACTACAACAACAGGCTCAGGTTCGGCAGCAAGCGAAGGGGGTTCTTGGGCCCTTGGAGGCTCAGACACCCCTAAAACCTCCTCCAAATCGTCCAAAAAATCCAAATTCATACCCTCATCAACAGTGGAAACCCGAGACAGCAGTAGAAGAGATACAAGCAAATGGAAATTCATTTTCACAAAATTGAACATCGCGAGAGACAAAGATCTCATGAGTTTCCATATCATATAATTTCCATCCCTTCTTGTGGTTAGGATACCCAACAAAAACGCAACGACGACTACGGGAAGCAAATTTGTCCCCCGTTGCCTTTTGATTATGAGCAAAGCAAAGGGAGCCAAAAACTTTAAGCTCATCAAAATTAGAGGCAACACCAAACAATACTTCATACGGAGTTTTATTGTGCATTAAGCGGGAAGGAGTACGATTAATTAAATAAACGGCACCAAGAACGCATTCACCCCAAAAAGAAATTGGAAGATTAGCTTGAAACATCAAAGCACGACTCACATTCAATATATGGCGATGTTTTCTCTCCACACGGCCATTTTGTTGAGGGGTGCCAACACAAGTGGTTTGGAAAATAATCCCATTGGTGTTAAAATAATCAAGCATGCAGTTAAATTGCGTGCCATTGTCACTATGCACCATTTTCACAGTCACCTAAAATTGCCGTTCAATCATAGCAAAGAAAGAACAAAAAGATTTATGCACCCCAGTTTTGCACTTTAATTAATAAACCCAAGTAGCACGAGTAAAATCATCCACTAAAGTCCAAAAATAATATGCACCACAAGAAGACGGAGTCTTATAAGGGCCCCAAAGATCACAATGAATCAATTTAAACATCCGACTTGCTTTATTATAACTAATAGGAAAACTAGGTCGAGATTGTTTAGCTTGGGGACACACAATACAAGCCTGAGACAAATGTTTCCCACAACTACTATTATTAATAGCAGGCAAAAGCTTGACAATCTTTTCTGATGGATGACCTAATCTCCGATGCCACAACTCAAAATCACTGATGTCAGAAACTGTCACTGCGCAGACGGTTGGAATGCCACGATAATAATAAAGTCTATCCTTACGTTCACCGGCTCCAATTAGGCTCCCCGAGCGAAGGTCCTGAATAGCACAGAATGAATCAGTGAAACGGATAAAACAATGAGAATCATCAATTAATTGCGACACAAAAATTAAATTGCAATGCAACTGAAGTACAAAAAGGACATTTTTGAGTATTAAGCCGCCAGCAAGTTTAACACTTCCTGTCTTAGTAGCAATAACAGTATTCCCATCAGGTAAGCCTACGGGGCGAGCCGATGTAGAAATAGCATCAATCAAATAAAGATCATTGCCGGTGACGTGATGAGACGCGCTGGTATCAAGTAACCAAGATGAAGAAAGTGGCTCAGCCATCATATGTTCGGAGTATTTGTCATTAACCAAATTCAAAAGGACTTGCACCTAGGCAAGAGATAAAGAAGCCAAGGGATGGCTTCCTTCGGCAGCAGCAGGGAGGTCCGAGACACCGGGTGCAGGGCCAGTGATGGCATGAGCCCACGCAGCAGACGCGGGACGAGCAGCAGCGTCAGCAGAAGCGGCTCGAGACGAGCCAGCAGCAGCGGCAGACGTCGAGGAGGACGAGCCCTTCCCAAATTTCTCCTCATACTACGCAGGTCTGCCGTGAAGTTTAAAACAGGTTGAAACTTCGTGGCCCCTTTTCTTGCAATGGGAACCTAGAAGTTTAGACTTATCAGGACAATCGGGGAAACTATTTACCGCGAAGACATGAGCGCCTTCGACCGCAGCCTTCTCGCGAGCCATGTCCCGGACCCGTTCTTCTTGAAGAAAGGCTTGATATGCACGACTCAAATCAGGGGAAGGTTACTGAGATAATAAATTAGAGCGAACGGTGGCATATAAATCATCGTCCACGCTAATAAAAAAATTAATGTAGCTTCTCTTCCTCGCGGTCAGCAGCAAACCGACCCGCCACATCACACGTGCACTTTCCACAGGTGCAGCCATGGAGGGGTTTAAGTCTCGCAAGGTCATCAAACAACCCCATCAATTGATTGTAATAATCCTCCATGGACATAGATTTGAGTTGTTTGCAGGCAGTGATATTGGCTCGCAATTGTTGAAGTCGTGGGCCGTTGGCCACACAAAACCGAGACTCAAGGTAAACCCAAAGAGAACGTGCCTCATCATGGTATGGAATGGAAGCAGCAAGTTTGGGATCCATGCTTCTCAAAATCCACGAGGCGAGCATGGAATTCACCGTTCCCAATCCAACATCTTTTTCTTCTCAGTAGGTTTGTTGATAGTGCCATCAATAAACCCGAATTTCCTACAAGCTTTTAGAGACAAAGTGATTGCTCTAACCCATGCTAAATAATTATCTCCCTTCAAGATTACGTGAGTAATCGAATTCCCCGGTTGATCTCCGGATCCTAAGTAAAAAGGTGAAGTAGGTTCGATCTTCTCTCCGTCAGTCATGGCTGCACAAGCGTGAGAAGCAGCGAGAAGGGTGGTGCAACCGTGAGGTAGCGGCACAGGGAAGAAGAAGACGGCGGAGAGGAGTCAAAGAAAAAAATAGGTTAGCTCCGATACCATGTTAGGTTTAGATTTTCCTTAGTTTGTATTACGTTAACTTTGAGAATAAATACAACCTAATTAATAATATTGGGCCTAAAGGAAAGCTATACATGATATACTAGTATACAAGCTACGTAATTACAGAAGACCCATAAGATGGGCCTAACAAAACCATAGTTTAATTATTTGATTCGTGAATGAAAGGAGGCGCAAATGATTGAGGCTCTCAAAAACCTAGGAGGATCTCATTGCAACTTTTATATGCCAATGTTTACAATCAGGTGAGTACACCTCATCACCTCACTCTTACAGACAAAATATCTCAATTGCTACATGAAAAAATAGGAAGGAAAAATACAGTTGTGTATACAAGCTTTTGGAAATACTTAATGCAAAGACTAGCTAAAATACTTCAATATATTTCATAGTTCTACATCCCCTCTGCAAGTAGGAATTGATGGAGACACACAAGTCCCAACTTGGAAGAAAAAAGGAATGTTGAGCTGCTGAAATTGACTTGGTAAGAACATTTGCAATCTGCATAGAAGATTTAACATGAGCTGTGTTGATTACAACTTCAATATTCTCTCGAATATAATAACAATCAAGATTGAGGTGTTTTGTTCTCTCATGGAATACTTCATTGTGAGCAATGTATTCAGTTGAAATATCGTCATAGAAGAGAGTGACTGGTTAATGAAATGGCTGATGCAAGTCTTCAAACAAGCACGTGAGCCAGGCAATCTCAGTTGTGGTCATTGACATACTTCTTAAGTCAGCTCCACAGGAAGATTTAGAAGTGACCTTCTGTTTCTTGGTTTTCCAAGACACTAAACAGCCACCTATAAAGATGCAGTTTCCAGTTAAGGACCTCCCACTAAAAAGACAAGTTCCACAGTCAGCATCATAGTAGGCTATGAAATCTTCACCTCCATATCTGGGATAAAATAATCCATAATCTTGTGTGCCCTTCAAGTATCTTATCACATGTAAAGCAGCTTGTAGGTGAGGTTTTCTAGGCATGCTCATGAATTGACTGAGTTGTTGAACAGAAAAGGTAATGTCTGGTCTTGATAGATTGAGATACAGAAGTCTGCCAATCAACCTTCTATACATTTCAGGGTCCTCTAGAAGATCTCCTTGATATGTACTCAATTTGATTCCCTTGGGAAAAGGAAACTTAACAACATAACACTCTTGACGTCTAGCATCATGAATTAAATTTAGAGTGTATTTTCTTTGGTTTATGATTGTTCCTTGCTCATTTCTAGCCACCTCTATTCCAAGGAAATACCTTAGATCACCCAAATCCTTGATTGTGAATGTTGTGTCAAGACTTATTTTAAGATGATTAATGCCAAACTCATCATCACCAGTTAGCAATAAATCATCATCATAGACTAGGGCTATACTGATCTTCCCTCCAGCCATCTTGAAGAATACAGAACTATCTCTGGCAAATTGAGTGTACATAAGGTGTTTTAGAAAGTTTCTCAATTCTATGTTCCATTGTCTTGATGCCTGTTTTAGGCCATAAAGACTTTTCTTCAATTTTCATACCTTCCCTTAAGCCTCACTTTTAGCATAACCATGAGGAATCTTTAAGTATACTTATTCCTCTAAATGCCCATGAAGAAAGGCATTGTTGATGTCTGACTGATATAACTTCCAATCCTTCTTTGTGGCAAGTGCAATCATTGTTTTAACAGTGGCAAATTTTACTACAGGGGAGAATGTAGCTTTGTAATCTTTGCCTTTCACTTGCCTATCTCTTCTTGCTACTAGTATTGCTTTATATCTTTCAACCTCACCATTAGGCTTGAATTCAATCTTATAAACCCACTTGCTATCAAGAGCTTTCTTCCTTTCTGGAAGTGTAGTAATCTCCCAAGTGCCATTCTTCTCTTATGCTGCTAACTCTTCCTCTATTGCTTTTCTCCATTTACCATGCTGAGAGGCTTCAGTGTCCGTTGTAGGTTCTCTTTCTTTCAAAACATTGTTGAGAGAAGCAACATATTCAAGAGTGTAATACTCCTTGTTCTCTAGAGTGTTCATCACCATGTTGGCCCCTGCTTGATCTATTCTTGCTTTAGTTTCACCCCTCTCAACCAGTTTGTTAAGAGGAGTCACATAATCATCAAATCTGAAAGGTAATCTTCTTTCCTTTTCTAATCTTCTCAGGCTTACATTATTTTGTCTGGTCACTGGACTCAAAGCTTCAGTGGAAGGGGGATCAGCAGCAGTATCTAGTTGTTGTTCAATGATATTAGGCTCTTGTACTGTCTCTTCATCATGAGGATGCAGAGCTTGTTGTTCTGTTTCTTCTTCCTCAATCACCTCAATGTGATCTTCATCAACATTTATGGGTTAAAAATGAGAAAGACTCAAAAATCATTCTTGTTCCTGCTGAATTTCACTTTTGAAAGGAAAAATGTTTTCCTTAAAAACTACATCTCTGCATATTAACACCTTGTCATCTTCCAAGTTATAGACTCTGTAAGCCTTTTGTCCACTAGGATACCCTAGCATGACACACCTCTTTGCCTTAGGAGAAAATTTATCACCCTTTCTGTGAGAGTTTGTCGCATAACACAAACATCCCACAACCTTAAGTAAACTGTAATCAGGTTGTTTTTCATCAACCTTTCAAAAGGTGTTTGCCATCCAATCACAGCACTAGGCAACCTGTTAATGATGTGTGTAGCAGCAAGAATGCACTCTCCCCAAAATTTATTTGGTAGCCCATCATTTATTTTCATGGCTCTGGCAGTTTCAGCTAAGTATTTGTGCTTCCTTTCTACTCTCCCATTTTGTTGGGGAGTTCTAGGAGCACTTCTTTGATGGAAAATACCCTTATCAGCCAACATCTTCTCACATTCACCTTGAACAATTTCAGTTTCATTGCAATTGTCTGTTCTTATTGTTTTGATAGTCACCTGAAAATGGTTCTCTAAATAAGCAATAAAGTTGCTTAAAACACTCTTAACCTGCTCTTTATTATTAATCAAGAAGGTCCAAGTGACTCTTGAATGATCATGTAAGATGGTCAAGAAATATCTTCCACCTGTAATAGCATGGATTCTATATGGCCCCCACAAGTCAATGTGAATAAGATTAAATATATCTGCAGCAATAATAGACTTGCTAATAAAATAGGAAACCTGTGATGTTTTACAACACATCAAGTGTCACAAAATAATTCATTTAAGCCATTGCATTCACATTGTGAAATATGTTTCAGTTTGGACAAAGAAGTATGCCTTAATCTTTGGTGCATTAACATCACATTCTTATTTCTTCTTGTACTCAAGACTACATTATTACATTCTGTCATATAAGACTCCCTTTTACTAACTTCATTCTTCCTCCATGCACTTCTCTTACTCCAGATCCAGCTGATATACTCCTTTATATCTTCTTCCTCCTCCTATTATGTCACCATTAGAAGGGTCCTGAAACACACGCCTCTCATCAGAAAAGAGCACCTTCAACTTGTTATGTTGTATAATTCTAGCAACATAAAGCAAGTTGTGCTTGAACTCAGGTACATATAAAACATTTCTGAGAGTTAATTTAGGCCCTAAATGTATAGAACCCATCTCCTTCACCTGCCTGATTGTTCCATCTGGCATTCCAACATGAACAGCCTTGTTCAATCCCTTCTTCTCAAAGAAATACTTATCACAATTTACCATATGTGTAGAAGCACCTGAATTAATGATCCCTGTATCTCTTCCAAGCAATTCATAGTAAGATTGAGCACTATTAGAAGAAATGATACCTGCAAAGTTGCTGATGTGAGAATTATTGACAGAATTGCTACTTACCTCATTCTATCTGATGGACAATGCCTTCAGCACTTGTTCAACCACAGTATTCACCATGTGACTGTCCTTTTGATTTCCAAAATCCAGAGGATCTTCCTGAGTCTTGCCTTCTTCCTTGCTCTCAACATTTCCAGCATAAGTGAAGTTTCTCTTCCCTTTTTGAGATGCACCCTTAAAGCGATCTGGGTAACCATGTATCTTGAAACAACCTTCCCTAGTGTGACCCTTCATATTGCAATGATCACAAAATGGATATCCATTAAGCTTAAAGCAACCTTCCCTAGGATGACCCTTCATCTTGCAATGGTCACATAAATACTTTCTCATTTTTTCTTCCTTACTTTCCTTTCTCTGGGAATTTCCTCTTTTAATTGTTGAACACCAATCAGATTGGTCTTGTTAGTAAATAAAGCACTAGCTTCAACTCCAGATTCAATGCTTTCACTTATTTCCTTCTACTTCTCTGCTTGTTGAACAAGCTGAAAAGCCTTGTTGATGGATGAGAAAGGGTACATGGCAATAATACCCCCTCCAAGGCTATCATATTTGTGGTTTATTCCCATTAAAAAATCTATAACCTTTCCTTGTGCCTCCTTCATAATAATCTTCTTATGATATTTACATTCACATGTCTTCAAAACACCACATATACATTCAGGAAATCCATTCAAAGCATTCAACTCATCCCAAGATTTCTTTAACTTTCCATAATAATCAGTTGTGCTCATCTCATTTTACATTAGCCCAATTACCTCCTTTTTATGGAATACAATTGTTGAGCATTTGACTCCCCATATCTTTCAACCAAATCATCCCAAAATCCCTTTGTAGACTCACTCAAAATTAATATATCAACAATTTTAGGTGTAACAGAGGCAAACAACCAGCATCTTAACATATAGTCATTTCTAGTCCATTTGCTAAAATCATCTGAATTAGGAGAAGCTTTAGGAAGCTTACCATCAATGAAACCGAGCTTGTTCTTAGCTCCCAGCACCATTCTTACACTTCTACTCCATGGAAGGTAATTATTTTTTTTTTGGTAAATAGAGAGATTTTATTACCAAAAGGCAAGAAGAACAAACATCATACAACCTAAGCTAGAACCAACGAGGCTCAACAACACCCAACCACCCAAACAAACAAAGATCACACAGATCCACAAAAAAAACAACAAAGAAAACAAGAAAACACCCAAACCAAAGTTGCTAAGGAATTACAGTCATAAGTCTAGGCAACTGGTAGCATTTAACATACATCATGAATTGAATTTGCTTAACCAGAGCAATTGGAGCCTGCTGCTTCTATTGAAATTTTCTGCAGTTTCTTTCCTGCCACAGAACATAAGTTGTGATACATAAAGCCATTCTCTGAAGCTGCTGAACCTTTGAATTGGACTTCAGCTGATTAATAACCTGTAACTGAGTCCATCTGTCAATATTTTCAATCACTCCAAGCCACTGAACAATAGCAATCCAAACACCCTTTGAGTACTCACATTTGAAAAATAAATGATCAATAGTTTCAGCCTCAGTACTACATAAGCAACAAAGGGGATCATGTTGAATACCAATCTTAAGAAGATTGTCACAGGTATTCAATCTATTCATAACTGCTAGCCATGTGATAAAAATACACTTAGGAGGACTAGGAGTATTGCAAAGAAGTTTTTTCCACTGAACAGCAGGAGTATTGTGATGGAAAGATTTGTAAATCTTTCTAATAAAAAAATCAGCACCCTGAACCAATCTAGCACCATCAACCACAACATGACTAGAACTTAGAATTTTCTTAACAACCCAGGATGCTTGTTGAGGAACATCCAAGGTAGTAAGATCTCTATTTTTTATATAGAAAGTGTGCACCCATTTCACCCATACTTTGTCCTTCTTCTGAGCAAGATTCCATAGAAGCTTGCAGATAGCAATTTTATTCCAAATCTCAACATTGATAATGTTTAAACCACCTGCCTTCTTAGGTAGGCATAATTTCTCCCAAGCAACCAAATTTCTCTTTGTAGTGCCAGATTTGCCAGTCCATAAAAAGTTTCTGCATGCAGCTTGGAGGAGTTTGACAACTTTTTTAGGCAAGAGAAACACCTGACACCAGTAGGTTTGAATACCAAATAAAACAGATTTTATGAGCTGGAGACGCCCAGCATAGGACAACAACTTTGCAGCTCAACTATCCACTCTAGCAAGGACCCTCTTAATGAGAGGTTGGCATTGAATGATAGTTAATTTCTTGGAAGAGAGAGAACACCAAGATATCTAAAAGGTAATTCCCCCTTAGAAATATGAAACTCCTGTAAGATAATTATTCCTATTGAAAATTATGCTTGATAGAGGAGTGATAGTATTATCGGAGTTACCCAAATAGTATGGGTTAGAATAAGGGATGACTTGTTTCTCTGCCATGTTGAACAATTTTATTCGCTCTAAGCTAACATCCATAATCTCACCTTCGATCTCCAGACTTGAAAAAATTTAGTTTTCAAAAATGAAAAATTTCAGGAGCAATAGCTCAAGATAAGAAAGAAGATAAAAGATAACATTTTGATTTTTGAGAAAATTTTAGGAACCATCACCTAGACGCTCTGATACCATGAAGAATGGAGTAAGGTTTTGTGTTTTCAATGAAAGGAGGCACCAATGATTGAGGCTCTTGAAAACGTAGGAGTATCTCATTTCAGCTTTTATATGAGAATGTTTACAATCAGGTGAGTACACCTCATCACCTCACACTTACTGACAAAATATCACAACTGCTACATGACAAAATAGCAAGGAAAAATACAGTTGTGTATACAAGCCTTTGGAAATACTTAATGCTAATACTAGCTAAAATACTTCAATATATTTCATACTTCTACACTTTTGCCTCCCAAATTCTCCTACTTTTGGGAGGAAAGGAAAGTGAAAATTTATTAAGGAGTCTTTTGATAAGTCAGTTTTTAGTTGCATATAGGTAGGTATTAAGTCTCATTTTCATGTAGTTTATAGTGCATCTTAGGTCTAATTGCATAATTTGAGCATTCTTTTGAACCATTGTGTTATTTCGATATACTTTTGGCTCTTCTTTGTGATTTTCAGGTTCTTGTGGCCGGTTGTGACTAAGAGAAGCTAAGATGGTTCGTAGATGGTCTAGTTGGCGGTTCCCGGAAGCGAGAAGATGAGTTTGAGTGATTTGGAGTTGAAGAAATGATGATATTGAAGAATATTCTCTTTGCGGGACCAAGCAAAATTCTGCTTGCCCATGCACCAAGGCGCGCGCCCAAGCAGATGACCGCTTGCCCGTGCAGATCTGTGAACGAAAACGACAAAACCTTCTATCTCGCGTGCACGCCCAAGCAGGATCTCGCTTGCCCGTGCACCATAGCGCACGCCCGTGCGGTTTTCTGCTTGCCCGTGCAAGCTGTTATTCACCTAATTTCCGCGACTTCAATTATTTCCTTTTCTAGTTTTTGTAAACGTTATTAGGTTTTATTAAACACACTTTTGGGCAGTTTTTGATTATTAGAAAATAGAGTATTATTTTTTAGAGAGCTTTTTGAGAGAAAACTCCATTATTGAACCTTGATTTCTACAAGTTGGTTGCTTGGGATTGATTCATTCAAGTAAAGACTAAGTCTTTCTAATTTCTTCTCTTCCTTTATTGTTATGTCTTTTAATTTATTTATCAATTGCTTTGTTATTTCAATTATGAGTGAGTAGTTCTATAATCTATGGTTAAGTTGAACCTTAGCAATGATTAATGCATGAATTTCCCCATAATCCCAATTTTAATGTGATTAATTATCCTTGCTTGATTGAATTGTGCTTATTTTCATTATCATACTAGGGATAGGTGATTTTGAACTGATTCCTTATGTCTTGTTTTTAATGGGAATTGAATCTAGATGGATTTGTTGATTCAATCAAGAGTATGAATATCTCTATGGGAATAAGTGGATAGGATTACTAGGAATTTGTTTGTGATGCCATGTTCAATGTCTCTTTCTTGCATGATTCCATGGGAATAGGTATGATTGCTTGTTTAGAGTAGCCATAGGTACTCGGGAGAGATCTTTGGTATCTTTAGGGTGCATTACTCCTTTTGGATTATTGATTATGTTATTTGGGATGGGAACTATTCATGTATTACTCGTGCTAGTGGGGATACTTAATTCTAGATGCCTTTATTAATTGCTTTTATCTCGTGTGCTATTAGTAGTTGTTATAGTTTAGCGTTAGTATTAGTTCAACATCTCTTCCACCGTTGTTTGTCACTTGTTTAGTTAAATTGAGTCAAGATATCTAGTGTTTGATACTGTTTGTCTCTGTGGATTCGACCTTGACTTGCCCTGCTACATAGTTAGGAGTTTAGTTAGGAATTATATTTGTTAAGTGCGCGACACGCCTATCATATTTCCTTTCAATTACTTCCATTTCCTTTCTTTTAAATTTATTCTTTGACCCAAACATTGGAAACTAACAACTTTCTTTCCACTTCCTTTCTTTTCCTTCCAAATCCTTTCTACCAAACAAGTTGTACTAATAATTATGCAGCTGTTATTATGGTGCTACTTGAAATCTTGAATTTGCGACTATATAATTTTGAACTCCAATATTGTAGTTTGTGCTTTCTTGATTGACCTTTCTGAAATTTTAAAGTCCAATACTATGCATGATTTGTCACGGATTACTCTTGATTGACCTTTCTGAAACTCTGAACTCACCCATAATTCCCTGCAACTTATACACCAAATAGTTTCAAATAGCTTGCATATGGCCGATGTTGTGAAATTTGTTGCAAAGATGGATATTGCAACTGTATTTCAACTAAAAGCATGTATAACAATAGAATACACTTCAAATATGAATGTTGGGTATGCCGTTTTTCCTCCCTGTGATACAATAATCTTAGTCTTTAGCTTGTAATTGATGTAATCGTTCTAATAAATCTTTACTTTGTTTGAGTTTGGAGAATGCTAAGTTGGTGTCAATATTGGATGACATTGATTGTGTGTAGCTATGAAATTGAAGGAAAGCTAATGACAAGTTAATGTATTTGATGTCCAAGTAAACATTACTCTTACATACACATACTTAATTCATTATGTGTTGTGATCCTTTTATCTTATTTGTTCCCTATCTAGCTTGTTTCCTTTCACCTTATTTAAGTTATAACTTCTTGTTTACTATTGTTGATTCATCACCTTTTCAAAGAATTGTTGTATACTCGTAGTGCTTGCTTCTGTTGTCGGTGTTGTGTAGTTAATATGTTTGACACAGCTAGTAGGGATCCTCTTTCGCACTTAGTGTCTTATCCCACTTACTCAATTGAAATGAATATTGATAATTGTGGGCAGTAGCACCAAAAGAGGATTATAATTGTTGAGTGTTGAATCTGATGTTGAAATTATAGTTGTTAATACTTTTGATATATCAAATTATTTATGCCTCATTTAAGGCTATTAAGCATAATAAAATGAGTATTGACATATACAATTCTTTTTGTATCAATTAAGAATGAAAAAATGCAGAAGGCATAACTGATCCGGTTTTGGGTAAAAACTGATCAGTTACCCATTAGCTAATCCGATTTTCACCTAAAAACCGGACCAGTTAACTATATACTGGTTCGGTTTTCACCTCAGTTGACTTCCATCAACCGCTCCGAGCCCAATTGATCCAGTTCAATTTCGGCTCAGCTAAGCCCAAATTGACCGGATCAATTGGGCTTTTTCCACTACTGTAATTTTGTCAAAGGTGACACATGTTACGAGGATACAAGAACAGTAGTAGATGGTGTAGTGCATCCTACTTTTAAAGAAGCTTGCTACGCAAGGGGGCTACTTGATGATGACAAGGAATCTATAGATGCAATAACAAAGCCAAACTTTAGAGAATCCGAAAAGTAACTAAGGAACCTGTTTTGCATGCTACTTTTATTTGGTAGTTTATCAAAACCATAAAATATTTGGGAAGACCTTCCAACTATTATCTGATGACATTTTGTACAATAAGTGTTGCATTCATCAAAACGAAGGTCAAGTGGCTATGATACATCATCACTATACTCAATTCTTTATTTACCTATTTACATATTTCCTATGTTACCTGGACTCGGCTAGGAGTCTCTGGTATGGCACTTCCAAAAAAATCAGGACACGAAAACTCTGTCCGGATTTTGGACACGGGTAGGAGTATGGCGAAATTAATTTTGTATAATATAAAATTTAATAATTAATCCGGTAATTTAGATTTTATAATTTTCTATTTGTAATATAATAATAATAATTAAGGTATTTGTTTAAAAAAAACAACAACTAAGAAGAGCAAAAATGATTAAAAAAAAGAAAGCAAAAGCGCATAATAGAAGAAGGAAAGGAGAGAAGGAAAAAGAAAAAGAAAAAAAAAAGAAAAAAGAAGAAAAAGGGAACAAAGCACCGTGACTCATAAAGCCATAGAGGACAAAAAAAAAGAAAAAAAAGGTGAGAAGGTGAAGAGACTGAATCAAAGAGACAGAAGAAGTGAAGGAAGAGAAGTGAATAAACTTTTTGGCGAGTTCGAAGCTCCGCGCGGCTAGTCGAGGTGAGTTATTCTATTTTCCTCTTCTCCTCTTCTTCTCTTCTTCTCCTCTTCGCATTCGGATTCTAGGGTTTGAGTATCTAGGGTTTAGCGCCACCGTGACCGAGTGAAAGTTGTCGGATATGACACAGATTTCGTACCCGTGCCGGTGTCGTGTCGTACCGACACTGATACTTGGCAAATTTTGCTGAGTCCAGGTAACAGAGCATATTTTTCATATTACAATTATATAAGTTGTTGTATATGGTAACTTCACTTATCATATTCTTTTACAAAAAAAATCAGATTTGCATCTAGTGGATGAACAGATACAAGCCTTTGGATTGGTCGACATTGAAGCTAGGCTACAAAGTAATGGTAGCACATTTCGTAGATTCGCTGAAGTGCCTTTTCCAGATGATTTAGTGGTGTTTGAAGGACAAAACAGGCTAATAGCATATGAGCTTTCTAATGAAATAGATGCAATGATTGAGAAACACGATAAATTGTTTGCATGTTTAACTGACGAACAATTACTGATTTATCTTGAAATTATGGATGTTGTGTCCGGACAACAAAGAGGTGTCTTCTTCATTTATAGATATGGAGGCATAGGTAAAAATACATTTGGAGGACCCTATGTGATGGGCGAAATTGTATTATCAATCGCTTTAAGTGGAATTGCTTCACTCCTACTATCACGAGGTAGAACAGCTCACTCAAGGTTGGAAATACCTTTAAATGTTTGTGAGAAATCTATGTGTCCATGCATTCGACTGGGTACTGACTTGGCTGCATTGCTCATGAAAACAAAACTTATTATTTGGAATGAAGCTCCTATGATGCACACATATTGTTTTGAAACACTTGACAGAAGTTTAAAGGATATTATGCAATCTGTTGGTCGTGCTAATTTGCATCGACCTTTTGGCGGCAAAGTTCTTGTCTTTGGTGGTGACCTAAGGTAGATATTGACAGTCATACCAATGGGAAGTAGGCATGATATTGCATTTTCGGCATACTCTTCTTATTTGTGGGATTCCTGTAAGGTGCTGAAACTTACACGCAATATGAGACTACAAGAATGTTCTTCTATATCGGGTGCTAATGAACTAAGAGATTTCTCTTAAATGTTACTAAGTGTGGGAGCGGAAAAGCAGGTGCCAGGATTGATGGAGAACCGTTATTGAGGTTACTGAACATATCTTGATAGATGGCGAAGCTGACCCTATTTCAGTAATTGTGGAGATCAGCACATATCCATCACTGCAGGATCACCTCTGGGAAGCTAATTACTTTGAGGAAAGGCTATCTTGGTTCCGACTAATGAGATAGTAGAGAAGGAACATGATCATGTGATGTCAACAATTCCTAGAGACGAGAAGATATACCTGAGTTCTTATGAAATTAGCAAAGGGGAAGGTAATCTAGGGGCTCATGAAATATAATCCAATGAATTGCTAAACACAATTAAATTGTAATCCCCCATAATTTTAAAGGATTTTATAAATATATTTTATCATTTATATATTTATATTTTAGTTGAAATGATTTTATTATTTAAAAAGGATTGACTATTTTAAAAGTCAAATGAAATTATTTTAAGGATTTAAGGAAGTTGAAAATATTTTAATTAGGCATGCTTTGAAAAAGGTTTGAAATACGAATTTGATTTGGAAAAGAAGTCTAAGTGGACTTGAGGAACCCAAATTCTAAGTAGATGAGGAAAAAAAGAGTTATATTGATGCTAGGAGTTCTAATTTATCAATCCTAGTTGCCATCAAATTCTATTCAAACTCAATCTCCTTTTCCTAAGCCCAAAAAGAAAACCCTACTTATAAATACCTTGAGCCCAACTATTTTACCACACAAAGATTATTTTCTCTCTCCTCTCTCAAAACTCACGGCATTCTTCCTTTCTTCCTCTCTTCCTCTTCCACGTGATTTTGGTTTTCTTCCTCTCAAGTTTCTTTCTTCTTCTTCAAGTAACGCTTTCTTCTTCGCTAAGAAACGTCACCACCACCGTCGAACACCAGTGCCGCCGCCGCTGCTGCTGACGTTGCTCTTCCTTGGCCGGCGCACCATCCCACTTCTCTCTTGTTTTGGTTTAATTCTTTTCTTCTTCCTCAAGTTTCCATTAAAGACTATGTTTTTATGCTTTATTTTAATGTTAATCATGTTTATTGATCTTAATTTACTGTTATAATAAATAATCTTGATTCATATATATTATATATTATAAGAATAAAAATTCTGATTTATTTATTATTGTTAGATTGAAGTTTTAATCATTAAAGCATGGATTTTTAGGGTGTTAATTATTAGAAAACCATAGTAGCATGTTGAATACTATGAGATTGGTTTAGATTATGAATTTAAACATGTTTGAATATGTTTAAAGAGGGTTTTATGATTTTATAAGTTGCTGGAATTTCAGAAAATATTTTATTTATGGAGTTTTAGGAATTTTAATTACTAGTATGGTAGTACTATGCTAGGAATTAGAAGTAATTGAACTTTTGATAGTAAAATCAACTTTTGAATATGTTTAAAGGGGATTTTAAATATTTTAAAGTTGCTGTCTTTTTATTTAAGAGTATTGATTTTAGTTTATATTGATTTCTAGGCGGAGAATATTCTGTAGGAGACTTTTAAAGGGCTAAAAGTGGCATGCCGATTAGTTTACACAAGGTACGTACATACTTGTGGGATTATATGATTAATATCATGATTTAAGGAGGAAAAAGTTGTAGTATCATGTATAGGAACTTATTAAGTTCATATATGATTTTTAGTATGATTGATTTCTACATGTTTTATGCCTGTGAGCAAGCATGTTAATTATTAGATTTATTATGAGTGAAGAATTGTCATGTTTGTATGGATTTATTGATGCAAGCATGTGGATGGGAACTTTAATTATTAATTCACATGGGGGAATTAATATTCTATTAAGATTGATTCATGATTATTCATGTGTTCCCTTACAAGTATTATTTTCACTACTTTATGAGGACTGTGGGCCTTATTTGGTAAGTTGATAAGTATGCCTTTTAAAGTTAAGTTTGATTATTGGCTAGGTCCAACCAATGAGAAAGTTAAGATTAAAAGAAAGTAAGTTTTGGATTGTAAGTTGTGACCACTTATTAAATCCTAAGATAAAAGAAGTTCAGTTGTGAATGTTGAATTGTTATTTCTGTGCTGCTTGAATGTGTGTCATAACAAGTAATAATTTGTAATGAACGTAAAGTGTAACAAGGATGGTTATAGACTTTAGACTAGTGCACGTCTAGAGTTGGACATTAGGAGTTGGGGTACATGGTGAGCGAGCCATGGCTTTTTACAGGAGATGGATTGATCACCATCCCTTTTTGCAGTTAGCAAAAGTTCCTCGATATCGCAGGTCATTTCTGGAATACGTGGTAGCTCCCGTATTTCGTCTTCGTAATGAAGGCATTAGTAGATAAGACAACTCAGGTCCAATAACTATTCCATTTGAGTAATAAAAAGATGTTTGAAGTTAGTTTAGTTAAAAGATGTCTGCAGAATGTTATATGATTATATTATCATTTATCCCTGCATGTTATTTATTTAGTATCATGTTAGGAAAGTTTATGTATTAATATGTAGTACTCAGCTTTGCTGATTACGTGCTTTGTTTGTATGTGTTGATCATGGCTTTGCCTTATTGATCCTGTGATGACCCAATTTTGGTGAGCAGATTCTCTAGAGCATTGACATTTACAGGTTCGCAGATGTAGCATCATTGGGAATCTAGGAATGGAGAGCTTGTGTAATTTAATTTTTCATGTTTCCGCATTAGTAGGAACGTATTTTAATAAGTTCGTTTGAGTAGACATTTATAAAGTAATTGTTTTTGAAGTACTTAGTTATTTATTTATTTATGATAATAAAGTATGAAGTTTAGTTAGGGCATCCTTAATGTTGAAAATAAAAAAAAGATCATGTACATAATCTTAAAAAACCCCCCTTAATGGTGAGTGAAACAAAGATTGCGGGTTGATTGGCAAAAAAATTTTGTATGGGACGATTGAATTGATGATCAGGCATGGGAGTGGGACCCACTGCCTGATCCGGGTTATTAAAATTTTTTTTGCCTCTCCAACAGTCAAAACGACGCGTTTTGGCTGGAGCTGTGAGAGAGCTCCAGCCAAAACGCATCGTTTTGGCTGGCGAAAAGCCAAAAAAAATTCAGCTGGATTGACAACACGCAGGAGCTGGCAGGTAACAAATGGCACACCTTTCCACATGTCAGCTTCCTATTGGCCATTAAAAATATAACCATTGTAAATTTTGCAATGGTTATATTTTAAAAAATACAAATTAAAAAAATATAAAAAAATACCAACGGCTCTATTTTTTCGAGCTCTATAAATAGAGACCCATTTTGCTATATTTTGGACATATATAATTTTCTCCATTTTCACTAATTTCTTCTACTTGTTCTAATTTATTTCAATTAATTAATAAAAATGCTAATTACGTATGCTAGGTAATTAATAAAATCTAATTATATAGATAAATTAATTATTAAAATGATAATTTTAATTTTAAAATGTTTAATTTAATTAATTAGTAAAATATCAATTAGTAATGAATATTTCATATTAATAAAAAGTAAATAATAAAAACATTGTAAAATGGTGGTTGGGTGATGTGAGAGAAAAAGTAGTTGGATGGGGTCAAAAAGTAAGAGAGAGAGGAAAAAGTAGTTGGGATGATCTTTTTTTTGGTTCATTGTTAAGAAGAAAGTGAGAAAAGATTGTGGGATGTAATTTTTTAGAGAGAGAAAGTTAGAAAGAGAGTGGGATGATCTTTTTTTTCATTCACCAATAATGGTGCTCTTAATTGTTTTCCGCTGCAAAATTCTGAATAAGCTGATACGTTATCACACGGGCGATAATACTTGGGTAATTCTCTAAGTTTTATATTATAAAGGTATTTTTGAAAAAGAGAGAATTATCGGGGTGTTACAAAGTGGTATCTGGGAGCTTTAGGTTATTTTCAAAAAAAATTTAGGCGCCTAAACTTATAGGATTATATTATTACATAAATTTTAGAGGTCCGAAAATTTTTATAGGAGACCGAATATTTTTTTTTTTTTTTGTCTTTCTTTTCTCCGAAAATTTTATTGTCGAAATTTTTTTTTTCTTTCGAAATTTTGTTATAGTTCGAAAATTTCGAATTTCCGAAATTTTCTTAGAATCGAATTTTTTTTGTCCTTCGATTTTTATAAGTCTGAAATATTTTTTTTTATGTCGAAATATTTTTTTAGACACTTAATTATTATTATCTTATAAAAGTGTCTGCATTATTTTTATGCCTTTAAAGTTTTTACTTGTTGCATTGTGAGAATGGGTAGTATAGGAAGGGCATATAGGATAGAAATATTATATGCCTGCATTGAATAGTTAGTTTAGCATGTTAATATTTTCTTCCCTGCTAACTATTCATGATTATTTTTCTTTCCTGCTAACTGTTTATATCTTTTTTCCCTGCTGATTATTATATTTTGTGCCTATGATGTTAATGGCATCTTTTATTATTATTGTTGGGAATTACGTACAGGGAGAGTACTCAAAATGTATTTGAATATATTTATTTGTTGTAGATCCTTAATCATGTCTGCCAGAGTAGAGAGTTACCAAAATCCTATTGTATTAAGTGATGATGAAGGTGACGATAATGTACCTGTCATTGATAATGAATATACCGGTTTCGAGCGGGTTATGCGTAAGATATTAAGGTCAGGGGCAGACAGTGATGATGAGCTCATTGTGGAGTTCGACCGTGCTAGGGTTCAAACCAGAAGAGACATTTACCATGCATCATTCAGGGTGGAAACTGATTCAGAGTCAGAGGATGAAGAGCCTCAACCTTCAAGGAGATCTAAACGACAAAGGAGATATGTCGAATATTATGATGAAGACATAGATGAGTTTGAAGATGAGATCTTCGTACCTGAGCTATACATAGAATTTGAGGACAGGAATGATAATGTGTTTCCTTAGGTTACTATTTATATTTTTTTTATTAGCGATTAGAGGAAATAATATATTATATAATAAGGTTGGTTAGTGGACCAACAGTGATAGAATAGTTTCATACAATTATTGTTTTCTTTTAGGAAGGTATAATATTATAGTAACATTCATTTTATTTAAATACCCGTTATGGAAGAATAAAAGTTATTATTTATTTATATGAGTGAGTAAGAATTTATTCTGGGCAAGTGATGGGAATATTTTATTTTCATTATGCGATCATATTCTGGCTTGCTTGTTTTTACTTGCATGTTGATGTGAATATATTTTACATGGATGCTTATGTGATTATTAGAGAACATTTCATGTTGAACTTGGAACTAGTTGAGAAATTGTTTGTTGATGCGATCTTTAATGATCAAATCAAATGTTGCCTTCTTAGTTGGAAGTGTGAGTTATGCTGGAACCTAAAGTAGGATTATATTACTTACAGGTCCCGAAGTAGAATGACTAACAACAATGACCTAGCTGCTGCGATTCGCCTATTGGCGGAGAAATTGACTCAGGAGCGAGCTGAGCGTCCTGAGACTGCTGGGGAAATGTTCGAAAGACTAGCTAAGGTTAAGACACCATACTATAAGGGGCAAGCTGACCCAACCATCTTAGAAAACTGGATTAGGGAGTTTGAGAAACTTTTTGAGGTTGTGAACTGCCCTGAAAATATGCGAGTGGGTCAAGCTGTGCTATATCTGAAAGATGAGGCTGATTTATGGTGGAGAGAGAGTGGAGCTAAATTGAGTGATGTGGAAGGATTCAATTGGGATGCATTTGTGACTACCTTGAGAAGGGAGTTTTACCCTGCCTTTACGAGGAAGCAAAAATCCCATGAATTCATTAACCTTAGGATGGGTAGTATGACCATCTTTGAGTATCATAGCCCTGTCCAGATTTTCACCTGAGGTTGTAGCCACTGAGGAGCTTAAAGCTCAGAGGTTTGAACAAGGTTTGACTGAGGAGATACAACTGGGATTAGGAGGAGAGACCTTTACGTCCCTAGATGTTGTGTATGGGAGAGCATCTCATATCTATGGTCTGCAGTCAAGGAGAGATAAGAAAAATGTAGTAGTAGGTGAAAAGAGGAAAGATTTTAATGCTGGGGGAAACCAAGGGAATTTCAAGAGAAACCGGAATGGTAGTGGGAATTTCCAAGGGAGGAACAACTAAGATAATCGCAGCAAGGGTAAACCTGAGAGAGTGCATCACTGCAAATTTTGTGACAAAAACCATCCTGGGAAAAACTGTAAGGGAGAACCAGTGACTTGTAACTACTGCCAAAAGAAGGGTCATAGGGAGTACGAGTGCTACTCTAAGCATGGTAAAGATCAGAAAGGTCGGGGAGTGGAAATCAGGTCAGATCAGGGTTCAATCAGTCAGGGAACCAAGGTCCTAAGTCTGGAGGACAGCAGAATACTCAGGGGAACTATAATAAGCCTGCAAGTGAGAACCCCAACCAAGGTAAGCCTGCGGGAAAAATGTTCGTGATGAGTCGAAAGGAAGCTGAAAAATCTGCCGACGTAGTTTCTGGTAATTTTTATATTAACTCAGTCCTTGTTAAAACATTATTTGATTCGGGGGCGACTTATTCTTTCGTTTCGTCGTCTGTTATCCGAAGTATGGGTTTAGTCGATTCTGAAGAAATTGATTTGCCTGTTAGTATACCTACTGGTGAGACCATAAGGTGTACCAAATTGTTTAAAAACTTGCCTCTGAAGATAGGGGACTGTTTTTCCTTCTGACTTGATAGAGTTTAATCTGGGAGACCTGGATGTAATTCTGGGGATGGATTGGCTAAGTTTATACAAGGCCAAAATAGATTGTGAAGTTCAGAAAGTAGTTTAAAGGAATCCTTTGGGTAAGCTGACTTCGTATCGACGTTTTGGGAAATCCAAGAACTTTGGGGTCATTGATGTGTTCAAGTTTATCGGGGTTTTTACGTTGTTTTAGACGTTTTTTGGATGGAAGGCTTGGTCGTAGTCACGACATTAGCGCACTTTTAGGCTTGAGCGGAAGTTTAAGGTTGAAGTTGTAAGAGAGTGTTAAGGTACGACATTTTGAGCCTTTGGAGTCGTCGTATTGGTGCTGGATGTGAGTGTTTGGAGTTGTTGGGAGCTTTGGGCTATACTCACTTTGGGCATCAAACGCAAGCAGCACATGAACATCATCGAACAGCATCGGAGCCATCATCATTCTCGCCAGCCAAGCAGCAGGCAAGTTCAAGGCCCAGGTCGCACCTCGCGACCTGTACCGCACCTCGCGACCTGGGCATTTTTGTGGTCCATTGGTTCCAGTCGCAAAATACGGGGTGCGACCCTGCTCGCACCCCGCGACCTGGCTATGTCGCACCTCGCGAAGTCTGCCGCACCTCGCGACCCCTGACGCTGGCCAAAGTCGGCTAAGTTGCCGACTTAGACAACTCGTAACTTTCTTCTTTTTTTCGTTATATTTTCTTATGGGAGTATAAATAGGACAGTATTCATAACCCTAAAGGGTTGGCCACTCTTAAAAAGAACTCCCTTTTGTTTTAGTTTCTAGTTTTCTTCTTCCATTGAGCTCTATGTATTTCACTTTTGTATTTTGGACAAGAAGCATGGAACTTGTTGCTTGAACTCTCTTGGGAATGGTTGATTGAAGCTTTTGACGGTTTATTGTAAGATTTACTCTTTCTCATACTCTATATCTTGGTTATTGTCTAGCTTTAAATATTAATATTAATGGTCATGACTTGGATTAGCTAGGAGTAATACTAGTTGATGTTTATTGTTGACTTAATGCTAGGTTTTGGATATAATCTGATGTTATATGCTCAACCATGTTGTAGTAAGCTAGGTTCTCTTGATTTATGCTGAACATTATTGAGTGAATCTAGTTAAGCTAGACAAGTTGTTGAATGCTTAGCGCTTGTTTAAATATCGGCAATATTATCGGTTCTCTATTCTTAATGCGACTCTTAGTTTGAATCTCGACGCTAGGAGAGGTTGATTGAGAATTAGGATTTTGTAATGCGCAGATCGTACTTACTTAACTACAACTTGAGAGAACGGAGGATTCGATCCTTAATGATAATCAACCAAGAATTGAGTAGACTTGTAGTGAATCGATAAATAGATCCGTAGAAGTGGATATCAACTGGACCCTAACTTCGTTATTATTGACTTTCACTAATTAATTTTCATCTTGTTTGCTCGTCTAGATTTTGATTTGATTAAAAATCCCTCATTGCCTCGATTGTTTATCATGTAGAGAAATCTAGGTGATCAGTTTCATTAAATACACTCGCTTCCCCCATTTCCCTGTGGATACGAACCCTACTTCCTATCTACATTTATTTGTAAAAGAGAGTAGGAGAAATTTATATTTGGTGACTCTCACGACAAGAGCCCGCCAAATTTTGGCGCCGTTGCCGGGGAAACGGTGTTACTTGTTTATATTTAGTGTATGTTTTTGGATTGTATTGCTTATGGTTTTTGTTTATGGTTAATACTCGTACCACTAACAGAGAAAATTTGCAGTACGATCGAGATCTAGAACTAACTCTTTTCAGGTTGAGAAGAGAATTGCGTGAAGGCTTTAGAGAGCTTCCGTTTTCGCTTGAATTTGAAGAAGAGATGCCTCCTAGAGTCGAGCACCGCACTTTAAAGGAGCTCACTGCTCCTAACCTTGACCAACAGCCTTTGTGTATCAAATTTCCGGAACCGGAAGTGGGGGACACATTTGAGCTAAAGTCGGGGTTGATACATTTGCTTCCCTCATTCCATGGGCTAAATGGTGAAGATCCAAATAAACATTTGTCAGAGTTTCATGTGGTATGCAGCGGCATGAAACCAAGTGGAGTTTCAGAAGACAGAATCAAGCTTAAAGCCTTCCCTTTTTCATTAAAAGATGCAGCAAAGGACTGGATGTACTACCTTCCGGCCGGCAGCATCACCACTTGGGCACAATTGAAAAAGAGCTTTCTCGAGAAATACTTTCCCACTTCTAAATCATCTACATTGAAGAAGGAGATAAGTAACATTGAGCAACGGGGTGATGAGTCTTTTTATGAGTATTGGGAGAGGTTTAAGAAGTTATGTGCTAGCTGTCAATACCACGGTTATTCAGAGGAAGATTTGGTGCTATACTTCTATAATGGCTTGTGTGATGAGGATGCTAGGATGGTCTATGCAGCAAGTGGTGGCTCCATTGTGAATAAAACTGCACTCGCTGCTAAGGAACTGTTAAATGAGCTTGCTGAAAGCTCGAGGCAGTTTAGTAGAAGGTCTGGATCTCGACGTGTGGTCGCCGAGGGTTCTAGTTCTTCTAAGTTGGAAGATCAGGTGCAAGCTCTCACATCCATGATGCGAGAATTCATAGTGAAAGAGAAAACTCACCAAGTGAAGGCTTGTGGCATTTGCTCTTCAAATCATCCAACTGATTTTTGCCCTCATCTACAAGAAGAACCGAGTGAAGAGGTTAAGGCGGCCGGTTTTCAGGGTCAGGGTTTCCAAAAAAGATATGATCCATATTCGAGCACCTACAATCCAGGATGGCGGGATCATCCTAATTTGAGGTACGGGAACACTCCAGGGGAACCAAAGAACCACCGCAGCAAGTATAACCGCCCACCACCTCCTTATTCGAGGCCACCGGAGCAAGGAGCTCCATATTTTCGGCCGCAAGGCCAATCACAGGGACCGAGTACCAGCATGTCTACAGAGGATATGATTAATGCTTTAACTAAAAATGTTACTAACAAGCAGGGAAATATGGTTCAGTTTCAGGAGGAGACCCGTTCGAGCATAAAGAATTTAGAAAAGCAAATGAGTCAAGTCTCGGGAGCTGTGGGTCGATTAGAGGCTCGTGATTCGGGTAAGCTACCGTCTCAAACGGAGGTTAATCCGAGACAAAATGCAAGTGCCATAACACTAAGAAGTGGAAAAGAACTAAAGGACAATGATAAGGAGACCACTAAAGACAAAGAGGAAGAGGTTGTTGTTTATGAATCAGTGCCTGATGCCGAGCCATTGTCATCTACATCAAATGAGCAATCCAAGCAACCACCACCTCCATCACCTTATGAGCCGGTTCCACCATTTCCTACTGAAAGACACTCGAAGAAAGGAGTGCGATAAAGACATTTACGAAACCTTTCGTAAATGTGAGGTAAACATTCCCCTTTTAGATGCTTTAAAACAAATTCCTAGGTATGCAAAGTTTCTTAAGGAAATGTGCACTACCAAAAGAAAACAACGGTTAAGGGGAGCACAAAAGGTTAAGGTTAGTGAACATGTGTCTGCCATGTTTCAAAAGAAACTTCCTCCAAAATGCAGTGATCCAGGCATGTTTGCTATACCTTGTGTGATTGGGAACACCACGTTTCCAAAGGCTATGCTAGACTTAGGGGCTTCTATAAATGTAATTCCTTATTCTTTGTACGAGTCCTTAAAGCTAGGTGCCTTACACGAAACAGGTGTTGTGATTCAGTTAGCTGACCATTCTAATGCTTATCCTAAGGGAATAGTGGAAGACGTGTTAGTTAAGGTCGATAAGTTGATTTTTCCTGCCGATTTTTATGTCCTAGATATGGAGCACGATAAACATGCGACCCCTATTTTGTTAGGACGACCATTTTTAAAAACTGCTAGGACTAAAATTGATGTGCATAGTGGGTCTCTTACTATGGAGTTTGATGGAGATACAGTAGAGTTCAACATTTATGATTCCATGAGATTCCCGAGTGACGATCATTCATGTTATTCTATAGATGTGATTGACTCTTTTTCGCAGGACGTGTTTGAAATTGATGGTAAAGATGAATTGCAGGTGGTTCTTGAGCATAGTTTGAAAGATAATGAAATTGAGTGTGTTTTAAGCGCTAATTAGCAGGAAATAGTACAGGTTTTGGAAGATCAAGACAAGCTTTCGACGGTCCCTTTTCATTTTGGACCCGTCCCACTAACCATTCCTAGAGAGAAGTTGTTACCATCTGTTTTGCAGGCCCCAAAAGTGGAATTGAAGCCACTTCCCGATAATTTGAAGTATGTATTCCTTGGAGAAGGAGAAACATTACCAGTGATCATCTCAAGTCAGCTCACCCAGGAGCAAGAAAGAAGACTTATTGAGGTTCTTAAGGAGCATAGAGAAGCAATTGGATGGACGATTGCCGACATCAAAGGCATAAGTCCTAACACATGCATGCATCGGATCTTGATTGAAGATGACGCGAAACCAGTGAGGCAACCACAGCGCCGGTTAAACCCACCTATGATGGAGGTAGTGAAAGCAGAAATTCTGAAATTACTCCCAGCAGGTATGATTTACCCTATTTATGATAGCAAATGGGTTAGTCCTACCCAAGTTGTGCCTAAGAAGACGGGTGTAACTGTTGTGGAAAACCAAAATGGTGAGTTGATTCCTACACGTATCCAAAATGGATGGCGTGTTTGCATTGACTATCGTAAATTGAATGCTGTGACTAGGAAATACCATTTTCCTTTGCCATTTATAGATCAGATGCTTGAAAGACTTTCTAGTCATGCCTTATATTGCTTCTTAGATGGTTATTCAGGGTACTTCCAGGTGGCTATTGCGCCAGAGGATCAAGAGAAAACCACATTTACGTGTCCTTTTGGCACGTTTGCATATAGGCGCATGCCTTTTGGGTTATGTAATGCCCCTGCCACTTTTCAGAGATGTATGATGAGTGTATTCTCTGAATATGTCGAAAGGTTTGTTGAAGTTTTTATGGATGATTTCACTATACATGGAGATTCTTTTGACAGTTGCTTGCAACACTTAGTTTTTGTGCTTTTGAAAAATGAGGAGGAAATTTGTTAGAGACAAGGATTGTGCATTCTCGCCATTTCCAAACTCTTTTGGTTTCACATATATTTTATTAGCTGTGGATTATGTTTCGAAGTGGGTGGAAGCTAAATCCACTAGGACTGACGACGCTAAAGTGGTTGCAGATTTTGTGAAGTCTAATATCTTTTGCAGGTTCGGGATCCCGAGAGCTTTGATTAGTGATAAAGGGACTCACTTTTGCAACCATACCATAGGAGCGTTGCTGAAAAGGTATCATGTTACTCACAAGACTTCCACTGCATATCATCCACAAATTAAACAAATGGTCAAGCGGAAGTGTCCAACCGTGAAATCAAATCTATCCTCGAGAAGACGGTGAATCCATGTCGAAAGGATTGGAGTTTACGGTTGGAGGATGCCTTGTGGGCGTATAGAACAGCATATAAAACGCCTATCGGTATGTCTCCATATCGGTTGGTGTTTGGGAAGCCGTGTCATCTTCCAGTTGAGCTCGAGCATACAGCCTACTGGGCAGTGAAAAGCTTCAACATGGCTATTGATGAAGCCGGTTTGCACCGAAAGTTACAGCTCCAAGAATTGAATGCAGCGATTTATAAAGCTAAGACTAAGGCGTGGCACGATAAGCTGATTATTCGGAAAGAACTTAAGGTTGGTCAAAAAGTTCTCCTATTTCAGTCCCGCCTTCGCCTATTTCCAGGTAAACTCTGTTCTCGTTGGATTGGGCCATTCATTATTGTGAGAGTATTCCCCCATGGTGCCGTGGAAATCATGAGCGAAGCTACTTCGAAGATTTTAAAGGTAAATAGGTAAAGACTTAAGCCATACTTTGATGGATTCGAGCAAGTAGGGGCTGAGGATGTCCCTCTCATCGACCCGGAGTATGGATAAGGTTCTTTAGAATGCTTCGTCGTGTCGACGACGTTAAATAAACGAACTTGGATGTATATATTTGTTTCAAATCTTTTATTTGCATTTTTTTTCGTTGTAGGATATTATGCTTGTTTGGTTATGATTTTTGCTGGAAATCCGAGAAATTTGAAGAATGAGAAGTGTGTTGTGTGTGTGAGTAATTTGTGAGTTACAACAAGTTTGAAAGAATGTTAGAGAGTCATTTCAAAAAGAAGAAAAACCGAACAAGAGAGACTTTTTGAGCGAAGGATTTCAGCCCAGGTCGCACCTCGCGACCTGTACCGCGACCCGCGAATCTGGTGGGTTTTTGAAGTAAAAATGCAGAGTCGGATCGCACGGTGCGAGCAATGTCGCACCTCGCGAAACCTTGATGTCGCACCTCGCGACTTCTGCCGCACCTCGCGACCTGGGTAAATCCCGCTTCTTCCTCTTCTTTAAACACGATTCTCCTCTCCCTCTCATTCTACCCACTCGACTATCTCACTCTTCCACTCCCTCACAGCAGCACGTCTCTCTCTCATACTCTTCCACCGCCTTTTCACCACCTTACCGCCACTCCACCGCCAAAAACCGCCGCCCCATCCGTCTCTAAAACTACCCACCTTCATCTCCTTCTTTAATTCATCACCTCACACTCAATTTTCAGAATTTATTTTCAAAAACAAAAATCAAACCCTAAAATTTGGGGGTTTTCTTTTGGTGAAGAATTTGGGGAAATTGGGGGATATAAGTTGAAGATACAAGCAAAGGAAGGAGTTTAATCACCACAACAACAACTACATTACATTCTTAAGAGCATTTGAAGGCTTCACTTGGTACACAATTTCCATCTCTAACAACACTTTGTTTTGTTTGAGAAAACTTGGATTGTTGTTGGTTGTTATTGTTGTATGTTTAATTGGTGATTGATTGTTAAGGGTTGAGAATTATTGTGTTGAGCATTGTTTCACTTGGGAATTAGTGGTTGTGTTGCATTGTGTGGAGGGAGTTGTTGCTTAGAAATGGCCTCACAAAAGAGAAAGACTACTAATGCTAGCTCGAGCCGTGCCCCTCGTGTTGACACCATGGGTTTGAACAACCTCACTTCCGAGCATAAAAGGAAATGGCTTCGCCTAACTAAACCCGGAAGAACCATACAAGAAACCAAGTTTATTTGTTTGGATACATTACGAACCTTAGGGTTGCGTGCGCCCGTAGAGCAATTATTGGGTAAAGTCGGCTTACACGGTTTTACTGCATTTCAAGCCCGTACTTATGAACGCTACACTTTAGAATTCCTTTCCACATTAGAGAAGGGTAGCGATGAGGATGGAAAGTTCATTACATTTCACCTAAATGATAATGAACACACAATGCACTACAATGAAATCATGGAAGCTTTTGGGTGGACTTATGTGGAGGATAGGGATTTTGAAGCTCCGGGCGTATTCAATGATTCTATGTTCTATGGTAACATCACCAATGGTTTGACATGGCATGGGAGATGCAAGAATAGCTCCCTCCCACATCCGGCACTCCGTTTTTCCCACCAATTCCTTACCATGACTATCTTTTGCCATGGTGAGCCTACGAACCTTCCATAGTTTGATTTAAAATGTTTGTGGGCCATGACACCTGAGGGATGTGGTTGCCCGGATTGGGTTGGAATATTTGTTAACAATTGCTTGGAGATCGCGAGAAAAGAGAGCGGGAAAATAAGTATGGGTGGAATGGTTTCCCTTTTGGCCAGTTACTTGGAGGAAGAGATTCCGACGGACAATAACGGCAAACAGAGTCTTCAGGCATTAGGTACTATTGATGCTCGTTTTTCAGCAGCCTCCAATGTGTACAATAAGGATCAATTGAAGAAGGCATCAATGTTGTGGGTTTCCCCAAGAGGCAACCATTATGTATGGCTTTACGGGGCCAATAGTGTGAAATATATGGTTTTGCCTCAGCCTCAGAAAACAGTTATCACCGCTACTACATCTCATCGTCAGCTCTATCTCCCTCCGGATGATACTTATCGAGATGCAGTTGAAGAAGAGTTTGGTAGGGCGCGTGCCCAGCCGCAGCCTGCAGCCGAAACCCCCGAGCCCCCTTCAATATTTCACACCATGGTCGAGACAAGATTTGATGCTATTGAGGAGAGTCAAAATATGTTCGGGATACAATTAAATGATATGCAGCGGCAATTGGATGGGTTTGAGGACATAATGTACTCTATGTCTTCCATGGTTTCGACCATGAATTCTTTCTTTGTGGCCTCTAACCCCGGTTACCCTGACCCCACTGCTACCATCGAGATGCACCGCCGACGAAGGCAAGCGGAGCGTGACTCTAGGGGAGCGGGAGATCGCGATCCTGGTGGGCCTTCCGGTTCTTAAATGGTTAGTTTTATTTCCTTCTTCTCACATTGAGGACAATGTGTATTTTAAGTGTGGGGGGGAGGAATGAAGTTCGGATTGTAAATATTTATACGCTTTATGTTTTATGTCGTATTTTCATGAGATTGAAAAAAAAATGAAATGAAAAAAAAAAAGAAAAAAGAAAAAAAGAAAGATGATAAAATGAATCCCGCTAAGTTGAAAACCCGCAAGGGCGGGCGACTTAGGCAAAATTTGGGGGCCTTGATAGGTTGGAAACCCGAAAGGGCAGCCTATGCAAAATAAAAGGCTTAAAGAGCGGGTGAGTTGTGAGCTTCTAAAAAAAATTTGAGAGGCTAGGATGAAAACCCGAAAGGGCTCCTAGGCAAAATGAGAGAAAAAGAAAAGAGAGGAAAATTTTATTGCTCATTTGCGGAGTTTTGGTGGCATAAGGATGGAGGCGTTTTCGGAGTTTTCGGGTAGGTTGTGGAAATATGTTGATATCCTTGTTCATATGGTGATTTGTAAAGTTGTGCTTATTGTTTAAAGTTTGAATTCCTTTTGCAACTTGGAGTTTAAGCTTTATATTGATGGTTAGTTGAGTATTTTTTTTGTATTTTTTGTAGTAAGCATGGAATTTCCCCCTTTTTGTCATTGTTCCATGGCTTACTTGGTGTAAGTTAGTTGGAGTAGATTTTAGGTTACGTTTGTGGTTTGAAGTAAGCATGGAGTTTATTCCTTTTTGCAGCACTCCATGGCTTGCTTAGGTTAGGATAGTTGGATTGGTTGGAGAGTTAAGGCGACGTTTGGTGTTGATTCACTTGGGCATTGTTTTTATTTATTTATTCTCTTCATTAAGCTTACTCGAGGTCGAGTAAAGACTAAGTGTGGGGGTATTTGATGTGTTCAAGTTTATCGGGGTTTTTACGTTGTTTTAGACGTTTTTTGGATGGAAGGCTTGGTCGTAGTCATGGCATTAGCGCACTTTTAGGCTTTAGCGGAAGTTTAAGGGTGAAGTTGTAAGAGAGTGTTAAGGTACGACATTTTGAGCCTTTGGAGTCGTCGTATTGGTGTTGGATGTGAGTGTTTGGAGTTGTTGGGAGCTTTGGGCTATAGTCACTTTGGGCATCAAACACAAGCAGCACATGAACATCATCGGACAGCATCGGAGCCATCATCATTCTCGCCAGCCAAGCAGCAGGCAAGTTCAAGGCCCAGGTCGCACCTCGCGACCTGTACTGCACCTCGCGACCTGGGCATTTTTGTGGTCCATTGGTTCCAGTCGCAAAATACGGGGTGCAACCCTGCTCGCACCCCGCGACCTGACTATGTCGCACCTCGCGAATTCTGCCGCACCTCGCGACCCCTGACGCTGGCCAAAGTCGGCTAAGTTGCCGACTTAGACAACTCGTAACTTTCTTCTTTTTTTCGTTATATTTTCTTATGGGAGTATAAATAGGACAGTATTCATAACCCTAAAGGGTTGGCCACTCTTAGAAAGAACTCCCTTTTGTTTTAGTTTCTAGTTTTCTTCTTCCATTGAGCTCTATGTATTTCACTTTTGTATTTTGGACAAGAAGCATGGAACTTGTTGCTTGAACTCTCTTGGGAATGGTTGATTGAAGCTTTTGACGGTTTATTGTAAGATTTACTCTTTCTCATACTCTATATCTTGGTTATTGTCTAGCTTTCAATATTAATATTAATGGTCATGACTTGGATTAGCTAGGAGTACTACTAGTTGATGTTTATTGTTGACTTAATGCTAGGTTTTGGATATAATCTGATGTTATATGCTCAACCATGTTGTAGTAAGCTAGGTTCTCTTGATTTATGCTGAACATTATTGAGTGAATCTAGTTAAGCTAGACAATTTGTTGAATGCTTAGCGCTTGTTTAAATATCGGCAATATTATCGGTTCTCTATTCTTAATGCGACTCTTAGTTTGAATCTCGACGCTAGGAGAGGTTGATTGAGAATTAGGATTTTGTAATGCGCAGATCGTACTTACTTAACTACAACTTGAGAGAACGGAGGATTCGATCCTTAACGATAATCAACCAAGAATTGAGTAGACTTGTAGTTAATCGATAAATAGATCCGTAGAAGTGGATATCAACTGGACCCTAACTTCGTTATTATTGACTTTCACTAATTAATTTTCATCTTGTTTGCTCGTCTAGATTTTGATTTGATTAAAAATCCCTCATTGCCTCGATTGTTTATCACGTAGAGAAATCTAGGTGATCAGTTTCATTAAATACACTCGCTTCCCCCATTTCCCTATGGATACGAACCCTACTTCCTATCTACATTTATTTGTAAAAGAGAGTAGGAGAAATTTATATTTGGTGACTCTCACGACAAGAGCCCGCCAGTCATCTCTGCAATGCAAGTGAAGAAGTTGATGAAGAAGGGGTGTGAGTTATATTTCTGTAGTGTACAAGATGTGAGTAAAGAAGTTGGGGTGAGTATTGAAGACGTTCCGATTGTGAACGAGTTTATGGACGTGTTCCCGAGTGAGATTTCGGGTATGCCGCCTGTTAGAGCTGTTGAGTTCACCATAGACTTAGTTTCTGGAACTGCACCTATATCTAAAGCACCCTATAGAATGGCACCTCCGGAAATGAGTGAGTTGAAGACGCAGTTGCAAGAATTGTTCGATAAGGGTTATATTAGACCTAGTGCATCACCTTGGGGAGCTCCTGTGTTGTTTGTGAAGAAAAGGGATGGAAGCATGAGGCTATGTATTGATTATAGGGAGTTGAATAATGTAACCATCAAGAACAAATATCCCTTGCCTAGAATAGACGACCTATTCAACTAGTTGAAGGGAGCGAGTGTGTTCTCAAAGATTGACTTACGTTCAGGATATCATCAATTGAGGGTAGCTGATAGGGATGTGCCTAAGACTTCCTCTAGAACGCGTTATGGTCACTATGAGTTCACTGTAATGCCATTTGGGTTAACCAATGCTCCTGCTATATTTATGGATTTAATGAATAAGATCTTTCATGAGTTTCTTGATAAGTTTGTGGTAGTTTTCATTGATGACATACTGATATATTCAAGAAATGAGGATGAGCATGATAAGCACTTGAGGATCATTTTGGAGACATTGAGGAAAAACCAATTGTATGCCAAGTTCTCTAAGTGTGAATTCCGTTTGGAGAAAGTAGCGTTTCTGGGTCACTATGTGTCTAAGGAGGGAGTCTCAGTAGATCCTGCCAAAATTCAAGCTGTGAGTGAGTGGCCAACTCCAAAGAGCGTGTCAGATATCATAAGTTTCCTAGGTCTAGCTGGTTATTATAGGAGATTTGTGAAAGATTTCTCAAAAAATAGCAAGACCTATGACCAATTTGATGAAAAAGGAGTCAAAATTTGAGTGGAGTGAAAAGTGTGAAGAAGCCTTTCAGATTTTGAAAGATCGTTTAACCTCTGCACCTGTTTTGACCCTGCCGGATGGGAATGAGGGATTTGAGGTATATAGTGATGCTTCGAAGAATGGTTTGGGATGTGTGTTGCAACAGAATGGGAAGGTGATTGCGTATGCATCGCGTCAGTTGAAACCTTATGAGGCTAATTACCCTACCCATGATCTAGAGTTAGCTGCCATTGTGTTCGCCTTGAAGATTTAGAGGCACTATCTGTATGGGGTAACTTGTAAGATATTCACAGACCATAAGAGCTTGAAGTACATCTTTACCCAGAAAGACCTCAACATGAGGCATAGGAGATGGCTAGAGTTGAAAAAGGACTATGACTTAGACATCCAATACCATAAGGGGAAGGCAAATGTAGTCGCTGATGCGCTGAGTAGAAAGTCAAGTCATAGTATGAATGCCTTGATAGTTCCTGAGGAGTTGTGTCGAGATATGCAAAGGCTTAGCCTAGAAATTCTAAATCCTGGAGAGATCGAGGCAAGGTTGAGTGTTTTTTCATTAGGATTGTCAATTCTAGACGAAATCAAAGAAGGTCAAGTCGGGGATGAGCATCTAGAGAAGATTAAGGAGAAGATGAGCCAGGGAAAAGAAGGTGATTTCAAGGTCTATGATGATGGTAGTTTGAGGTTTAAAGGAAGGTGGTGTGTACCACAAAAATGTGATGAGCTTAAGAGACGTCTTATGGATGAGGGCCATAATACACCGTACTCTGTGCACCCTGGGGGTGACAAGTTATATAAAGACCTTAAGGGTGGGGTGTCTATTGGTGGCCAAACATGAAGAGAGAGGTAGCTGAGTATGTGTCTAAGTGCCTAACCTGTCAAAAGGTGAAGATAAATCATAAAAGACCCATGGGAAAAGTTCAATCCTTAGAGGTTCCGGGATGGAAGTGGGATTCCATATCGATGGATTTTGTAACTGCTTTGCCTAGAACAAGGAGTGGCAATGATACTATTTGGGTTATTGTGGACCGTCTGACGAAGTCTGCCGTGTTCATACCAATCAAAGAGACATGGAAGAAGAAGCAACTTGCGAAGACGTATGTTAAGCATGTGGTGAGACTACATGGAGTTCCAAAGGATATCATTTCTGACCGTGACTCTAGGTTTCTTTCGAAATTTTGGAAAAAGGTCCAATTAAACCTTGGGACAACATTGAAGATGAGTACAGCCTTTCACCCTACGACTGATGGTCAGACTGAGAGGACTAACCAGACGATGGAGGATATGTTGAGAGCATGTGCTATTGATTTTCAAGGTAGTTGGGAGGACCAATTAGACCTGATCGAGTTTTCTTATAACAATAGTTACCATGCGAGCATTAAGATGGCACCTTTCGAGGCCTTATATGGACGAAAATGTAGAAGCCCCATTTGTTGGAATGACTTTAGTGAGAATATAGTCTTGGGGACGGAATTTATTGAAGAAACCGTCAAGAATGTCAGACTAATTCAGGCTAGAATTCAAGCTGCACAAGATAGACAGAAGAGTTATGCTGACTTGAAGCGACGTGAAGATGAGTTTGCTATAGGTGATAAGGTGTTCTTGAAAGTATCACCCACTAAGGGCGTCATGAGATTTGGGAAAAAGGGCAAGTTAAGTGCTAAATATGTAGGCCCATATGCGATTCTGGAGCGAATTGGGAAAGTAGCCTACCGATTGGCTTTGCCAATGGAGTTTGAAAAGATGCATGATGTCTTCCATATTTCCCAACTTAAGCATTACATCCCTGATGAACGTCATGTCCTAGAGCCTGAGCGAATTCAGATCGATAGTAGCCTCACATATGAGGAAAGGCCTGTTAAGATTCTCGACAGAAAAGTGCGTAGTACACGCAATAAAGACGTCCACATCGTGAAGGTACTTTGGTCTAACCACGAATCTGAAGAGGCAACGTGGGAAGCCGAAGATGAGATGAAAAAGAAGTATCCAGACTTGTTCCTCGAGGTGAGTTACGAGGGCGTAACTCGTTTTCTTTAAGGGGGATAGAATGCGATAAATTTCGCGCTTTTTGTCTATTTTTATGAGATTTTTATGGATATGTACGCCTATGTTGGGCAATTTGCACACGTTAGTGCTAAAGAAGTAGATTCTCCGCATAAGAAAGCGTGTTCATAAGTAACACAAGTGTTTTAAGTTAGCAAAAGTGTGCACGAGTAGCACAATTCTTTGTAAACTTTTGAAAAGAAGAGTTCAAGTTTTGAAAAATATATGAGTTTTTGTGTCATGTTTCGGGACGAAACTTCTTTTAAGGGGGGTAGACTGTAATCCCCCATAATTTTTAAGGATTTTATAAATATATTTTATCATTTATATATTTATATTTTAGTTGAAATGATTTTATTATTTAAAGAGGGTTGACTATTTTAAAAGTCAAATGAAATTATTTTAAGGATTTAAGGAAGTTGAAAATATTTTAATTAGGCATGCTTTGAAAAAGGTTTGAAATACGAATTTGATTTGGAAAATAAGTCTAAGTGGACTTGAGGAACCCAAATTCTAAGTAGATAAGGAAAAAATGAGTTATATTGATGCTAGGAGTTCTAATTTATCAATCCTAGTTGTCATCAAATTCTATTCAAACTCAATCTCCTTTTCCTAAGCCCAAAAAGAAAACCCTACTTATAAATACCTTGAGCCCAACTATTTTACCACATAAAGATTATTTTCTCTCTCCTCTCTCAAAACTCACGGCATTCTTCCTTTCTTCCTCTCTTCCTCTTCCACGTGATTTTGGTTTTCTTCCTCTCAAGTTTCTTTCTTCTTCTTCAAGTAACGCTTTCTTCTTCGCTAAGAAACATCACCACCACCGTCGAACACCAGTGCCGCCGCCGCTGCTGCTGCCGTTGCTCTTCTTGGCCGGCGCACCATCCCACTTCTCTCTTGTTTTGGTTTAATTATTTTCTTCTTCCTCAAGTTTCCATTAAAGACTATGTTTTTATGCTTTATTTTAATGTTAATCATGTTTATTGATCTTAATTTACTGTTATAATAAATAATCTTGATTCATATATATTATATATTATAAGAATAAAAATTCAGATTTATTTATTATTGTTAGATTGAAGTTTTAATCATTAAAGCATGGATTTTTAGGGTGTTAATTATTAGAAAACCATAGTAGCATGTTGAATACTATGAGATTGGTTTAGATTATGAATTTAAACATGTTTAAATATGTTTAAAGAGGGTTTTATGATTTTATAAGTTGCTGGAATTTCAGAAAATATTTTATTTATGGAGTTTTAGGAATTTTAATTACTAGTATGGTAGTACTATGCTAGGAATTAGAAGTAATTGAACTTTTGATAGTAAAATCAACTTTTGAATATGTTTAAAGGGGATTTTAAATATTTTAAAGTTGCTGTCTTTTTATTTAAGAGTATTGATTTTAGTTTATATTGATTTCTAAGCGGAGAATATTCTGTAGGAGACTTTTAAAGGGCTAAAAGTGGCATGCCGATTAGTTTACACAAGGTACGTACATACTTGTGGGATTATATGATTAATATCATGATTTAAGGAGGAAAAAGTTGTAGTATCATGTATAGGAACTTATTAAGTTCATATATGATTTTTAGTATGATTGATTTCTACATGTTTTATGCCTGTGAGCAAGCATGTTAATTATTAGATTTATTATGAGTGAAGAATTGTCATGTTTGTATGGATTTATTGATGCAAGCATGTGGATGGGAACTTTAATTATTAATTGACATGGGGGAATTAATATGCTATTAAGATTGATTCATGATTATTCATGTGTTCCCTTACAAGTATTATTTTCACTACTTTATGAGGACTGTGGGCCTTATTTGGTAAGTTGATAAGTATGCCTTTTAAAGGTAAGTTTGATTGTTGGCTAGGTCCAACCAATGAGAAAGTTAAGATTAAAAGAAAGTTAAGACAATCGTGTCACTGAAGCTACTGTTATTTCAAGAAATAATGTTGGAGACAAAGTATTCATCCCACGAATGACATGAACACCATCTGACTCAACGAAATTTCCGATTAAATTTCAAAGAAGACAATTTCCTATAGCAGTGTGTTTTGCTATGACGATAAATAAATGTCAAGGACAATCTTTGTCACATGTAGGTTTGTATCTCCCTAGACCCGTTTTCAGCTATGATGAGCTTTATGTCGCCATGTCTAGAGTCACAAGTATAAAAGGACTTAATCCTTACTTGTGATAAAGAGAGCAAGTTACGTAAAACTACAACCAATGTAGTTTATAAGGAAGTGTTCTAAAACTTATAAATTTAAATTTTTATAAATTTGAATATATGCAATATTTCAAATTTTTGGTTGTTTATCTATAACACACTTTAATCATTTATGATATATTAATATTTCCAAACAAGTACAAGCTTATTGACAAATGTCTCTTTTATTACGAAAACTGCCGGGACATGAAGGTTATCCAATAGATGTTTTTTATATGACATATTAATATAACAGGAAAATTTAAATAAATTCTAAAAGTTCACTTTTGAAATGTTAATTAATTAAACATGATTCTTCTCGTGCATTTCTGCACGGGTCAAAAAAAAACTAGTAATATATATTACTTCAACATCCATATGTTCAATTTTTGCACAACTACATTACAAGTGTGAGCTCATAATCTACCCATAACGGTCACTTGCACTTCTCCTTTTATCAGCCAAAAGGCGAGCAGCATAAACTCCAATCCCAGCATCTGGCCTCGGCATAAAAACGTCCATGTCTGCATAACCTGTGCTAGGAAAGTTGCAGGACAAACAACGTATGCTAAAATCCTGCTGTTCTTCTTCTTGTTGTTCCTGCTTATCATCATCAATACCTTCTTCATTCGATCATTTTTTATCCCTCTTATACCTATGCCAAGCTGCTTGAATGAAGCAAGCAGCCCATGTCCTCCATTGCTGAGAGTGAAATCTGAGTCTATCTCTAACTTCTCTGCTATGCATCTTCCTAAACTGCGATGCGATGAACTTAAGGTCCTTGGCTTTCAGACTAAACCCTTCGACATCAGATATCGCCTTCACAGTTCTCGTCGAGCATGGGAGGGTAGTATTGCTTTGTTGCCTGTTGTCTAACACCCAAGTCAATACTTCCTCCCCACAAAAACCATTCGGACCGAGCTTTGATGAGTTGAAGAACCCAACCCGCCCACCATCTGTTGTGTAGGAGTACATATGCCCTCGCATAATGAAGAACATTTCATCCACAGGTTCACCCTCACAGAGTAGATACATGCCTTGGGTGTATAATGTGGGCTTCAGTCTCTCACAGATCGCGTTTAAGGTCTGATCATCCAATTTATCAAATAGTGGAACCTGCATTTAGGTCATTAAGTTGCAATATCAAAAGTTGGTTACAAATTTGTGCTAATGACAGTCCTTTTTCTGGACTAAGAAACAGAACAAAATTTGTTGTAGATGCATCAATGACTACACACGTGTTTTTTAGAAAATTAAAGTATGTCATTAGGTGCATTATTCTTTAGATACATTATAACCACAAATACTTCTAACTGCTCCATGTTTACAATTGAAGCTTGATCAATCTGATCAATTACTTGTGTAAGTTGGAAGGAGTCTTAGAATCATTTGGTTGTAGACTTGGGATTCTTTCCCAATGATATCACACGATCAAAACAATAGAGCCCGTCCCAAAGCTTTATATACTCAAGATTCTTATTCAATCATATCCCGCGATCAAAAAAGCAATTTCCAAGATCCCGTAAAACCGTATCATAGGAGGCTAGGACCTGTGGTAGAATCTCCCTATATAACACCATCAACTACACGCACATAAAATCAAAGGGACAGAGTAGGCCAAGCAATTACAAAATGATAGTTTATCAATTGAATTTTTGGCTTACTTGTCGAACTAGATTGAGGCAAAGGTATTGCTTAGTTTGCCTCCTGAGATTGATGGGAAGTGCACTAAGAATAGAGGCTTCGTCCACTCCTTGTGTAGCAACCCACTTGTGATCATAGTACTCGATTATACTTTGTCTTAGTTCTCTAGGTAGCTTTCTGTGGTGCATCCATTGCTCCATATCAGTTTGCTTGAGCCTCCAGTTCTCTATTCTCACACTAGCAGATTGTATGTATTTCTGATAGCAAGTTCAATGTCTTAGGCTTCAAAACCAAGGAAACAACAAGGATAATAAAACGCAATGAAACTTACTTGCATAATACCGATGACAATCGCAAATAAGCAAAGTCCAAGGGTTGCAACGACCAACGAAAACAAATTTTCTGCAATATCAATGCTGGTCACAAGGTTTTGTCCTTGTGAACTACAATAGTGGACTTCAAAATTATGAGAACTTTCCAAAAATGTAGGATGATATACTCCCTCTATGCAAAAAAGCAGGTCATGTTTGACTTTTTGGGTTAATTTTATAAATCTTTTACCATACGATTCTCACTAATAAATGTAAAAGAAATTATGATTAGTTGTTACTTACCCATTTCAATGTATAATTTCAATAAGAGTTTGACAAATTTTACAACTGTAATAAGTGTTATCTTAATGGTTAAAGTATTAATGGTTAAAGTAGTGCAATGGAAATTGTAAAAGTAGAACAAGACATATTTATGGACAGACTCATAGAGACGAGAGTACTAAAAAGAAATTTTAAGTAGCAAGTCACCTTAAATTTCTTAGTCCCCACCAAAGACAGAAAAAATACTTGTTGAAGAAACCACCTGTGGACAGGTTTTCTGTTACTGCAAAGCTATAAATGCCATAAGGATATAGAGCATTATCCGGGTCACAAACTCTGGTAATGTTGCTCGATTGGAGCCAAGTTATCCTATCCGGATCCATTAAAGCACTGCAATCCAAGTAATTGACCGCGCAAGAGCTCTCTTGATTACAGACGATATCCCAGCATTGTCTTAGTCTGTGTATCGACATTATGTACCAGCAATTTCCTGAAACCTCTTCTCAACATAAGATTCCAAATTGGGATAAACCATAATACGGCTCACATAAAACACATTATATTTTGAGAGGGTAATAGAGATTGAAATAACATTCCATGGCAATGGCAATGATTGTATATCTAGTGTATAATTAGTAATTCGCCTTCATTTTTTTTTATTTTTCAAAAACTTCAATTTTGAAAAGTGCGTATACTGTTGTAGTTGTTTAATACAGTCATATACAATTGCAAATTCGAGATATGTTTTACTTTAATATATGAAGTAGATAATTAACCTGGATCTTTTAGATTTAAGAGTTTGCATGAGAACTAGGAACAAAGTAGAATTACTTGATTGATAGTTTTACTCACAACAGAGGCAAATAGGTAGAATATTAGTGTGTAAGCAGCCCCCAACCAGGCTTTCTCTGTGATGACTCCAGAAGCTTTACAGAGTTGAAGGGAAAGCGGGTAAGCCAGAATAAATCTGTGCAGCATTTGTAGCATCTGTATCATAAGGATGAACACATAGGTTCTGAACCTAGAAATTGCGGAACCTCTAAGTTTAGGTAAAATTACCCATATGAAGACCTACAACCCAAAAAACAAAGGAAGAGATCATCATTATCGTCATGTTATTTCTTACAACTAGAACTAACTACACAATATTTGACTTGAACACACTCTGAACTGACGACCTGTTTAGTACCCGGTAGTAAATAACACTGATAATATCGAATTTTAATGCTCCCTCTGTCAACAAATAAAATGTTATAGTAGAAGAAAAAGAAAAGACAGAAGTTTTAGCACCTGAGGAAGAGGAAGTGCAGCTGTTAGATCAATCCAGAACCCAAACTTGAGGTATCTTGCAGCAATTTTGCAAGGGTCAGTTACAAGTTCTCCCATCCCAATCATACGAGAAGGAGGAGCAACGTATGCCATTCGAAACTGGACTAAAATATTAATCATATAAATAAAGTCAAATCCTGTTCTTAGTATTGATAAGATTACTTTCAGAGCTCCTCCAAGCTGGATGCACAGCTCCGGTCTAGCTTCGGGCAACAAGAAGAATACAGGGTCAACAAACAGGGATATCATGCTAGCCATGAACAACAGCATGTTCCATGTATGTGCTAATGAACCTCGAGGATCCACAATCAACCACTTTTCTTTCTTGTTATAATCAACTGATGATACTTTGGATGAATATTGAGATTCAGAATGTCCTTTTCTCTTGGAGTTCTTGCATCTGATGCACACAGGAATTTGAGATTGACCACCATCTTGTACCCTGATATACATAGAATGTTAAATATTCGAGTTTTAATCCGCAAACATCAGTTCTAGTTAATAAAAATCAGTTTTATTCCGTAAAAATAAGTTTATATTAGTAACTTCATATAACAAAGACAGCCTGAATTAGTAAAATTAGTTATAATAAGTATTGACCTGTTTGATTGCCAAGGACTCCAGCAAGTCTTCGAGAGGCCTGGCAACATGCCTCTTCCGAAGTAGTTTCTTCCTTTCTGTTAGAAGGCCAAATTATTTTTCAACCATGCTTATATAAACATGGTAATGCACTTAAGATTTGAATATATTTTAGCTAAAGCACACCATATAAACATAAATAGACAAAAGGCGAGTATTGCAGTGGACCAACTGAAACACAAAAGTACCATGAAGTATGCTATAATACACTCTTCTGCGATTGTATGACTAATATTTTTTATGTATAAGTCTGTTATGCTATGTCACAAAATGCCAACTAACAATGGTAAGAACCGCGAGTTTGTTAGTTGACTAGAGCTGTCCAATAAGGCCTCGCTAATTAATGTTATTTTCAGTCACCTGCCTGATCTTTCAGCTATCACTTGTCTTTCAGCTACTGGTGGCAAACATATAATTTGGATGTTTGAAGCGCGGGATATATATATATATATATATATATATATATATATATATATGCCAAATGATTTCACTTAAAATTAGTTTCAGAGCTGATTACGTCTAATTAGGTGTAAATATAAAGTGATATTTGTATGGGTATAACCCAAGTACGTTAGCGGACCCCTGTGATGAGTCCGCGAACACTGTAGCGGACGTGAACTCTATAAATGTCGCCTATAGCTCTAACAAGTCAGCACATCGACATGGTCCGATAATGTTAGCGGTCGCCCAACAAGACAAAATAAGGGAATCTTCCCAACTGTTAGAAGCACCACGACCGTACACCACGACCGTACACGTGTAAAAGGATTACGCACCCTGTCAGGTGAATAGTACTTCTATAAATACCCCCACTAGTACTATTCTGCAGGTACATTCTCTCACACCCAGAATTCTTATATCTCTCTCTCTACTTTCTCTCTCTAAATCCTATTTGGACACGTGCTGACTTGAGCGTCGGAGGGGGTTTCCTCGCATCCCCCCCGAGGGTAGTTCACGTTTGCTTCTTGTGCAGTTATTCACTAGCGAAGTCTAATCCAAATCTCTGGCGGACTTCTCTCGTGACCGCCAACCGTTTCATTTAACCTGAGTTAGACGCTGGGAACGTCAACGGGCAGCAAACCCCTGGGAACAATGTGTCTCAGGTAAACACTGGAAGCGGATCATTTAACCTGGCTCAACTAAGTCAATTCTCCCCTGAGCAGCTACAAACTGTAGCGTCTTTCATCCAAATGTTACAAGCGGGTACTCAGTCTAACAACACTCCCACTCCTAATGCGAGGGCCGGTCAGCTTCGTAGGCATATGTCGACCATGAATGGTCGCAACGTCGATGGCACCCCCGTGAGAAGAATGCGGACCTTCAATCAGGAGGGACGCCAGATGGAAAGGCAAATTGAGGACCCAGAATATGAGGAAGTCATCCTAGAAACTGAGGATCTCAACAATTCTGAAGATGAGAATCAAAGTCGTTCTCGTCGGGAACACAGCATCAGTGGCGCAAGCAATCATTCTGCTGGCGGGCATCTATTAATCAAGCCTAAGCAGTCTCCTTTCATTCCAGATTTCTTGAACCACCCCATGCCGCGAATCAAGATGCCGTCCTGCAAGTATGATGGCACCTCAGACCCAGACGATCATGTGGCCGCTTATGAGGGGCACATGTATTTATACACTCAGGTGGACGCTATCTGGTGTAAGGTTTTTCCATCAACTTTGACTGGGATTGCCCAGACATGGTTTAAAAGCATCAGGGCTGGTAATGTTTCTAGTTTTTCTCAGCTTTCATCTATGCTCAGCACTCACTTCGTGAGTAATAGGCGCCGCGAGCGCACAACTGGCGAGTTGTTATCTATCAAGCAGAGGGAGAATGAGAGCCTGTGAGATTTCGTCGGCCGCTTCAATTCAATGCTGAGGCGGTCACCATTCCCCGCCTTCAGCAGGACGTGGCCGTCTTAGCTTTGATGACCGGGCTGAGGGAAGGGTCCGCGTTTAGAAGCTATCTGGGCCGCAAAACCTTCACATCACTTGAGCCAGTCTTGAGGAAAGCAAACGATTTCATCAGGGGGGAAGAGTTTGACAAGGCCGCAAGCAGCCAAAGTCGTGAGCCGGAAAAGAAGAGGGATGATAAGCAGAAGAGAGAAAAGGGTCGCGAAACTGATCGTGGTCGGGATGAATGGAAGTAGGAATCAAATGTGGTCAAGAAGGGAAATGACCGCGAGAAGAATGATCGCGAAAGGTTCGAATACAAAGATAAATTCGATACATATACGCAGCTCACGACCTCAAGAGCTCAGATATATCAGATGAACAAGGACAGTGATAAATGGCAACGTCCTAAGCAAATGTTTCATAAAAACCGTGACAAGAGCAAGTGGTGTGACTTTCACGGTGATCATGGTCACACTACCGAGAATTGTAGGCACTTGAAGGATAACCTGGAGGATCTGATAAGACGGGGTAACTTCACTCAATACAAGGCACAATCAAAGGACGGAGACGTGGTAAAGCCTAATAACTGGAATGTGCAATCGCGGATTGCTGAGATTCATGTTATAAATGGCGGTCCAATTCATGGCGGCAGCGTCAATGGGGCCAAGGCAAGCCTAAAGGAATTCAGCACCAGGTCAATTTCAATGAAAGCATGCGGTGGAGAAGGCCGCCAGCAATGCTCGCCATGTCTTTCACGGTTGAAGATGCAAAGCATGTCGTCTACCCTCATGATGACCCTCTGGTGGTCACGCTGAAAGTGTCAAACTGTTTGATCCACAGAATCCTGGTAGACGGAGGAAGTTCCGTAAACATTCTGTACTTCTCAACCTTTGAAAAATTGATGATTGGTCGGGAACATCTGAAGCATGTACGTTACCCAGTGATAGGTTTCACGGGGGCGTCAGTGATTCCAGAGGGCCTCGATAACCTTACCGGTCAGAGTAAGGGAGGATGAGAACGCCAGGGATGTGATGGCGGAGTTTTTAGTGGTTGACGTGCCTGGAGCTTATAACGCAATTATCGGACGCCCTTTCATCCATGACGTCCAAGGAGTTGTGTCAACTTATCATTTGACTATGTTGTACGTCTCCAATCTCGGGACGACAGCAAAGCTTAGAGGAAATCAAGAGATGGCGAAATCATGCTATCTAACAGCACTGAAGCAACCGGCAAGGAGAGTGCTAGTAGAAGAATTAAATCCGCCAACACGGAAACAAAGGCGAGCTCAGAGGAGGGCTCTGGCGAATGAAGAAGGATCCGAGAAAGGGGGTGAGGAGATGGATGTTTTAATGGAAGAGCTGGAATCCAGGCTTGATGATACTCCAAGACCCAAACCGGATGGAGAAACGAAGCAGGAGATGCTGGCAGATGATTCGGCAAGGACAGTGGCTGTTGGAACAGACATGGACCCAAAGGTCAGGGTCAACCTGGTGACTCTCCTAAGAGAAAACGCGGACGTCTTCGCGTTCTCAGCGGATGAGATGCCTGGAATCGACCCGGCCGTGATGTTACATCGTCTAAATGTTGACAGCACTGTCCGACCTGTCAAGCAAAAGAAGCGAAATTTTTCGGGCGAAAAGAACAAGGCCATTAAAGAGGAGGTTGATAAGCTATTGGCAGCTGACTTCATTGAGCCATGCGACTACCCATAGTGGTTGGCCAATGTAGTCATGGTAAAGAAAGCTAGCTGCCAATGGAGGATGTGTGTGGACTTCACAGACCTCAATAGAGCTTGCCCTAAGGATTGCTATCCGCTGCCGAGAATAGACCAGCTAGTAGACTCTACTAGCGGTCATGCATTGTTAAGCTTTATGGATGCCTTCTCGGGCTATATCAGGTCAGCTTGCTCGAGACCGATAGGAAAAAAGCTGCGTTCATCACCGATTGTGGAGTATATAATTATAAGGCAATGTCGTTTGGGCTCCGTAATGCGGGGGCGACCTATCAAAAGCTAGTCGACAAAGTGTTTGTGGATCAGAGGGGGAGGAATATCGAAGCATATGTGGACGATTCCATTGTCAAGAGTAAAACTGAACATTTGGACGATCTGGAAGAGACCTTCAGAACTTTGAGGAAGTATAAGATGAAGCTCAACCCAAAGAAATGTGTCTTTGGGGTGAGAGCGGGAAAGTTTTTAGGCTTCTTGGTAAGCAAAAGGGGGATTGATGCAAACCCAGACAAAGTCCAAGCCATTGTCGACCTGCCTGAGCCAAAAAGCGTCAAGGATATTCAGCGACTAACAGGGAGAATGGCGGCCCTCACTCGATTCATTTCAAAATCAGCAGACAAAGCTTTGCCTTTCTTTGCCTTGCTAAGGGGGAATAAGAAGTTCGAGTGGGGAGAGGAGCAAAGCAAAGCATTCCTGGCGGTAAAAGAGCATTTAAAGAAGCTACCTACCATTACAAGGCCCGAGACTGGAGACGTATTACAACTATATATCTCGGCCTCGCCGAAGACAGTCGCGGCCGTGTTGTTGGTAGAAAAGGAGAAGAGGCAGCAGCCAATTTATTTTATCAGCCACATTCTTAACGGTCCGGAAAGCCGTTACCAGCTGGTAGAAAAAATGGCCTTGGCCGTGGTAATAGCCGCCAGGAAGCTCAGACCATACTTCGACTGCCACCCCCATTCAAGTTTTAACCAACCAGCCGCTAGAAAAAGCATTGCGGAAGATGGATAGTTGGCCGCTCTTGCCGAAATGGGTCGTTGAACTATCGGAGTATGATATACAGTACAAGCCCAGGACCGCTATCAAAGCGCAGGCCCTGGCAGACTTTATCGTGGAAGCCTCATATGAGGAGGAAGAAATGGAGCAAAAGGAAGTCTGGCTGCTGGAAGTCGACGGATCGTCCGCTGTTAGCGGATCTGGAGCGGGTATAGTGATGACCAGCCATGAAGGAAATTCTTATCAGTACGCCATTAAGTTCGCCTTCCCGGCGTCAAACAACGAAGCAGAATATGAAGCGGCAATTGCCGGACTGAGAATGTGTTTGGCAGCGGGTGCTAAGAAAGTGTTTTTAAAAACGGACTCACATTTGGTGAGCGGCCAGCTGAGGGGAGAATTCGAAGTCAGAGAGGCCAACATGCTAAAATACTTTGAAAAGGCCAGGGAATTGATAGCTCAACTAAATCATTTTGAGATTCAAGCGATACCTTGGGCCGAGAACACAAAAGCGGACACGTTGTCCAAGTTGGCAAGCTCTGACTCATTTAGCATTGAAAGAACCGTCACGGTCGACATCTTGAAGGAAAAGAGCATCACAGAAAAGGTCGTAACCGTCAATAGTATAAACCAGCAGGGAGAATGGTTTAGTGAGCTGGTGGCGTACAAGTTGACTGGGACGCTTCCGAATAATCCTTCGTCTGCCAAGAAATTGAAACGACAAGCAAGCTGGTACGTCATATACCAAAATGAGCTATACAAGAAATCATTCAGTTTACCTCTGCTTAAATGTGCAACCGCATGGGAATCTGCGAAGATCCTTGAAGAAATACATGAAGGTATATGCGGTAACCATATTGGCGGAAAGGCTCTTGCACTTAAGGCGTTGAGAGCGGGATTCTATTGGCCAAGTATGATGGCGGATTCCCAGAGCTACGTTAAAAGATGTGATAAGTGCCAGAGATACGCTCCCGTCATTAACAGGCCAGCCAACGATTTGCAGCCTATCCTATGCCCAATCCCGTTCGCACAATGGGGAATGGACATCTTAGGACCGTTCACCACAGCAACCGGGGGGAGAAAGTTCCTAATAGTGGGAATTGATTACTTCACCAAGTGGATAGAGGCAGAGCCGACAGCAAAAATCAAGGCAAATAAGGTCAAGAAATTCTTCTGGCAAAATATTATGACAAGATTTGGGATCCCCATGGCTATCGTCTTTGATCATGGCGTCCAATTCGATTGTCGTCCTGTACAGGCCTTCTTAACGGAATTTCGAGTAAAATTTGCATACTTAGCCGTTTGCCACCCTCAGAGCAACGGACAAGCAGAGGCCGCGAACAAGCAGATCCTAAACGCCTTGAAGAAAAAGCTAGATGAATTCAAAGGAGGATGGGCTGATATGGTACCGGCAGTGCTATGGTCAAACAGAACAACAGAGAAACAAGCAACGGGAGAGAGCCCATTCAAGTTAGCCTTCGGCGCGGAGGCGGTATTGCCAGTAGAGGTGGGGTTACCCTCTTACCGGATCAAGCACCAAGACCTGCAAAGGAACGACCAGGCACTTAGGGAAGACCTAGACTTCTTGCCGGAAACAAGGCTCATGGCAGAACTGAGAGCAGTCGCTTACAAAGACAGGATCAGCAAGGCTTACAATAAAAAAAGTCATGGAGTGGCCATTAGATGTTGGCGACCTGGTCCTTCGCAGAACAGCGGCCACTGGCAAGGCGCATATTGAGGGAAAGCTGACTGCTAACTGGGAAGGTCCCTACATCATAGCCAAGAAGATTGCTCTCGATTCCTTCATTTTAAAGAACATGGATGGCAAGGAGCTTAAAAATTGTTGGAATGCTAGCGTCCTAAAGAAATACTATGTTTGAGTTACTAAATGTAATAGGTCGAGAACCACCCTTGGTTACTTAAATAATACAATCTTCTATCAGCAGTTCATCAATTGTCTTATTATTTTCATGCACATTAATCAAAGGAAAAATTGACACCAGGGGGTCGAACTATTAGCGGTTTTCTTTAATAGGTCCCAACTATTGATTATTCAGTGTAGAACCCAACTATAGCCTCTTGTAACTCAAATTGGGCCTAGATCATCTATAACCGGTTGCAAAGGTTAAAGCAACGAGGATGTTCCATATTTTGATTGATATATTTATCTTCCAGTTTTTGTTTTTTTCTCCTACTCAAAATTGTGATCTCCGCCCCAATCTCTCTACTCCCCCACCCCAAGTCTCCTCGTCTCCCTCCGCCACTTCCGTGAAAGTTCTTCCGCCAACTATAAGTTCACCCCTTATGTCGAATTCATCAGTGGAGGACAACACCGCCATAACCACAACCCTTATGATACAATATGGTTGGTTCAGGACATGATGATCTGAAAATTGATCAAATTCATGCTAGAAACAAGAATAATTTTGGGGGAACAGTACCCAGTTCATCAATTAAGCTCTTTCATTAAAAAAAAATAAAAAACTAAAATCACCAAATGAACAATTAAGAACTCACCTAAATTCAGCTTATACAAAGTACCCAAATATAAATGCTTCAGCATATGCATAAAGCAACAACTATCACTTAATGTCAACGACAAGTCTTAACCAATTCCAACAAAATATGATCAAAATCATTCTCTCAAAAACATCAAATTTTCCAAAAACAGAAACCTAGCCTATAAAACTCACCGGTTGTAAATCCTGTCGTTTAAGCCAAACATTAGTACCTAACCTCTCCGATAACTTCTCCGCCAACTGCAATGGCGACTCAAACGCAATATCATAAATTTTCAACGCCAAAGTTTTCGTCAAAAATTCCATAGCAGAAGCGACGGCGGCATCAGACGAATCAAGCAACGAAACATCGGGAACAGCGCTGAGAAATCCAGTCTCATACTGAAGAGAATCAGGTGAGACGAGTTTCAAGAGAGCAGACGAAGACGACGATGAAGATAGAGGGTTTTTTTTTGGTGAGAGTATCTTCGGAAGAGAAAACAGTGGCTTTTACGACGGAGGTGTGACCAGGATGGTGGTTTGGGAGGTGGAGGAGAGAGAAAGATGGTGGTAAGCGACGGTGGTTGTGGCCTGTGGGCCTAACAAGGATGCTAAAATGTCACGTAGAGGAGAGGAGAGGAGTGGAGAGATGATTTGTGAAGTCACGTGCTTATTTAACGAGGTCACGTGATAGGGTAACCTGCTACAACAGGTTGGTTACCTGCTAGGCCTATTTAAAGTCACAACACCCTATAGTTGGGTCCTACACTAAATAATCAATAGTTGGGACCTATTAAAGAAAACCGCTGATAGTTCGGCCCCTTGGTGTTAATTTTTCCTTAATCAAAAGCCATATGACAGGCTCAAAGTACATAAACAGTCATATGACAGACCTAGTACAAATCAAAAGCCATATGACAGGCTCAAAGTACATAAATTGTCATATGACAGACCTAGTACAAATCAAAAGCCATATGACAGGCTCAAAGTACATAAACGGTCATATGACAGACCTAGTACAAATCAAAAGCCATATGACAGGCTCAAAATGCGTTAACGGTCATATGACAGACCTAGCACAAATTAAGCCATATCTGGCCCACAGTGCGTTAACGGTCAGATGACAGACCTAGCACGTTACAAAAGCCATGACAAGTTCAGAGTGCGTTAACGGTCATATAAAAGATTGGCGGATAATCAGACGATAATTTTTAACAAATAAAAAGATTGGCGGACATACAACAATCAGACGATAATGAAAGCGACAGAAACACAAGATATAAAGTACTTTCCCATAAAATAAAAGCTACTGGCTTGGCGGCCAACTACAGGTAAAACGATGGCGGCCAAATGAAAGGCTTTTAGTTGGAATTGTACTTATAAAATTAAGAAACGTTAGCGTTTACAAATGCCAACATGGGCCGAATAAAGAGTTGAAATATTCAAAAATTACAACTATAAGCTATTAGAAGAACAGGAAGAGCTGAAAGAAGGCCGCCAAAAGTTTCAAGAGGGAGGGGTCTCCTGATTTCCTTGATCTGGAACATCTCGAGGATCCGCATCAGCGATAGCGTCCTTGTCAGCGAACTTTGGATCCCCCTCAATAGGCGTGAGATGCAGGCCACCGGCATGAGCGTCTTCGATAACGTTCCAGTCAAATCCTGGAACCGATTTGCAAACGCGTCTCATGGTGGCTGCCCATCCGCCATCATACCTTTTGTGCAAAGCTGTTGCATATTCATCAGACTGTTTAAACTGAGCAACAGCCTTAGCAGCTCCTCTGGCCTCAGCTTCAGCGGCAGCATCCAAGACAGCAATATCCTTCTCGGCTTGAGCCGTGTCCAGAGCCTTGGTTAACGTCTGAACGTTAGCTTCAGTCTCCTCTAGAAGAGATGCTCGCGTCCTCAACGTTACTAGCTCATCTTCCTGGGCTGCCAACTTCTCCTCTGCATCCTTCAGCAGGTCCTGGCAAGTCTCTAACGACTGCTTATAGCTGTCCGCCAACTTCTGGTACTCAATGTACTGCTCTATCAACTCAACAGCAGCATTGTTGGCCTGCAAAGACGAAAAGAGAACGTCAATAAAAATGTAAAAAACAAAGAGAAGGAAAAACAAGCAAATGATAAAACAAGTGCTAAAACGTACCACAAGTTGGTCGTGAGCCAACCTAGCGGCCGGGAGTAACCGGAGACCCCCGCTAGGCTGTCTAGAGGCAGCTGCATACCTTTCAGGATACGGTAGGCTAGGATGCCACCGTTTTCAGGAATATCGGCATACAACGACTCGTCTTCCCTGACGTCCCAATCAGGTTGGTATATCTTACCAGAGATAACAGGCCGGCGACCAAAGGATGCCGCCACAGCATCACTTAGCGGCACTTCCTTCTTCTCGATCCACTCATGGTACCGAGAGAAGATGTTGGGGGATAGGTTGGATAAGAAGTTGGGCATTGAGATAAGCTCACGGATCTTCTCACGAATACTGGAGTAAGATCCGGATAGCCAAGTCGCCCCGCTGTGATGACCAGGGCCGGTGGTCGCGACCTCGCCACGATCTTGGCCCTCAGAAGCGTTCACGTCCACATTCTCAACATGGACGACATCCCGAGCAGGGATAGAGGCCGGAGGATCCGCTGTAGCTGGCCGCTTATTAGCAGAAGTATCCTCCGCTGTCGGTTCACGTTGTCGTCTCCTTGTCCCGCTACCCCTAACAACAGGTCGTGAAGTAGAAGACCTGAGGGGGGCGGCAGAGGAAGCCGGGCCGCCAGAAGCAGCGATAGTAATACCACCACGGCCAGGAGTACGACCGGTATGAGCGCCGCGAATACGGCGGATGTTCTGGGGACCATGACGGTTTCCCCCTCTACGGCCATTTACAACGCCATGCACGGTCTCAGGACCTTCAGCAGGAGCAGGCTGCATGTTGGTTAGCGGCTCTAAGTTTTCGGAGATGCAAAGGGTCTGCAGGTCTAATTGATCAAAGCCTGCGCAAGACAAGGCAAAGTTAAAAAAAAAAAAAAATATCAGACAGACCAGTCCGATAGCAGTACTTACCATTAGCATGAGTAGGACAAAGCAACATGGCGGACAGTTGTTGATTCCCCAGGATATACCTAGAGTGAGGGAGCTAATTTTTGGGTTCCTTGACCTTAACTTCCCTCCCGTCCTCATAAGTAATCATGAAATCTTCAGTGTCAAAGAAGTCATAGGCTGCCCTCTCATCATCGGTTAGCGAAACCAAAGACAGGTGCTCCATGTGCGGACGCGGCTCAGTGAAGTGACGGCGCACTGGATAGTTCTCGGGCACCTGAAGCCAAAAGAAGGCATCCTGCCAGCCCTTCAATCCAGTAGCTTTTTGTTGAACCGTCATCTTCTTATCGGCCGTCATTAATGACCACCACCCCGCTTGACGGGCAGAACCATTTCTTTTCAACCAGTGGAGATGACGGAATAAATTCAGAGTTTCAGGGAAGTCCAAAAAGCGGATCGTCCAGATATACGCAATCAAGTTTCGGACCGCTAAAGGAGTCAGCTGGGCTAAGCAGACGTTGAAAGAGTTTAAAATCCTCACCAAAAAGGAATCCAAAGGAAAACGTAGCCCAAACTCAAAATGATGAGTATAAATGGCCACATGACCGGGAGGGCATTCCGTTACAATGGAACCCTCAGAAGGAATCACCAGCCTATAACCGGCCGGGAACTGAAATAACTGATCAGCGACTTTAGGGTAACCAAGGTCAAGGGCATCCTGCCGCCAGGGAGAATCAATTTCAACCGTTAACGGCTCGGCACACTCATCTTCGGGCAACCATAAAGCATCAGTGCCGGGACCTTCAGCGTCCTCTTCAACATCTCTTTCTGGTACGTTAAGATCCACATCAACACCCCTCTCGCCTGCGCGAGAATTTTCTCCAACCACGCGCTCCGACAGGGGCACGGTAGTGCCGAGGTTCGCGGTTGTAGTATATGTCGCATCTCCGGAGGCACGAGCAATGGGGGTGTCAGGAACAGACCGACGGTGATAAGTGGACTCTTGGTTAGCCATAACAGTTGCAATAGAATCACTGTCGTCACCTAAATCAATTATAGGTGGATTAGCGGCCATAGTGTCGTGCAAACGGTCATAAAAGTCAGCCGTTACTCCAACCCCTGCGTCCGCCATACTATCCAACCAGGCGTGCTCTCTTAAGGGGGCAACATTAAGGCCAGGAGCAGCATCAGTTAGCGGACTCCTAAGGGACCGTCTAGCAAGGATTTGATGCCTAAGCTCCCTAAGCGTCTGTCTATCACCGCTCTCCCTGGCGACCAGATATCTCCTAGTCAAATTATGCTCCTCAGGAGTGGCGGGGTCGTTAAGGAACTTAGACCTCATTTCTTTCTCTCTCTCAGCTGTTAGGGGAATGTCCGACAATAACCTAGTTCTCCCCACGGGGCTAGAATCGGAAGAAGGTTCATTGTCGGCCAAAGGGGAAGAAGGTTCACTTTCGATCATAAGTGCATCACTAGGGGTATTCTGACTATCAGACTGGTCCGACATAACGAAAATACAAAAAGAAACTTTAAGCTTGGAGAAGAAATGAAGAAATACCTGGAAGAGTAAAGTCGCCGGAGAAAGAAGCGCAAAGAGAAAAAGGTTGCCGAGAAAAAAAACGAGTGAGGATTCCAAGGAGTGAATGCAGAAAAGCCCGAGCTTGAACGAAAAGACCACCGGAAATGTAGAATTATCACCGGCAAAACTCAAACTCAAAATCCCAGAAAAAACCCAGAAAACCTTCGTGAAAAAATGGCAAATTTTTAAGCACAAGAAGACCGGAAATCAAAAACTAAAAGATTTGGTAACTTTTCAAAGAAATTTGAGCACTGGAAAGGCGGTTTTTAAGCAACTCAAACTTCGGCTATGGAGGTTTCGTCAGAGAAAAATGGAGAAAGAAAGAGAGCTTTGTGAATGAAGATAAAGAAATCCGAAAAAAGTTAACTGTTCCAATATAAGGCGCGAATGAACGACTGGGATTGAAAGACCTCTCATCTCCCTCTCCAGATGCCTGCCAAGTGTCGAAGCATGGTAAACCCTAATAAAGTAATGGGCGGGATTTTCGGAAAAGTAATCATTAACTTTTCGAAATTTTTCAACTCCCTACGGCGACACGTGGCACCCAACAAATTAACTTCTTCAAAAATTGAGCACGGCAACAAAGATTCGCGTCCATCAACAACATCATTAACGGACAAGACCCCAAATGATGCTTGGGGGGCTAGTTGTATGGGTATAACCCAAGTACGTTAGCGGACCCCTGTGATGAGTCCGCGAACACTGTAGCGGACGTGAACTCTATAAATGTCGCCTATAGCTCTAACAAGTCAGCACATCGACATGGTCCGATAACGTTAGCGGTCGCCCAACAAGACAAAATAAGGGAATCTTCCCAACTGTCAGAAGCACCACGACCGTACACGTGTAAAAGGATTACGCACCTTGTAAGGTGAATAGTACTTCTATAAATACCCCACTAGTACTATTCTGCAGGTACATTCTCTCACACCCAGAATTCTTATCTCTCTCTCTCTCTACTTTCTCTCTCTAAATCCTATTTGGACACATGCTGACTTGAGCGTCGGAGGGGGTTTCCTCGCATCCCCCCCCGAGGGTAGTTCACGTTTGCTTCTTGTGCAGTTATTCACTAGCGAAGTCTAATCCAAATCTCTGGCGGACTTCTCTCGAGACCGCCAACCGTTTCAACACCGAAACAATATTAGCGTTGATTAGGTCAAATTAGATCTAATAAGTTCAGTTAAGAATAAGGCTATGTTTAGTTCACCTTATTTTTACTGATTTAATCTGATCTGAACTTTTTTTTTTTCGATCTGATCTGAACTTATTTTGTCTGATCTTATCTGATCTGATCTGAACTTATCTTATCTGATCTGAACTTATCCGATCTGATCTGAACTTATCTGATCTAAACTTATTTGATCTGAACTTATTTTTGTAAAACATATTATTACTAATATTATTATTACTTTGTATTTCATTACTAGTATTACTATTACTATCATTCTATTATTATCAATAAAAATAATAATATATTAATATGCATAATAATAATAATAATAATAATAATAATAATAATAATAATAATAATAATAATAATAATAATAATAATAATAATAATAATTATTATTATTATTATAATAATAATAAAAATAAAAATAATAATTTATTTTTTAAAAAAAGAACACATAGTATATGAACATACAACTAAAAATAAAAGAATACATATTTTAGGTAAAAAAAAACATATTGTTCATGTCTAAGTTCCGTTTATAATAAGAATTTAGATAGTAATGAAAAGAACATATAATGATAATAAAAAAAGAACATATATTGAAAGAGCATACAAAATCTATTTAAAGAATACATTCTAAAAATAAAAGATAGATGTTATTCTTATATTGATGACATGTTTGGATTTAACTAACAATATGTTCTTTGTTATATCAATCAATTGTTCTTTTTTTTATCATAAATAAACTATAAATATATATAATCATATAAACTTGAACAAAATTGTAAAATATTCTTCTTATATCGTTGTCATGTTCTATATAAACTTTGTTTTAAAGATGAGTTGAAATCCCTTGTAGGGGGAAATTTGAAGGCGATGCCAACACCATTAGGTTACCCCATGTTACTCATGTTTTATATAAACTAGTAACATATACTTTATATTATTCTGCCAAAATTGATAAAAAAAATGTTGAGCCAATATGGTTTTGATGATGACAAACTAAAGTAATAACTAACAAGGTTTATAAGTTTTATGTGTGCAAGGTTCATGAATTATTAATGGTGCTTTATAAAGATAATAAGTGAAGTTCCTGAGTTGGAACTCCAAGAGAATAATGAAGTTCTTGCATTGCGTTGGAACTCCAAGAGTAGAAGAGCTTAGTTACAAAAGGGTGTAATTAAATTTCTTATGTAAGAAACAAAGATCATCATAAGGTAATGAATTGAAACTATGGAGCTGTTCCTTTGAATAAAGGAACTGTTCCAATGGTACTAAGTTAGTGGAACTGGTATAGGAAACATGTGTCTAAAACTGAAGAACTGACACTATCATAATAAGTTAAAGGAACTAACGAATTAAAAGGAACTAGACATATGTTAAATAATGCAACGGTTAGTTTGTGTCGTTTGAGTGATTAAAGTCTAGAAAATAGGAAACTGTTTTTATTTGTTAAAAATCTGATTTTAAGGAAAATATTTTGAAAGGAACAATTTTATCTTTATTAGAAATAAAATCCTTTTTGGTTTTTAGAGAAAAATATTTTAAAAGATATTATTTTGATAAAAGGATTTAATTTTGGTTTTATTAATTAAAATATTTTCTAATTAAATTATATTTATATTTATTGCACAAGTTGTTGCTAAAATTGAGGAAGCAGTATTAATCCTTTAACACACGTTCATTAGATCATGGAGTACATAGGGAAATTAAAGGAACGTGTTCCTCTAGTTGAGGAACATCATGGGAAAATATTTTTACCACTAACACATGATTTAATCCCACGTTCTGGTTAATCACTACTATAAATACTTATGTCTAATTAAGTTCCAATTTATGTCCGACTTTTAGTAGTCACACCAAAAGTGTGTCTGACAAAGTGATAATTAATCTACAAAGGTATTAATTTGAGTCTCACGTTTATTGAGTCAGTACCACCAAAGTTCAAAGTTCCAAGTTCCAAGTTTCATTACCATATGAGTTCATTGTTTCATTAGTACTTTCTATCATTCTACTATTCTGTATTTTGAGTTGAGAAAAGAGTTAAGAAGAACTCTTATAGTTTGAGTTTGGGGAAGGGGTTTGAGTTAAATCCTGTAAAGTTTGAGGCTTTGAGTGAAGCAATGAAAGAGAAAGAAACTTCGAGTGAAGTTCGAGAGGAACAACAGTTAAAGGAAATGTTGTTGGGACTTGAGTTTGTAGAGGAACTCAAAGAGTGGCCCGAGAGATAATAGGTTTGTAACAAAGGTGTTTTGGCCTGTTATAGTGAAAGAGTTGAGTTTAAAATCCCTAGTGGTCGAGGTTGTTTCTTCTTGTTGGGCCCAAGAAGTTTTTCCTCGTAAAATCTCTTGTGTCTTTCTCTTGTTCCTTTCATTGTTTTATAATTCCGCAAAAAGTTACGTTTATTTCCCTCACATATAATTCACCCCCTTCTTGTAGTGTTCCTATAGAAATAACAATTGGTATCAGAGCTAGATCTCACGAAAAGTAGGAAACCCTATTGAGAAAAAGATCCAAGGAACATGAATTGTACCATGAAACTCGAATTAAGAGGGTTACTCAACATTACGACCTCCAATGTTCAGCGGGAAATTCTTCACATACTGGAAGAATCGGATGGAGATCCTCATCAAGGCACAAAACTATCAGGTATGGAGAGTCATAGAGGTTGGAGATTTCAAAGTCACAACCAAAAATGAAAGGAACGAGGTAGTTTCTAAACCCATCTGTGATTTTGATTCAATTGACTATAAGAAATTGGAAATTAATGCTAAAGCTATCCAGCTATTATATTATGGTCTTGGACCTCATGAATACAACCGTGTCATGGGGTGCAAAACCGCTAAACAAATATGGGATTTACTTATAGTCACCCACGAAGGAACAAATGAGGTTAAAAGGTCTAAGATTGATTTACTAATGAATAAATATAAACTCTTTGCAATGAAACCATATGAGGCAATTCGTGATATGCTTAATTGATTTTCTAACATTGTTAACGAGTTAGAGTCTCTTGGAAAGTATATTTCAACTGAGGAACATGTTCGCAAAATTTTAAGGAGCTTGCAAAAGGAGAAATGGATGGCCAAACTAACTGCTCTCCAAGAAACCAAAGATTCCACCAAGTTCAATCTAGAGCAGCTAGCTGGTTCATTATTAACCCATGAACTCCAGTAAGGAACTCAATATGGTGAAAGTTCCACAAATCGGGCACTTGCTCTAAAGGCTGATAAAGAGGAAGAAGGAGAGGAAGACTTTGATGTAGAAGAAACTATGAAGCTTGTTCAAAATTCAAGAGGATGTACACTGAAATCGAACAAAACCAAAGGTAAAAAGTCTTCTAATTCAAAATTTCAATTTGGTTGCTATAAATGTGGTAGCTTAGATCACTATATTAAAGAGTGTCCCTCTTGGGAACAAGAATCTGAATCCGAAGAGGAACTTTGGGACAAAGGAACTGCTCAGTTATGTCTAATGGTCAAATCTGACTTTAAGTCTAAAACTGGATTACGTATTAATAAGTCTAATGTATGTTCAAGAAAGGAACTCAATAAAATGTGGGTTCCTAATTCTAACAATTAGACGTTATGAATGCCTTAGTGAGGGGGAACAATATATGGCACCTGTTGTTCCTTGCGTTTATCTAGTGAAGTATTTAAATTTCTCTCACTCAAAAGGCATATAAAAATTGTAGAGATGATTTTGTTAAATAAGTTATGATGTCTTGTTTTTCTCTAAATGGCAAATTCATCTAGCGTGCATATGTAGAGTTTTTGTGAAATGTCTTCCATATGACTGTGTGTCACCATAATTGTTTCTATGTTTTATGCATAGTCATGAGTTAAATTTAATAGATGACTCACTGATTTATTTGTAATATTACCCTTACAGCCTTACTGTCTATATTGCTAGTTGTTAGTCAAAAGGAAGAGGAAGTAAAAAGTGTAGTTCCTTTCATTCAAGGAGCTCATTTATTATACATTCCACCCACACCGAGTGCTTTACATGTGAATGTCCAAATTATGAGTATAAACGAGCAAAATCATTCTCTAGATTATCAAACCTCTTATTCCATCATTTATTTTTAAAGATCTCAAAAATCCTCCAAAAATTTCATATCACATTTACATACCATTTTCTTTCTAATCAGTTCACCATATATCCAAATCCTTCAATTTGTGTTCCTCCACTATAACATTAAATATTGATGACGATACAACATTTGAGGGGGAACTAAGGAAAGAAAAAGAAAAGTTTGAGGGAGAATAAGTTGATTTGGAGATGATAAAGGAGAGATTGAGGGACACAAAGAAGAAATAAAAATATGAGAGCAAACAGGAGAATAAAAGGAGAGATGTGTGAGAGGGAGATAGAGAAGAGATTCAACGTTCCATAAGTTATTCAAGTTCCTACTTTTACAAAGCTGTCATAAAATCTATGGGTTCTAGTAGTCCCATATATATTCCTTTAGTATCAAATCTGAAGTAAACAAAAGGAATTAATTAGTTCCTTGAAACTTAAAGCAAGGAAAGCATACCGATATCCATTCAAAATATCGAAAAAGAGGTAAGGAACTGCATGTTATTTGAAAGGAACTGACGTGTGTTTTCAAAGGCAAATCACAAAGTAAACTGCAAGTTTTGGAAAGGTAATGGTGGAGGAACAAGTGACCAATTAATATATTTTTTTCACTTAGCCTATTCCAACCATTCCTTCATAAAAATGAGCCTTTGATCTTCTCTTTGAATTTTATTGGACATTATATTTATTTTCTACTCTATGGATTGCACTTTGGTACAGTGGTGGTTTATATTTAGTATGCTTTAGCTTCTTTAACTAATTGATTAACATGTGCATGAGGATGGCTAATATTACTAGATTGATGTTTGAGCAAATTGAAAAATTTAAACTCATGTTTGATCATTAATTATATATTTATGGTGGTGGAGTGTCACTATAAGTTTGGAAGATTGATCATAAATTCTTGAAAAACAATACGCTTTTTGATGATGTCAAAAGGGGGAAGATAATGGCAAAGTAGCTTTTTTATTGCTCTTATTCTGGTTCATTATCTACTTAACATGATCTTGCATTGTTATATTATATTTTATTTGTGTTAGTTTTTATATTACTTTGTCTTGGTTTGTCATCACCAAAAAGAGGGAAATTGTTGAGCCAATATGGTTTTAATGATGACAAACTAAAGTAATAACTAACAAGGTTTATAAGTTTTATGTGTGCATGGTTCATGAATTATTAATGGTGCTTTATAAAGATAATAAGTGAAGTTCCTGAGTTGGAACTCCAAGAGAAGAATGAAGTTTTTGCATTGTGTTGGAACTCCAAGAGAAGAAGAGCTTAGTTACATAAGGGTGTAATTAAATTTCTTATGTAAGAAACAAAGATCATCATAAGGTAATGAATTGAAACTATGGAGTTGTTCCTTTGAATAAAGGAACTGTTCCAATGGAACTAAGTTAGTGGAACTAGTATAGGAAACATGTGTCTAAAACTGAAGAACTGACACTATCATAATAAGTTAAAGGAACTAACGAATTAAAAGGAACTAGACATATGTTAAATAATGCAACGATTAGTTTGTGTCGTTTGAGTGATTAAAGCCTAGAAAATAGGAAACTGTTTTTATTTGTTAAAAATCTGATTTTAAGGAAATAAAATATTTTTAAAGGAAAGATTTTATCTTTATTAGAAATAAAATTCTTTTTGGTTTTTAGAGAAAAATATTTTAAAAGATATTATTTTGATAAAAGGACTTAATTTTGGTTTTATTAATTAAAATATTTTCTAATTAAATCATATTTATATATTTATTGCACAAGTTGTTTCTAAAATTGAGGAAGCAGTATTAATCCTCTAACACACGTTCATTAGATCGTGGAGTACATAGGGAAATTAAAGGAACGTGTTCCTCTAGTTGAGGAACATCATGGGAAAATGTTTTTACCACTAACACATGATTTAATCCCACGTTCTAGTTAATCACTGCTATAAATACTTATGTCTAATTAAGTTCTAATTTGTGTCTGACTTTTAATAGTCACACCAAAGTGTGACTGACAAAGTGATAATTAATCTACAAAGGTATTAATTTGAGTATCACGTTTATTGAGTCAGTACCACCAGAGTTCAAAGTTCCAAGTTCCAAGTTTCATTACCATATGAGTTCATTGTTTCATTAGTACTTTCTATCATTCTACTATTCTGTATTTTCAGTTGAGAAAAGAGTTAAGAAGAACTCTTATAGTTTGAGTTTGGGGAAGGGGTTTGAGTGAACTCATGTAAAGTGTGAGGCTTTGAGTGAAGCAAAGAAAGTGAAAGAAACTTCGAGTGAAGTTCGAGAGGAACAACAGTTAGAGGGAACTGTTGTTGGGACTTGAATTTGTAGAGGAACTCAAAGAGTGGCCCGAGAGATAATAGGTTTGTAACAAAGGTGTTTTGGCCTATTATAGTGAAAGAGTTGAGTTTAAAATCCCTAGTGGTCAAGGTTGTTTCTTCTTGTTGGGCCCAAGAAGTTTTTCCTCGTAAAATCTCTTGTGTCTTTCTCTTGTTCCTTTCATTGTTTAATAATTCCGCAAAAAGTTACGTTCATTTCTCTCACATACAATTCACCCCCCTCTTGTAGTGTTCCTATAGAAATAACAATAAACATCATATACTATTGTCATGTATTTTATATGTACAACATCAAAAAGAACATCGCATATCAAAATTGTTAATTAGAACAAATATAAAAAAGAACACGTACAAATGCCAAAAGAACATTCTTTTTCTTGAACACAAATATCTTGAAATATTGATATCCATGACATTTATAATAATAGCAACGACATTAATAATAATTACCGATATTAATAATTAATAAGTACAACAACGACAATAATAATAATCCTTTTGAACAAATACACTAGTAAATAATAGTATTAATAGTAATAGTAATCATATAAATAATAATAATAAAAATAATAATAATAAAATTATTATTATTATTATTATTATTATTATTATTATTATTATTATTATTATTATTATTATTATTATTATTATTATTATTATAAGGATTATTTCCTCCTAATAATGCAACCTTTTGGCAATTCGCAGATACTAAAGCAACCTTTTGGTTATTTCAGAATAAAGCAACCTTTATACCCCATTAACTTTGAGTAAGTCAAAACCGGATATAATCTGAAGAATAGGTAAAATGGGACACGTGTCGCCTAATAATTGGTTCCCATAAACAAATTTTATAAAAAGAATTAAAGAAAAAGATAAAAACAAAAAAAAGGATACCCCCCCAACTCCCTCACCACCACCGTAAACCCCCTCTCTCTCCTCCCCCCACCCACTGCCACACCTCTCTCTCCTCCCCACTCTAGCCACCCTCTACGCAACCTGAGCCACCCTCCCCGGAATTTCTTTTACCGCCGGATCCACCGCCACCCTTACCCCCACCCCATTTTTGACCCCTCCCTTCTTCTGCTTGGAAGACCCACCAACCCAAACCCAAACAGTCCCCCTCCTCTGCATGGCGCGCGCTGCAACCACCTCTTTCAAGGCTTCGTGATGGTTAGTCGGGGTTGGGGGAGTTTTTCGGGGTGGGGGAGGTGGGGCTAGAGTCGGGGATCGAGGGGGGTGGGTTGGGTTGTGGGTCGGGGATGGCGAGCAGAGAGAAATAGGGGGGTTGTCGTGGGTGGGGAATGAGGAGGGGTTGTCGTGGGCTGGGAAGGGGAGGGAGGGGGTGGCATGTGGTGGGGAAGGGGAGGGAGGGGGCTTGTCATGGTCGGGAGGGGGCTTGTCGTGGCTGGGAAGGGGAGGGATGGGTGGCAGTGGGTGGGGGAGGGGGGTGGGTTTAGTTTAGGTTTTTTTAAAGTTTATTTAATATTATTAATTAGAATTAAGGGTTTTTATTAAAAAATTACCATTTGTTCAGGTCACCGATCAACTTGACTTACTCAAAATTAATGGGGTATAAATGTTGCTTTATTGTGGAATAATCAAAAGGTTGCATTAAATTAGGAGCAAATAATCCTAATAATAATAATAATAGTAACAATAACAATAACAATAACAATAACAATATAACAATAACAATAACAATAACAATAACAATAACAATAATAGCATTAGTAATACTAATAATCACAATAATCATCATAATAATCATGATACCAATAACAATAATAACAACAATAATAATAACAATAATAAGTTTTTAAATATAAGCATGGTATGAACTTATGAGATCTAATCTGATTTGAACTGAACTTATCTGATCTGATCTAATCTAATCGAACTTATTTTTTCTGATCAGATATGATCTGATCTGAAATAAGTAAAAATAAGGTGAACTGAACATAGCCTAAGTTCAAGTGAAGAGAACCCACCCTTTATGAATCGAATCGCCTAAATGATTCCTCTCTAAATACTACTTTTTTCCTAATTAATTTACACATTTTGATTACCACTTTAACTAAGGAAAAATTGATAAATTATGAGAGATGGAGAAGAAAGCATGAAAAAGGGAGAGAGGAAGTATGAGAGAAGAAAAAGTAACTAGAGATTACATAACATAGGGGGGTCGATTGAACAAAAGGTGTGAGAACCCACGTCCAAAAATGAAACAAAAACGGTGTGTAGATTGAAATAAAAGTTTAAAAAGGAAAATTTTTATGATCTCTATTATATAAGTGAAGGGGGGAACAATGGTGTCCCCTATTAAATTACAACTCTAACTTCAACAATAAGAGATAATAATATTATACATAATAATCATATACAAAACATATCAAAATAAATTCCCAATCAAATCAAACCCTTCCTCAATCAATGCATATCAACAAATTTAAAGTTCAAGCACAAACAAGGCATATTGGACATCACGTTGACAAAGAAAATTAAAAATGGAAAGTTATCATGTACTAAACTATACACAATATAAAAAATACAGAGTAATACATTGAATAACTATAATCTCAAGAATGTTTTTATCTAAAAAGACTCATTTTCAACTACAAACACTTAAGAAAAAGAAACTCAAGAGGTTTGGAACATCACAACTTTTATGATTTGCGAGCGCGTTATTTACTTTCAATTAAGTATGCAATTTGTTTATCTTGGTATGCAACACATGCTTCCTTACTAAATTTACAAAAACAGTAGTGTGTTAGATAAACATAAGTAGCAAAAAGAAATTCAAAAGAATGATTACTACTCACAAACGTAAATACACAATAGTCTTTAAAAGGCAATGTAAAATTACAATAAAAAATCCGCACTTTTGGTTATAATAAAATAATCGTCAATATAAAAAAATCTCTATTATATAAGTGAAGGTGGGAGGAAGTTGGCGTCCCCCTTACAAAAAGTTTAATATACCCTTAATGAATGTAAAGTGCGATATATATTAAATATATTTTCTTCTCCCTACTTGCCATATATATCGAACAAGTTTTTTTTACAGATGTAGGGTTTCATTGATAATAGAAAGCCCGACGGCACTTACAAATATACTTCCTCTGTTTCTAAATAAGTGCAACATTTTTCATTTTATGAAATGTCATAATAAGTGCAACATAGCTCAAAATAGGAAGTTTTCTTCTTTTTATTTACACAAATGACATTACTTAATTCCCCCAACAACTTGATTAACTTATCATCTACCATCCTAAACAAAACTAATTAACAACCCCCACTCATCTCATCCACCCCACTTTCAACCCCACCCACTCCCCTCTCTCTCTCTCTCCTCAACTTAACTCACCTAACCCACCCCTCTTCTCAACTCAACCCAGCAACCCAACACCACCAGTACCAACCTGACACCACGTCGAGTACCACCAACTCGACACCGCCACTAGCCCAATACTACCACCAGCCGACACCACCACATCTCTTTCTCTCCCCTCCTCTCCTTTTCCTCCAACTCCTCCTTCTCTCACCTTTCTCTAGATCCGGCGTTGATGAAGAGTGAAGATGAGGAGAAAATTTGTTGCCCTTATTTCACTCTCTTCCCCTCCACTTCCTCTTGGTCTTCGTATTCGTGGATCTGGACGCAATTTTTTTTAATTCCTACAATTTATATGGCTTTCGAAATTTCTCCAATTGTACAACAAATTTTGATTTTCCGGCGGTGGTGGTTAATAAATTTTGTGGTTGTATCTTCTTTTTCGAAGGGTTTATGTTGCTGCGATGGTGGTGGTGGGGAGAGACAAAAGATGCCGGTGGTGGTGGTGGTTGATGCTTGCTGCGGTGGAAATGGTGGTTTCGGGGGGTAGTTTCAAAGGGGAGGGTCTTGGTTTCTAGGGTGGGGAAGGAAAATGGGGTGTTTTCTGATGGGCAGGGTTGGGGGAGAGGGAAAGAGAATTTATGGTGGTGGTGGTGGTGGTGGCGGCGGTCGGTGGTGGCACTGTTGTGCCTGTGGTAAATGGCTGGTGGAATGTCTTGGGTAAATAACGTTGGTGGGTAGTTAGTGTAGGTGTTTAGTTTAATTAAGTTGCCTAATATCACTTTTAATTGTGTTCCCCAACTTTCTCTCTCTAGATGCATTGGTCTGTGTGCCGTTTCTCTATGTTGCACTTATTTAGAAACGGAGGAAGTATTTCCTAAGAAATCTAAAATTCCAACACAAATACATAACACCATAGAACTAATTACATCGCAGATTCGATCAACAATAGCCTTAATAAAAAAACTTCATCAGAAGCAATACGATCTGTGAATTAGCACTTATTCGGCTTAAGATCCACTGGTGTATACTCGATCGGGTAAAAATACTTATGTGGTCCTCTAGATACTTACAGTGATTATATAACCCTAGATCTTCATTCTTCGCCAGATGAACAATCAAAGAGATTAATCTTCCAAGCAAACTGCAATTACCAAATTCTAATCTTCCATATGGGAAGAGAAGAAAGTCATACTCCATACTCCTACTAAAGGAGAAAAAAACCCAAAAATTGGGAAGAAAACTCTCATAAAGAGAGAAGGGATGATTATTAAAAACTAAGCAATTAAAGAAGGATTTGGGGCTTACCACCATCAAAGAGATGATGATGACAACCCCTTGCGGCTGGAAAAGGAATTAGGCTTTTATAGGTTTTTTAGAGATATATATTGACAGATTAACAATGGAATTGAATTTGAAATTTCAATTAAATATTAAAGTAAGGAGAATGATTTCCTCTTCTTACGTATGTGTGAAAAACTCTAATAAAAAATTAAATTGACAATATAACTTGATTGACACAATCGAAAAAAAAAACATGAATTTCATATTAATATTAATATTCAACGATTGAACCTGATACACAAATTCTTCCACTTTATCTGAGCACAAGCTTTCTTCTGCTTTATATTTCCTTCTCTCAATACTATACTAGCTTTTATGCACGCGATGCATGCGGCGACATCTTGGGCATAACAGTACTCAGTAGTAAAACAAACCAAAAACGAAAGTTCGTATCTAAGTTCACCTTCATTTTGTGAATAAGAAAGATTGAAATACTTACAAATACATGTAAAAGTTCTACGTTGTTGCGTAATTTGCACTTCGAAGTCGTCCATTCTAAATCTATATCCTATTAGATGTAATATTATTAGTATAGGATTCATACTTTAAATATGTTATAGTTTAAATATATTATAATTTAATTCTTGTCAACCTTTTTCCCTTGATAGCTAATAGTAATTAATAATAGATAAAAGAGAGGTCCAAATACATGTAAAAGTTTCATTATATTTAGGTAACACTACAAAAAAAGTAAAGAAATTAAAAAAAATTCCTCAATCGCCTTTGTTCCTATTTTTCCTTTTCCTTTTCCCTATTCCATTTAACATGGACAAAGTCAATGCACTATCTAGTAAGGTATAGGATACATAGGGGCAACCATATTCAATGTAAAATAATAGAAATTAATTTGCAACCTTATGTCCTTGACAAACGCGGTTGTAAAAAAATTTGTGCATTTGAATTTTCTATCAAGTTCTTAAAACTCAATTTAGATACAATAATCATTCAACCAAAAAAATTTAAATATAAATTAAAGGTCGGTATTGTTGCTTTCAGATAGTTTACACTACTAAATAATTTGATAAGAAGTGCTATATTCTGGTACATATTTTTAGGAAGGGGGAGTTTGAAAAACAACAAATGTACAATGCAGATAATGAATACATGATCATAATATTTTATATGATAGTATCTCTTTTTATATGACTAACACATATGATTAATATAAGGTATATATATATAGTATATTGTAAAGGCTAACTAAAGTAAAGTGGAACACTTTTGAGTGGGTATTAAGGTAATTTGCCTAATTTACAAATGCAGACAACAAATGTATAGATGTAGAATTCCACTAAATATATGAACAAACAATTAACCATTCATTCTCCTTCTGTTGTCATTCCCACGCTTTAACATTGTTGCTCACATTTTGTTTTTCATCTCACGCCTGCTGTCTCTCCTCTCACGCCTGTTATCTCATTGCTCTCCTTATCTCTCTCTTCTCCCGCCTGCTCTATATCCTCTCACGCGTGCTCTATCTAATCTATCACCATAATCTCTCACCGGGTTGTTAACCCAATTTGATTGGAGCCCGGTAACATCCTGGTAAAATCCCAGAATGGAGGCTATGTGGTCGACATCATCAACCTCGGTGGATTCCGGTGATGGGTCAACCGAGTGAAAGCATGCACTCTACTTTATTCAAGCATAATCATCTCCTCTCTAGATCTAATTCTTTGGTCGATTTTATTTTCTACAAAGAAAGGTAATTTCTTAAATCATAGATTTCACTTTTACTTTTTTCCTCTATAATCCTAAATTTCTTATACGGAAAGTATACATCAATTTCAGTTTTTTTCCCCTTGTCTAACTTTTGGATTCAAATTTGAGTCATTTGACAAACTGATCAATTTTGTTTATGGGCTGAAATTTTCCCCATTGTTCATCGGTCTCATATTTGAAATTTTCTGCTTTTCAAAATTTTAACACTTTGAATTTGTGTTGTATTCCATGTTTTGATGATGTCAAATACATAGGTTATCATATAGTTTTTATTTTGAGAAAAATATAAAATGCCAAAAATATTGTAATATTTAATTTTGCATTTATATCTTGTGGAGAAAGATTAATTATTTAATCTAAGTCAAGATATTTATTTTATGCACTTTGAATCTTTATCATATGGTATGTTTAATATTCTAATAACTTAGAATCTTTGAATAAAAGATTCTCAAAGTTATTAGATATTTTTACTGTTGTTGTTAGTGCTTGAAAATCAGTTGGAATAGGCGTGGCATAAAATGTGGAGCTAACTGCTTGAAGCTCTCCAAAAAACCCAACAAACTCGCTGATTCATTGCCCACTAACGGATAGTGGAAGGTGGTTAGTTACCGTTGCAATGTTCGTAGAGATATGCAGCGAAAATCATGCCATGATCTCCATTACTCCACTCATGCTATTTGAGGAGAACATGGAGCACTAAATATCCAGAAGAAGAGTGAATTGCAGCAACTATATAAGGGAGAAATTATTTGAAGAAAAAAAAAGAACTTTCGAGCATAAAAAGGAGATCTATACTTAGAAAGTTTTCTAGTAATTTCCTCTTACATTCAACATATTTATTATTGTAATATTCATAGTGTGTGGGTGAGAGAAAATTGAGAGAATATCCTTGTAATCAAGAGAGAGAAAGAAAGAGAGAAAAGAGAAGACTTCGAGTGAAGTCAAAGTGAGTGTCATCAGTTCAGGGGGAACTGGGTGACTGGGAACAAGTTCCTAGAGGAACAGAGAAGGTCCGTTAATAGGTTGTAAAAAGATCGAGTCTTTTGGCCTATTATAGTAAAGATAATTTGAGTCAAAATTCCTTGTGGTCAAGGTTTTTCTTCCTATTGGGCCTAGGAAGTTTTCCTTGTAAAAATCTCGTGTGTTTGTCTCTTTCTACTTTTAGTTTGTTTTTTAATTCCGCAATACATTTTGAAAATTTCTCCCTCGACTACAATTGACCCCCCTCTTGTAGTTGGTCTAGTGTTCATATTAGAATAACAAATTTCATTTATATTTGAAATGAAATTTTAAATTTTTCGTACACAATTTGAATTTCAATTATATTTGACGATTTTTTTTGGACATAATGTTATTTTAAATTTACTCGAACATAGTACATATATTCTTAAGATTTACTCAATATAGAACATTACACATGCTCTTATGTTCAACTTACAAACTGTGTACCTGATTAACGGTGAAGTATCCGCAAATTTGATAATGTCGTGAAGCTCCAAGTAATGAAGAAAACTGATTTTTTTTTTTTTGGGAGTTTGTGTTTGTAAATTTTGTGTTATGGAGTTTGTGTTTGTAATTTTTTGGAATGTCCTGAATATGATTTTGAGTTGTCTGTAATGAGAATGTCGTGCGTTTTTGTTATTTTATGTGGTATTAATTTTGGGCAATTTTTTGATTATGAATCTTTTTTATTGGCAATTATATGAGTTGATTGGGTTCAATAGAGATTTAATAGAAATTATTTTTGGCAAGTTTATGTGTGTAATGGTGTTGATTTACTGTTGGTGGCTGCAGCTGTAATGTAATATTTTTGTTGTTGAGGGCAATTAAGTAAATTCGTAGGCGGACATCATTGCTCCCCTCTTGGCTTACATATAATAGAGATTTGAATAATGATGAACAAATAACTAAAAAAACCAACGAAACATTGATTTAAGGAAAACATATTAGAAAAATTATAAATAATTATAAATGTATGTTCGACTCAAATTTTTTGTAACACTGATAAATAACTAATTGAGAAAAAAAAAATATTAATATGACACGCACGCATAGCGTATAAAAAAGTGGTAGTTAATCTTTATTCTATATGTCAAGAGGGGTAGAACACGAAGAAATAGAAAAAGAAAAAAAAAGGATGTAACTACCTAATTAATTTAAAAAATAAAAAGATAAAAAAGACACAACAAAAATAAAACCTTGAAAATTTATAACAGATTCATTTACTTCCCTCTCAACTTAATTTTTTAAAAAATTTAAAAATCGATTAGCAATTTTTTTTTTCCACATATTTTCGCACGCCATATAAGACTAGTAAATAAAAAACAAAGGGACAATAACTTTAACGCATATCAAATGCATTTGGTAACGCCTCCTCTCCCCTTTTTTCTCTCCTCTCCTCTCCCACAAAACCCTAATTTTCAACCTAGGGGCTACCGCCACCCTTTTTGGGCGGTGGTAACCCCCTTTTCTCCTTTTGTTACTAGTTTTTCATGTTAGTGTTTCTAATAAACTTCAGTCTCTCTCTAATGGAGAGTTTTTCTACCCATATATTGGGTTATATCAACCCATATTGGGTTTTATCTCTCTGCATGTGAGAGTTTGGACACTTTGTTTTTGGTTTTTTGTGTAATTCAAGAGGTTGATTTGTTTTGATCGAAATTTGTGCGGAGTTGCAACAGATGTCAGTACTTCGTTTACAATCACTTGAATTAAATCCAGTTCTACTTCAAAACTACAAAAGATTGACAGACCCCCTTGTAGAAGGCTGCATCACACAGCAATATGAAAGACGATGGTTTTCAGAAGTGTTAGATCTACTCAAAAATCGTGTTTTGTCATATTAGAATTGTATTTATTTCATTTTGATATGTATTTGTTTTGTTTTGACTTCTATTGTAGATGTTGTATGACTTTGAATTAATGAATTAATCTTAATTTTTAAAAAAATAAAAAATAAAAAAACAAAGCGAGTAGCTTACATCATGTTTCATTCCAAAACATTGGCGGCTAAATCTGAGGACAGCTCAGAAACCTACAAACATCTTATAAGATATATGATTTCTAAAAGAGATAGCAGGAATAGCATAAAGAAATGATTAGGTTAAGCACGTTACAATATTATGTATACAACAAAATTATGATTGGTCATAGTATAGAATATGCACCAGAGTGGTGTATGGTATACACATGTCACATAGTACTGTATCTCACTATAACAAATAAAGCAGGTGGTATAGTACAAAAGGAAACAACAAAAATATGCTAGGACCACTGTCCACTAGACTATCACGGCTGCTAAGGATTAAGGTTGGCCTAATGGTTCCCCTCCTTGCAAGGGAATTCTTCTTATCTTTAAAAGAAGACTATCACCTGCTGACCATACAGAAGTACGGTAACTAAGTAGTACTTGGTCTCGTAGTAACGTTTGTATCTCACAACCTTTAGGTTGTGGGAGATCAAAAGGTTGTGAGAGATCAAACCCTACTATAAGCACTTTGGGGGTGGAATCCCTTACCTCACCCCCCTCCTAAAGGGCCTTGTCTATGTAGTTGGGTCGGCAGTGGTGGATCTACAAAATTTAAAATGGGGGTGGAAAATATAATTTAACTTAATATAAATTATTATTGAAAGAAAAAGTTGGTCTCTATATTTGTAAAATTTGATGTGTCTGAAGTATAATAATATGGGACTCTTTTTATAGATTAAACAAAAAAACGTTGGTATGTTTAATTTATTTTTTTGCTTAGTATTTCTAAAAAAAGTGGCTATTTAAAGATTTGCAAAGTTTTTTCTCCCTCCTTCAATACATAACAAGTGTCAGCCTTACTTTGCGTCCGCACTGATCAATCACTCTGTACACCAAGATTATTACTCACAATAGGAAAGAAAAAAAAATTACTTTTACCTTGTTCCTAGCTACTTTTTCAAACTTTTACGTGAAGTAAAAGTGCACAATATCTTAACACTTGTTCTTGGTTCCTGTCTTTTAGTAATACAGGGCTCATACCTTTTAAGGATGTGAGTGCAAATAATGGACTTTTTTATCTTTAATATTGGACTAAAGCTATACACTTTATTCAAGATTCTAGAAAATGGGGATGCACTTGCTCCCTATGGGAGCCAAATGCATCCGCCCATGTGGGTCTGTCAGATTAACCTGTGCAAGGTTCCGATCTAACTATAAACTTTGGTCAAGATTCTAGAAAATGGGGATGCACTTGCTCCCTATGGGAGCCAAATGCATCCGCCCATGTGAGATTCCGATCTAGTACAACACTTCTCCTTACCGATTAAAAAACATATATAGAAGTATGGGTATACTGTGGATATATCATATAAAGACTAAAGTATACATTCTAGTACAAAGTAATGGTCAGGCACATCTTTATCTTGAATTTAATTGTCATTCAGATGAAGAATGCATCTTCAATTGAGCTTATGGTGCAAGAATCTGGTCCAAAACGGTTGCTCGAACCCCTTCTAATGCGTCTAACCAATTCAGCAGCATAGGTAGCTAACCCTGACCCTGGTTGAGGTAGAAAGATTTCCATTTCTTCGGGCATAGTCTGCTGACCTTGTGAGGTTTTTTGGGCTAGCTCCTTTCGCCTTTTATACCTTTGCCATGCAGTTTGTATATAGCAAGATGCCCATGTTCGCCATTGATGTGAATGGAAACGAAAGTTGTCCACTACTTTTTTACTATGTAGCTTCCTGTACTGTGACGCAACATATCCCAAGTCTTCTGGTGCAAGAGCAAGGGCTTCAACCTCAGAGTTGGCCTTTATTTTTCGGGTTGAAGATGGAAGGATAGCAGTTGAGTTGGGGTCAAGAACCCAAGACAGTAACTCTTCCCCGCAAAAACTACCAGGGCCTAGGCATGATGAGTTGAAAAATCCTGCTCGACCTCCACTTGTGGTGTAAGATTCAAGATTACCACGGATTATGAAGTACATTTTGGTGACGGGTTCACCCTCGCGCAATAGGACAGCTCCTTTGATGGATAGCACAGGCTTTAGCCTCTCACATATTGCATCTAGCATATTATCCTCCATCTGCTCAAATACTGGGACCTATACAAATGCAGGTTCAGGAAAACATCCTATATATGCCATCTCACAAATATAATCAAGATCCTCACGACTCGTTAAATTAGCAATAATAGATGGTGGAAATGCTACTTCATTTTAGCGTAAAGTTCGAAAATGAAGTCTCATGTCAATATTCATAGTAATGCTAATTCACCCTAAAACATCCGTTCTTTCTTTTCCATAGAAATGCATTACAATCTATTACCGCTTTAAAAGGCGGTATTGAGTGGTAACAGAAATTTATGAAGAAAAACACGTATTTGGCATGAAGTTTCGGTACCATGGATATTGACATGAGTTTACTACAACAAAATCGCCTAAAATTCATTATCATTACCACCGTTGACTACCACCTACAAAGAGGTCATTGAGATATAAAAGTACAACTAATTAGGTGTTTTTCGGGGAACATACTTGTCGAAGTAGGTTGAACCACAGATGGCGATTGACTTTTCTTCTCAAATTGGGGGGAAGGTCTCTAACAAGAGAATCTTCAATGACACCACGAGTGGTTACCCACTTGTACTGATCATAACTACGAACTGATTGCCTCAACTCGGGTGAAAGCTGTCTGTGTTGCACCCATCGCTCTGTGTCCGCTCTCTTGATTCTCCATTCATCCAGTCGTTGGGTGCTTGATTTTATGTAATTCTATAAAGTAGGATTAGAGAAAAGAAATATCAACAGAATTACATCTAACACTACTTACTGAGGTAACTAGATACTAGATAGAGACAGCAATGTCATGCGGATCAAATGGCCAGTATACAGGACTTACTTGCACATTTCCAATGAGTGATGCAAAAAGTAATAAGCCTAGAACTGCAACGATGTTAGCAAATATATTTTCCAACACCTCACTGCTTGTCGACAAATTATTCCCAATCGAACTGCAGCAAACAAAATAAGGTAGAGTACCATTAGAAACAAAGATCATGAAGCTGAATATCTTTGAACTCAAAATTAGCCATACTTATATTATAATGTTTATTTGGCAAATTTGTCAATTACTACCTTTTCAGTAGGCAATTATATGTCTTACAAGTTACAACCTTATTAAAAAGAATTGTAAATTACTAGCTTGTAAAAGAAGATTTATTGCTGTTCCCTTTTCTCAGTTTTTATTGCATTGTTTTTGGAACCTAATAACCAGAGTAAATTTATACATTATGACATCATTTTGGATAAAACAATCAGCCCAAGAATATAGCAAGAAGTAGCAATAATTAATTAAACATTTGAAAAGGAAGAGATTTACAAGGCTTTTGTTTTAATAGGGCTATAAATTACAAAATGACCTGTTGAAAGTGGGTACATTATTGACAAATTTAGTTGTCTATATATATTGGTTACTAGTAAAAACCTGAAACCATTTTTACATAGTTCCGCAAAACTGTTTTTAGTTCCAAAAAATCTGGAAATAACACACCCTCATAATTACTCTCTCCATCTTTAAATACTTGCTACATTGTTGTAGGCACAAGAATCTATAAGATGAGAAAAGATGTGATGAGGACCATAACTTTATGGAACGAGGACAAGTACCTGGGAGTTTTAGGCAGGAGGAAGGCAAAAATAAAAGGGAATATTAATACTTTTACGAGGGTCATGGTTACCAAATAAGGAAATATAGCAAGTAAAAGATGTATCATCACAAAATATTACTTCTATTACCTCATGCTTTGTAACGCCCACCAGAAGCAGTATAAACACTTTCTTAAGAAAGGTGCTGATGTAGCTCCTACCTGCAATGCGAGTACATATATACCAAAGTGATAGAAATCATTGTTTGCATCGCAGATGTTTGTGATATTTGTCAACCCCAACCACATGCTTCTTTTGGGATCATTGCTAGTGCTGTGGCAATCAAAGAATAGATAGTTGCAATTCGGACTTTCTTGATTGCACGTGCTTCTCCAGCAAGCTTCTTGCCTTTGTAATGACAGAAGGTAGTAGCATCCGCCAACAACCTTCGTAAAATAACGAAAAACCATAAGCTCTTCTAAACATAGTCTGACACGATATGACAATATGACAACACCGACACGAGGAGAAAAAAATTATCGCGAGTAATACGACGCGAACATGAAATCAGTCCAAACACAAGCCAGATTGATGAATTTGTCATATTATGTATTCGTCCTACATTTGATATAATTTTTTGACATATTTTGAGAACAATCCGAAATCAGCACGAGACCAGGCACGAACCTAACCCGTTTATTGCAAGCTCTATGTTACATGCTGAAATCATAGTTACATAATTCTGAGCCTAGCTAAGAGTGCACAAATTGATGACTTACATTGCTAACTAAATAGTAGAGCATCATATTATAAACAGCTCCTGTCCAGGCTCTTTTTGGCATCGGCCCGCTAGCCTTAGATATCTTCTCTGAGAGCGTATATAGATGAACAAGCCTGAGAAGGAATTGTAATAAGATGCAGAAGCGAGGAGTTGTTTTCTCAAGCGAAATCACTGATGAATTAACTTTAGGTATTGCTATCCATATAATAACCTGCAATATTAATTACACATCATTTAGAAACTAAACAGAACTTCAGAAAGCTACTGTTTTAAATACAGTGATTCTTCTTAAGTAATGATAGATTGTCAAGAGTATCGCTAGATGGCAAACAATTCGTACGCAAACAGGGGGGGAATATTAATTACACATCATTTAGAAACTAAACAGAACTTCAGAAAGCTACTGTTTTAAATACAGTGATTCTTCTTAAGTAATGATAGATTGTTAAGAGTATCGCTAAATGGCAAACAATTCGTACGCAAACAGGGGGGAATGGGGTGAGACACATGCAAGTGGAATTACCTAAATGACCTCCCTCCCTACCATTCGCTAACAAATACTATAGTTTGCCATTTAGTCTCTTTCATATTGTTACCTGTGGAACAGGCAGAAGTGCGATAATGTCAATCCAGAAATCTTTACGAAGATACCTTAAGCCAATTTTCCAGGGGTCAATAACAAGTTCCCCTCTTCCTAGAACACGCGAAGAAGAGGCCACATAAGCTGTTCTAAACTTGATGACTATACTGATTAGATAGAAAACATCGAGCACGGATCTTACAACAGTCAGAACCTTATCGAACTTCCTATCAGAAGCCTCAGCACATAGCTCAGGGGTAGTGTAAGGGGAGAACAAGAAGAGGGGATCAACCAATATTGACAATAAACATGCTACTAAGAATATATTGTTCCAGCGGCTAGCTGCTGCTGACTGTGGATCCAGTATTTTCCTTCTGATGTTTACATAGTCTTCTGAGAAAACTCTGGATATGATATTTGGTTGGTAACACCAGATATTTGCATTCTCCTTATCATATTCCTTAATTTTCGCCACGTTTTCAAGGTCATGCTCATCTTGGACCCTAACATATACCATAATCATTAGAGTTCATGTTTTCATGTAACCATATAGATTTTGGGGAAAAACTAAATTAGAAACACTGAAAATTAAGTCAACTTTCGTACCTACCGCTTTCTGTGAAACATTCGAGCTGGTTGGCAGATAAAAATCTTCGCGTTGTGGTTCTAGTTTTCTAAGACCTCAACTGTGTTGTGACAAGGAAATCACTTTGTACCGCGACTTATCAACCTTTGATTAGCAGAACATCCAGTAAAAATTTATGCAGTATTCTACTTGTTGTGAAATTGGTTATAGCAGAGAATGTTTTCACCTGCCTAGTACACAAAATAAAACCCCTTGTTAACATCTAATTATTTGTGTATCTTCAGTCATTTAGAAAGTGTTTGATTTGACATAAATCATTTTCGAGGAAAAGTAGTTTCCCCATTTTCCTTTGTTTGGCTTATAAGGATTTGAAGATAGTTTTTCACATGGTACAAAATAGTTTTCCCAAGCGTGGTTTACATTCTACATTTTCCTCCATATATATTCTTTGGCCGTGTTTGGTAAATAGAGCTTAGAGTTTACCTTTTAGAGTTTAGAGTTTTACCTTTTTGTTTAGCCGATTTGACTAACTTTTCACATAAATGTGTTTGATAAACGTAGCTATTGCTAAAAGTTGATAACTACCCTTTGTTAATAAAATGACATTGGACATAACTGATGTGTTAGTATTATAATTTTGGGCAAAAAAGTCATTCACACATTCTCTCACCTAATCCTCTAAAGAAAAAGCTCCAAAGAGGAGTCATTTTGGGAGTTTTCACCCCAAAACTCTGTCTTGAAACTCTCTTTACCAAACACCCCATAGAGTTTTTGACTAGTCAAAAAATCTAAAAGTGGTCCAAAACTCTCTCTTTTCCCCAAAACTCTAATTGTCAAACACCCCCTTTATCTTTTTCTTTCATTCCATACATCCATCCTCTCCCTTTGGTTTCATTCAGCTCCGGCCCGATCGATGTGGAGGCCCTGTGCTAAAATATGGACTCCCTCTTGTCAAATATGGACTCATTTAACTTCTCTCACTTTATATTGCTACTTCTCTTTTCAAATACAAAAGTTGAAATCAGCAACCAATATGATTCCCCAAAATAATACAAAAATAAAGTGGCACTTATAAATCAGAAATTAACATACACCAACATTAACAAGCAAGAGTTAGAATTTCAAACGAGTTTAATAAATAAAATTAAACTAAGCAAAATACAATTACCTAAATTTCTGAATTTTTAGATTTAAATTTAGAGAGGATGAAAACTTGTAAATTATAGCCATTATAGGAATTTACTTTTCTCGTTGGGGAAGATTTCATTGATGTGAATTTTGTAGCTTCATAGTACTTCATAGCGTGTAAGCTTGGTATTACAGAATACAGATTTCTCATTTTTGGTTGAGAGAGAAAGTCTAGTGGTTGAGAAAAGTAAGGAGGAGAAAGTGCCTGTTAAGGAGAAAAGTAAGGAGGAGAAAGTGCCTGTTAAGGAGAAAAGTAAGGAGAGAGATTGAGAAACTAAGGAGAGAGAAATCTGGGTATGGTGCAAATAAAGTGTATTGTGCAGTCTGTACTACGCTGTCCTATATTTTGGGCTTCAGTTTAAAGTTTTTTTTTTTTTAAATTGTGAGGCCCCTGTAATTGTGTGGAGCCCCGTGTCTTGAGGCCACTTTGGGCAAGCACAGGCGGCGGCCCGATTTCATTCTAAGCTTTTCTCTCCAACTTTTTGTGTAAGAAACCAAACGAAGGAAAACTAATTTACAATTATGCTTTCGTAAAAGCTTTTTCACGGAAATTTTTTTCCTATAAAAAGTTTTCGAGCCAACCGAACGGAGCCATAGTACACTAAATTTAGACTGCATGAGTTGTTCTTTTCTACCTAAAGTGAACACTGAACTACAGAAGAATGAGATGTTCTATACCCAAAAACACTAAAATAAACCTCATCCCCTTCAACACGAAAGCTATCTAGGAAAAACCAAGGATTGCATGTAATGCATAACTAATATAGAAAATTTTGGATTATTATTGAGCTCCGAATGACTTTTTTCCCTCGGAGTTTTTGCATTTGACTATTTGATCTTACAATCTCTTGTGTTAGCTAGTGATTCAGAATGACCATCATCTTGTATTCTGATTAAGTATTAAAATAAAAGAATAAAAATGTTGCTCAACATGCCAAAATAATTTAAAGATCTTAAAACTGATACTAAATTGAATAATAAACTAATTAAGTCTAAAATACTTTTCAAAGTATAAAGGAAAAAGAGATTGATTGAAATGGATTGACCTGTTTTATTTGCCAATATGTCTGAGAGGCCTGACAAGATCATCGGACATGCATGCTTAACCAATAGCACCATAAACTAACTATTTGCTCCTTGGAATTTGGATAAATTAGCCTTTTTTCTATCCCAAAAAAAAGAGCAGCAATATATTTTTCAACATAAGCTCGCAATAAAAAGATAGATACAAGAAACGGGTATTGCATTGGACCAACTGAAACACAAAAGATACACTCTTCTGCAAATCTAGGACAAATTTTTTATGTGTAGTTATTTGTTTATGCTATGTGACATAATTAGAACAGCAGAACCAGTGACTAAATGGTGAAATTGCTCTAGTTTTTCTACTCTTTTAATTTATTATTTTATAGTTACAGCCATACCCTGCTAACCCGGCCGGGTTAAACTGTACGAATTTCTGGTCCGGTAGGATAATTCATCATACCAACCAATACTAGGTACTTCATTTTTTTTCTATACATACTAGGTACTCAATTTTATTTTAATTTATGAAAATTAAGGTTGCTCTAGTAGTTGTACGACCATCTTTACATCTTTGTAACATGGGTTCGTATTTCACCTCTTAATTTCCAGAGCTTGTTGTCGTTTTATCCTGGATTTCTACTTCTTTTTTATTCTTTTGAATATGTTTTTACAACTTGCTTGACTCTTTAGATTACAAATTTTACGTATTATATTGAAAAAGTTAGAAATTTCATGTTTTTTAGCATTATATTACTTACTTTGCCATACTCACTCCCACTCATTTTTAAAACCAACTTATTCCCTATCCATTAATTGTGTGCTTGTTGCAACTCTCGTACTCTTTCTAGTGCAACTTATTACCTACTTATATCACTTGTCATTTCCTAATTGCTGGATAAAAGTATAAATTAGATGTCTGAGGCGTGGGATACATGGCAAAAGTTCTCACCTTGTTATACCTATTTAAGTTTCTAACTCGTCTTACCGCTTTATGAGTTGCATTAGCTGAAGTATTCCCTTCTGGATGCTAGCTTAGCTTATATCATACTAGCATTATATGCACGCTATGCGTGCGAAATCGTTATAAAAATTAAATTAATTAGCACCATGATTACATCTAGTTTTAGTTTGAGGCTTTGAGCAAGAACGTGGATACTCGTTAGACTGATATTAGAGGAGGGAGAAGATCAGGGAAGTTTTGTAGTTCTAGTTATTTTTCTCATATAATAAGTGATTTTTTTTAATAAAAATCAGATAAGGATTGTAGAAACTGATAACTTGGGTAGTTTTTTTGTTTTATTTTTTAAAATTGAAGGAGTTAGTTTTTTTTTTCTTTTTTTCCATTTTCTATTTTCCGGTATCCCACCCTTGTTGCCTTAGGATAGAGATTTAGCTGCTGCTAAATTTGAGCAGGACAGTTCAGCAACCTACCAGCACTATTTTACGTACCAACTAAATAGGATATATGAACGAACATTCGATCGAGACAGGAAGGGAGAGCATAAACAAATGATTAGGTTAAACACATTACATATATATACTAGATAGATTTATTGATCATAGTACAAAAAGTAATAAATTATGCACCGCAGTGGTGTATACTCTGTATAGTATATGACTACCAAATGACTCATATGTGGGACATACTGTTTGATATCTTTTGCTATTTAGTACTTAGGACATGAAATCTAGAAGAAGATAATATAAAAAAGCAATTGGTTGGTATATCAAAGAAATTTAAAAATAAAGAAAATAACAAAAGATTACCTAGCTATCTCAACGTCATATAGAAATATGGCATACTACTTCGAATATACATAAACTAGCCTTCTATGCAAGCGATGTGTGTGTAGATTATTTTGGCGATTATTCTTAAATTTCATCTAAATGTAACTTTGGAGGATGTAATTTATAATCATCATTAGTACTAGCTCATTAATAAATTATCATGTTGTATAAATACAAAATATAAAAATTACTTGATGAAGAAGTTGTTTCAATAGAAAAGCAAAGAAAGAAGATTGTATTTAGTGTTCAGAAATTGTGATGCGGATTTAGATGTAAAGTTCTATTGTCAAATCAAATTTGTGAAAGATTTTTCTTTTGTTTGATTGATTATTTTGTTCTTTATGTCAAAATTTCTTTGAAGGTTCTTATATCAAGTTGTTTTGTCATTACTTAATTTGTGAGAAATTTTTCGTAACTTCTGTTTTGATTGCATATTACTTCCTCCGTCCCATAATATAAACCCTGATTCCGTTTTTACACGAGAATTAAGGTAAAGTGGAATCTTGTTTTATTTAAATAAAAAGATTCATTTTATTGGGAAACACTTACATTGTTTTTTTCTTTTTAACAAAAAATAAAAACTGAACATTTAATGTTGCATGGTTTAATGTGTAGAGGAGTTCAATAGGGTAAAAGATTCCATTTTATCATTAATAATGGTGCATGAGAATCTGTAATTATGAGGACATTTTGGGATTAAATTATTTTCATAAGGGTATTTTGGGCATAATTATTGACTAAAAAAAATAGGACTTATATTTTGGGACACCTTATAAGGAAACAGGACTTACATTATGGGACGGAGGAACAACTATGCAATAAATTAAAAAAATCACACATGATAGGATGCAATGGCATTGAATTGACATAATTGACCTTGTCATTTATTAGTAATGAATATACATAGAGGTTATATTATTACTGTAATTTTAAGTAAACACCACATACACCTGTTTTGCCTTATATAATAGAGATGAGCTTATTTTTTTTAATAATCATTACATATTTCTCCTAAAAAGTAAAATGATAAAATTATCTATATGGCACAAATGAGAACAACGATTCCCAAGAAAATAAAAGGACAAATTATACTAACTGACACACACGACAATTATTGACCCCCGTAAATTAAAAAAAAAAATAAGATTATCCTCTTTGTTTTCTCGGTATTTTTATGACTTGTAAATGGATGTTGTCATTGTTGTTGCATTTAAAAGTTTAGGTAGAATTAAAACTTTATTTATGTATTTGGTTTTGTAATTGATTTGAAAATTGCTTTAGTTATGTTAATTTATTCTTCAATCATAAACTTTTCCTTTCACTATACATATTTTTATGACAGTTTATTTTAGCAACTTTGAACTTCCTTTGATATGCATATTTTAAATTAGGAAGGGCAATGATTGAGGAAAATTTTAATCGGTAATATTTTTTGTTGAATTAAGGGTAAAAAAGTCTTTTCATAGGGAGGATGTCATAGCTCCCCCTTGGCTTGTATAATAATAATAATAATAATAATAATAATAATAATAATAATAATAATAATAATAATAATAATAATAATAATAATAATAATAATAATAATGTATAAATAATAATAATAATAATAATAATAATAATAATAGTCGTAGTAGTAGTAATAATAATAATAATTATTATTATTATTATTATTATTACTACTACGACTATTACTATTACTATTATTATTATTATTATTATTATTATCATCATTATTATTAATATTAATAAAAATAACAACTTAAGTGAATAGAGCTGAACTGAATTGTCTAAACTAAACTAAACTGAATTTATCTGAATAGAATTGAACTTAATTTGTCTGAACTAAACTATTGAATTTCAATTAATTCAGTCCAAAAGAACATAGCGTAATACTCATTAGGAACACTTTTGGAGAGGGGATTTGATGCGAATACAAAAACCATGGCTTCTCGTTTATGGATTTTTATGAGATCATCTGCAATACTAAAAAACATCTTACAACCAGAATGAGTAGCATGTTTGTAAGGTCCTTAGATATCTACATGAATCATGTAAAAGGGATGATGAATGGTCTTTATTTCACTAGTACGAGAAGGTAACCTAGGTGGATATGATATTTCATACCCAATAGATTACACTCTTTAACTCTCACACCCAAATTCTCTCTCTAAAATCTCCCAATCCTAACCCTAAAACACGCACCCCCGCCCACCTTCCTAGGCTCGCCGGTGGGTGGCATCTCAGCCTCGTCGCTGGCAAGCCTAGCCCCCGTTAATAGCCCCAATCGTAGCTTAGTTTGTTCTCCCCTTCCCCTTTCCCGTTTTCCCCTTCCCCGTTCCCCTTTCCCCGTACTCTGCATGTCCAGTCGACGTCCCCTTTCCCGTCCCCCTTTCGCGTCCCAGTCAATCCCCTTCCCCCGTGTTCCCCTTCCCCCTTCCACGCCTTTCCCCCCTCCCCTGTTGATGTATCATATTTGTATACAGTTTTTAGGTGTATTTAGGTTGCATTTTTTAGCATTTAGTTTCATATTTAGGTTCAATATTGCATTATATTCTTAAGTTATGATATTCTACTCCTATTCGGTATGTTTTCTTATTTTTGATGAATTTCAGGTAATGAATACATATTTAGAGTATGATTAGCTAAGCTTGAGGATTATGAGCATTTGAAAGGAATGTGCATTGCATAGGGATTGTTTGGATATCTTAAAATACGAGTTTGAGCGAAAACAAAGTGCAAAATCATTAGAAGAAATGTGAAAAGGAGTTACGTCTACTCGTCTGACCATAACTTTTGATGTGATTTTGAGAATTGAATAATTCCAGCAGATCTGGAAACTAGACTTAAAGAGCTTTCCAACGATATGTGGCACACCCCGAGGAGACTTCTAGTCAAGTAGTTATGTCTTTCCGAAGTTGGGATTGTTTTTGCTAGAATATGTCATCGTATGCGCGGATCACTAATCCGTCCATTTAATGATTTATTCGAGACTTTTCTTATCTTGTAAATTACTTTCCTAGCCATATTAGATTACTTAGTATTAATTAGATGAGGACTCCTCTCTCTCTCTTCCCTACTCCCTATCACGTTATTTTTTATTTTTAGGTTTGGTTTAGTTTTCTTCTTCTTTTTCTCTCTAGCTTTTTGTAAACCTTAGTTTTCTTGTTATTCATTAATTCATGAGTTTAATTAGTTTCTTTGATTGATTTCTTTTATTATGTTTTTCTTTGTAGATTTAGATTTTATTATTTGTTTCACGATTGAGTAGTTTTTTTCCTAGGGTTTGGGAATCCATGTTCATATGTTATGAATCTTGATTGATATGTATTGATGGTTTGATGAGTTATTGATATCTCTAATTGATTAGTGTTTTTATTGTTAATCTTGCAATGTGATCAATTGTCTGATTAAATATTGCTAATATCGAGTCATAGATCGAGAGATAGTACTCTTTAGAGGCTTACCTACAAGTAGCAAATCTGATTATGTTAGCGACCATACTGCATATGTTGATTTGAGAGCGTTAAGAGCCGACCGTAGGATTAACCTATGCTCTAGATGTCTGATTAATTGAATTGTTGATGATATTTTGATGGATTATATATATGAACATGGTGAACCATTACCCTGTATCTTTTTTGTTTGATTTTCGTATTTTATTAGTTTAGAATTAATTATCATATTTCTGATCTTGTTTAATTTTCCCATACTTTAGAAGCTAGATTAAAACTACCATCTCTCTGTGGATTCGACCCTACTTACCCTACTATATTATTAAAAGGTTTTGCAGGAATTATTTTTGACAGGTGTACGACAGCCTATCACATGTTAGTGGTCGTAGGTCCCCTTTCCCCCTCCCCTGTCGGTCTCCCTTCCCCTTCCCCGCAATAGAGTAACCCCCTCCCCTTTCCCTGCAGTCGAGTCGCCCCTCCCCTTTCCCTGCAGTCACGTCGCCCACCACAGGGTTTCTAGGTTTTCGTCCTGTAGCTTCATCAATCGCGTGCCCCGTAGCTTCCTTTCCCCGGTCTTTTTAGTCTATCAAAGTATCTAGATTTAGTTCCCCCTCCCCGTTCCCCTGATTTTGGTGTTATGATTTTTAGGTTTTAGGTTTCCCTTCCCCAATCCCCAGTTCGAATTCGAAGTGGTTAGTTTCTATGTTTCCCTTCCCCGTTCCCCTGCTCTAGTCTTGAGTTTTAGAGTTTAGTGTTCCCTTCCCCATTCCCCGCTAGTGTTAGTTGTTGTTTGTTCGGCTGGATCGCTAAGGAAGTAATAGTTGGTACGTGAAAGTTACATACAGTTTTTGAAGGGTCGTGTGGTGTTGTTGACGGGCGTGGTATTATGTTTCGGGTGTTTGCTTGTTTCGTTTGTCTTGTTTATGCTCTTTGTTTAAGCTTTATTTAGGTTTATTCATATCCAGTTATGCAACTGTAGGGGTTCAAGTATTGAGTAAGATGAGAGGAGGTTGTCACTTTAATCTTGTTGTGGTTCGATCTTCTAGGCTATAGCTTGCAAGGTTGGATCTTCGGATCTGCGGTTTGGGTGAATTATTTCACTATAATTCGCCCTAGGTTCATGTGATGATTCTCGAAGTCATCACACTCAAAAAATGCATCTTGTGGGAGGCCCTTCAATTTAATTTGGGATAAGTTTCAACCTCCACGTATTTTTAGTTTCAGTCTCGCGAGACTAAACTCTGGTTAACCTCGAAGCAGGGTCAGAAGTCACCAAAGGACGTAACTTCTTTATTACTTCAATCAATGGGATCCCAGGAAGTTGTTTCTGTTCAAGGACCTTGGGATTTAGTGTCTAGTAGACATTAGGGTCTACTAGATGAGTTGTGGCAATCTATTTCTGAAGATCGCCTGTAACACCCGACCCATACGAAGTCGAGTATATCGTCACAAATGCGCATCCAGGGCCCACAACTATCCTTAATAACCAACACAAGTTTTTCCGGCGCATTTTGTCCTCACTCATGCGCACCCTGAGAAACTTCCTAGGAGGTCACCCATCCCTGGACTACTAAATGAGCTCCCTAAAAGAAAGATGCATCTTGTTGGAATGAGTAGCCTGCTAAATCCCTTTAAAGCAATCATGAGGGGTATCACATCATCTGGGTGTCGTTTTTCAACAAGTTCCCTCTCATATCAGGTCTTCTTCAACAAGACATATAACCCAATCCCACTTACCATCGCTCGAGCTAAGTCTAAGTTGATCTGGACATGAAATACTTTGTTTTGTTCCATAGAGTATGTAAGAGCCAATGAAGCTCCTTTAGTTTCTATTTGCTTTGTTTTATGTTTGGTTGTATTAGCGTTAGACTGTACTTCCGTTTTTACTTATGCAAATTTTTCCGATGTAAAAAAAAAAGGAAAAGGCAACCTACATTGTTTAGACTTAGGACAAACTTGACAAATGCTATCTAAACAAGCATGAGAAACATCAAGAAAGGATATAACATGCTGCTTGAGTTTATTTAAAGGCAAATGGCCTAATCTTAAGTGCCAAAGCTTAGCTATATCACTGACGGAAGAAGCAATAGCAGCAGATACAGAATAAGTTGCTGTAGAAATTTATTTTTTCTCCTTGTGATAAGATATCAACTTCAAGTAGTATATGTTTTTGCTACATTGAAAATGTAACAACCCTGATTTTTCCGACTAGCTTGAGAGGATTAAGCACAACGAACATTGGTCGAGCTAACCCGGACTATTACTATCACATTCACCAAGCAACATCGTAGAATGTGCAACTCAAATCCCAACTCAATTCATTTCAGTTAACTATTACAACAACGCCCTCATTCTCATAATCTATCCTAATAAATTTCTATAGAAAATTCTGCAGAGTTTCCTTTGAGAATAGGACAACCGTAAAACAAGAAATAATTTAAACATGTTTACAATTTTAATAAATAAAAAAATTCAACTCTAAACCCAACCACTTTCTACGCTTTTGGGGAAGTAACACCAAGAGAATCAAGAGCATTAATGCTTCTTAAATACATAAATGGAAAATGAATAATTAATAACTAACTATAATAAAGTCCAGCGTCCTCACTTCGATAACTAATATAACACTAATTACAACTGGTCGCCCAGAATTTAATTGCTTCAACTTTCGAAAGATTAAACGACTCAACAATCAGCATAATCACAACGAACAATCACATCTGTTACAACATACATATCACCAACTCTTGTTGAATACATATAAAATTTCTTGATTCAATGATCCCTTTATAATACGTTATGTATTCATCATTGTTGTGAAGCATTATGTATTATAAAGGGATTACATTTATCTAAATGTTAGTGACTTATCTATAGTCTATACAAACTCAAGTGGTGAACTTTTCCTTAAACCAAAGATAGAAGTTTCTTTTTTATTAAGAGTAATAATATAAGATTTGCTTAAGTGTAGAAAAAAAAGTGAGAGAATCATGAAGGATTTTGTATGGAGAAATCCCCCTATGTACATTATCAAAGGGGGTATTTATAGGTGAAGAGTAAAGATGATGGAGATAATATAATCATGTTCTTTTTATTCCTTCACCATTGGGTATTTAGTTATTTTATAGGGATTACATCATGCTAATATTATTTCCATAATATACTTCGAGTGTTTTGAAGAGATATGCTTTCTTTTGTTTAGATTAGATTTGATTTGATACATTACAATCTCTTACATTAAGTCATTAAGATTCTTGAATTTAATTTTTTGTTTATTTGTTAGTAATGGAAGTAGTAGTAATAATACAAGTCTTTTACTTGTTATGGTGATGAGATATGACTAAGAATTTTAGGTAATTATATAACTTAGTTTACTTACTTAACTAGGCCGGTTGCTTGTATCTAAGGATGAGAGTAAAATGAGAGTTAGATGATACATTGTCTTAGATTAGAAATTTGCATATTAGTTAAATGAGAAAATGTAGGTCCTGTTTTCTTTTCCTATTCTCATTCTTTCTTAAAGTATAATGCTCAATTATATTTTGATGTACTCATCACAGTCATCAGTAGTACTATTCGTACGTTTCATAATTTGCTTTTACTTTTATTTTAGTGAACTAAATATAGCTACCAACACCTAAGTGGTTTAGTACTAGGGAATATATATGAAGCAAGATCTAATGGATTTAGTTATTCCTTTAATCTTAAATATTGGTGTTCTTGCTTAACTGGATTTACTTATATGTGAGGATAAAAGTACTATGGAATAGGTAATAGATTGTCTTAGATTAGATATTTTGTTCATTAATATTATGATTCATTATCCCAAACATTGACGTATATTTTGGGGAAGAATACTTTATGTTGGGTTTGTGGCCCAACTTTTATGGCCCATCTCCAATAGCTAAGGTCGGTGCTCTAGAATATACATACTAAATGGTGGCATCATGATAATTCAAGAAGCATCATAATCATTACATGTCATCATCAGTTGTGGAGCATTGAAGAAATTTATAGAAATTGATATAAGCTACCTCAAAATGCCGCCTAATTGTAACCAACTTCAAGAAGTCATCTTGGCAAGACATGCACCGCCATATATACTCCTATATATAGAGGAGTTGGGCACATTAACAAGCATGCTTGACACAAGCACACAAGAAGCCATACATTCAAGCCTTTCTACCATTATAACCCTCCTTTCCTTATAACCCACCTTGTATTATTAATCCACTATTACCTTTTGTATTACTCTTTTGTGAGTTTCTTACTATAGTGAGAGTTTTATTGTATACTCACCCTAATAATATTTAGGGTTCTTGTACTCTCCTATTTTTTTATAGTGGATTTTCGGGTACTCGTTGTTCGTGGGTTTTTTGCCTCTATTTGAGGATTTTTCCCACGTTAAGTATTGTGTGTCCATATCTTACTACTCTTCTTGCCATATATTTCCAACTCTATTATTTTTCTCAATCTCTACATCTTTAATCTGTTTCCGCTACGCATTCATAACCCTAACAAGTGGTATCAGAGCCAAGGTTGTTTAGAGTGTTATTATATTAAAGATGTCTTCGGTAACAAAGTTCGAGATTGAGAAGTTTGATGGCAAGATTAGTTTCAGCATCTGGAAAGTCCAGATGAAGGTCGTTCTCACACAGAGCGGATTAAAAAGGGTACTTGATGGCAAACAGAAAAAGCCAACTACTATGACCGACGAGCATCGGCAAGAATTGGATGAAAAAGCATTATCTACGATCCAACTATGTCTAACTAAGGAGGTACTACGCGAGATTATTCACGAGGAGACTGCTGCAGGGCTATGGTTGAGGCTCGAGTCCCTTTACATGACTAAAAGTCTCCCTAACAAACTCCGTTTAAAGGAAATGCATTACACTATTCGGATGGTCGAAGGTACTTCTATCCAATCTCATCTTAGTGAATTTAATTCTATTATTATTGATCTTGAAAATTTTGGATGTCAAGATTGAAGACGGGGATAAAGACGTGTTATTAATTGTCTCCCTACCTCCTTCGTACAAGCACTTCAAGGAAATCATGTTATATGGTAACAATGATACTTTATCTTTTGAGGATGTTAAATCACATTTACTCTCAAAAGAGAAACTTGATCTTAAAGTGCACAATGATAATGCCGAAGGATTAAATATAGGAGGGAGATCACACGGAAAAACAAGTACCAAAAATCAAGCCATATCTAATGGAGTCCGAGTTGACTTTGTCCGAATTCGAACCGAACAAGCTCCGCGCTGAATTGACCCGGTTCAAGGATGTTGAGATAGGGAAGGAGGAGTTAATGAGAGAGAAAGAAGAGGTGGAGAAGAAGTTGGAGGAAGTGGAGAGAGAAATGGGGGAAGTTGTTAAAGAGATAGAAGAGATGGAGAAAGCAAAGATTGAGGGGTGATTTTGAGATTAGATTAATGAAGAAATTGGAGAAGGAATTGAGGAATGAGATTAAGAAACAGGAAAATAAATGAAAGATGATGCTGGTTTTGATGGTGATTCAAGTGATGGTGGTTTTGGTTTATGGTCGTGGAGATGACGAGGGTTGGGTTTTTTTTCTTCTAATTTCAATTTTTTTTTAATTAAAATTAGTATTCTGGTGGTGGAAAATATCCACAACCACATGGTGGTGCAACAGTTAAGTCAACCTGGTGGTGGTGGAAAATGTTACCTATTGAAACCTGCTATTGCAAGTAACTTTTCAAGCCAACCTGTTAAAAGTTTAAGTGATATCAAAGTTAGCTTATTCTAAGATAACCAAAAAGTTAACTTATTTTTAGCATATGGCTTAAAAATTAACTTATTTATGACAAATTTTCCTAAAATTAAAGAAAAAACCTTGAAGGAGAAGAAAACGAGAAAAAAGCTAAGGAAACTATGGAAGCCGATTTTGGTGAAATAGAATCCGATAATATTCTTTTGGCTACTTCTCCTGGATAAGTAGAACTCCTAATTGGGTGCTTGATTCCGGTTGCACCTACCATGTGTGTTCTCAAAAGGATCACTTTATCGATTATTAATCGGTGAAGAACATATATGTTTCTATGGGCAACGGTTCCCGTTGCAAAGTTCATGGTATTGGCTCCGTCCGAATCAAGACAAATGATGGTAAGATCAGAACTCTGTCTAATGTTCAACGTGTTTCCGATTTGAAGCTGAACATCATTTCTTTTGGCATTGTTGATTCTAAAGAGTGCAAGATTTCGGCTCAAGGTGGAGTACTTAAAGTCTCCAAAGGTGTTCATGAACTTTTGAAGTCCATCAGACATAGAAATCTCTATGTATTACAAGGGTCTTCTACTATGGCTTCTACTTACACAACCCCGGTTCGGCATCAACGTCGTCATAAAACAGGTTCCGGCATGTCACATTTTTTTAAGCCCAAGTTACAATTGGGTCGGGTTTCATACGACGAGTGCACAAAATTTGGTCCAAGGTCGAGATTGTTGGGTTTGTGGCCCAACTTTTGTAATACCCCATAATTTTATAAATTTTATAAATATATTTTAAGTATATTTATTAATATTTTAGTATTTAAATAGTTAATTTCTTAAAGTGTTGACTATTTAAATAATCAAATATTTTATTGGGTCGGACTTTGAAAGTTATTTAATAATTTGATTGGTTTGAGTTGAAGTATAAAAGATTTTAAAAGATGGGATAGAGCAGCCCAATTCAATTTAATCACCTAAATAGCCAAATAGCCCAAACACACTTCCCTAATTAAGCCTACAAGGGTTAGAATTGCAAACCTATATAAACCCCATGAGACCCCAAAAATCCCCACACAATTTCACCCTATTTTCTCTCCCCTCACTTGGCTCACTCTCTTCGCTCTCTCCATCACCCAGTTTCTCTCTCTATCTCGTTTCTCTCGGTTGCCGCCGCCGGTCCCTGCCGCAACCTGCCGACGACCACCGCTTGCCCGCCCGACGTCGGCATAGCAGCCATCCGGCTTTGTCCCTCTATCTTCTTTGGTTATTTCCTCCCTTTTTCTTATATTATCTATGACGTTAATTGTTTTCATGTTTTAAGTATTGTTTTAGTAAATTATAGTTTAAA
>CANSZD010000957.1:2050000-2313362 GCA_947648045.1 Beta corolliflora
CTCCATAATGATATGAAATACGCCAATAATGACATAAAAAAGACTAATAATGATATAAATTAGTTCACACGTGTGAAATGTTGTTACACAATAAGTTATGGTGTAACATGTTGTAAGGTGTGTTGAAGATGAATCATGAAGCGAGTAGGTGAAGGAACAAGCTAAGGTATTGTTGTGCCATGTGTGTGTGTGTGTTGTGTTGAGCTACAACATTGCACTAAGCTAGAGCAATTGGGGAAGCACAACAATGGATCAAAGCATGAACAGTAGAAGACCACAACTTGCCCGTGGTGTTGGATGAACACCACGGCCTACCCGTGGAGTTCACTGACTAGGAGTTTCTTTAGTGCTTTGTACAACTCAAGTCCACTGGCTGGGCGTAGCTTGAGAGGAAGGCCATGGCCTGGCCGTGGTATTCCCTAACTACGAGATTTAACTTGTTTTCCTACTCGAATTCGGTTTCCTATTGCGTTAGGTTTTTCATTTTAACCCTAGTATAAATATGTTTGAGGCTGTTTATTCATTGTATGCTGAGTGAGGTTATTATTCTTAAATCTAGACAGACTAGAGAACCCTAGAGAGAGGTTAGAGAGTCTAGAGAGATTAAAGAATTATCCTTGTATCATCATCTCATATTCAAAGTCCTAGTGTGGTGTTCGTGGTTTTCTCCCTATTCAAAGGTTTCCACGTTAAATCTTCTTGTGTTCTTTATTGCTTTGATTTCTTAATTCCTTCGTATATTATACTTCGATCGGTATCAAGAGTTAGGTTGAATCGTTGTGCGGCTAGATCGTGCTGAATAGGTATAATGGATGACGGAAAGGTGAGGATCGATAAATTCGATGGTAAGGATTTTGGTTTTCGGAAGATGCAGATTGAGGATTATTTGTACCAGAAAGACCTGTACCAACCTCTGTCGGAAAAGAAGCCTGCTGCAATGAAAGATGAAGATTGGGCAACATTGGATCGGAAAGCACTAATTGTGGTTCGATTGACATTAGCAAAAAGCGTTGCTTTTAATGTCAAGGACGTGAAAACAACGGCGGGGTTGATCAAAACTCTTTCAGACATGTACGAGAAGCCTTCTGCTGTGAATAAGGTATATCTCATGCGTCGTTTGTTTGAACTTGAGATGATTGATGGTGAATCTGCTGCTGAATTTATTAATGAATTTAGTAAAATTATTAGTCAGTTGGCCTCTATGAAAATTACCTTTGAGGATGAGGTAAAAGTTTTGATTTTGTTGTCCTCTTTACCAAAAGAGTGGGAGATTGTTGTTGCTGCTATTAGTAATTCTGCAGGGAAGGAAGCACTAAAGTTGGATGATGTTAGGGATTTGGTGTTGAGTGAGAGTACTCGGCGTAAAGATTTCGGGGAGTCATTCGGTGGAGCATACAACACTGAGGGTAGAGGGAGGAGACAACATGGGGGATCTAAGCGGGGAAAGTCCAGGGGAAAGAGCAGTGAAAGAGTTGGTAAGGCGGAAGCGGAGTGTTGGGGATGCGGCGAGAAAGGTCATTATAAGAGACAATGCCCAGATTCCAAAGACAGTGATAAGGGGAGAAAAAGAAGGAGGATCAAGATAGTGATGAAGAGAGTGATGCTTCGACGAACTCTGTAACGGAGTATGTTTCTGATGCTTTGGTGGTAAGTAATGCAAAGAGCTCAACTGGTTCATGGATCTTGGATTCGGGTTCTTCGTTTCATTCTTCGCCCTGCAAGGAGTTGTTTCAAAATCTGAAATTTAAGAAACTCGGGAAAGTGTACCTTGCAGATGATAGACCATTAGAGGTTAAAGGCAAGGGAGATGTGAGCTTGAAGTTTGCAAGTGCTGACATGTTTGAGTTGAAGGATGTCAAATTCATCCCTGATTTGAAGAAAAACTTGATATCAATTAGTCAACTTGACAAGTCCGGCTACAAGGTAGTTGAGGGTGGTTCGTGGAAAGTTGCTAAGGGGGCTATGGTAGTAGCTCGAGGGGATAGAAGCGGAGCAATGTACACCATGGGGAACATGACAAAGGTAGTTAAGGAAGGGATGAAGAAAACTTCGCAAAGAATGTCCTTCGATCAAAAGTCTGTACACAGTAGGCCTGTGAAGAAGAACCGTGGTGGTAAAGTCGGTGTCTCTTCGGCTAAAGTGGATCGTGGAACGAACAAGGTGAAGGAAGCACACATGAGTGTGGTGCGTGTGAAATCGAGCCTAGAGAAGGATGTTTTGTTCGGGTGGGAGCATTGTCGGGATGCTCGTAGAACTATGAAGAGTCCTTATGGTTCGTGTTGTTATAGAGACTCGGGGTCGAGTGAGACTTCGGTGTTCCTTCCTATGTAAGTTTGAAGTGGTTCTGCACTAGGTGATGTATGGAGAGTGATGCTGACAAGTTGAGATCGTGGCTACATATTTATTGGGGGCGTGTTCTTCATTCATATGGATCTTCAAGGTGGGATATTGTAAGGTGTGTTGAAGATGAATCATGAAGCGAGTAGGTGAAGGAACAAGCTAAGGTATTGTTGTGCCATGTGTGTGTGTGTGTGTGTCGTGTTGTGCTACAACATTGCACTAAGCTAGAGCATTTGGGGAAGCACAACAATGGATCAAAGCATGAACAGTAGAAGACCACGGCCTGCCCGTGGTGTTGGATGAACACCACGGCCTGCCCGTGGAGTTCACTAACTAGGAGTTTCTTTGGTGCTTTGTACAACTCAAGTCCACGGGCTGGGCGTGGCTTGAGAGGAAGGCCACGGCCTGGCCGTGATGTTCCCTGGCTACGAGATTGCATTAGGTTTTTCGTTTTAACCCTAGTATAAATATGTTTGAGGCCTTTTATTCATTGTATGCTGAGTGAGATTATTATTCTTAAATCTAGAGAGACTAGAGAACCCTAGAGAGAGGTTAGAGAGTCTAGAGAGATTAAAGAATTATCCTTGTATCATCATCTCATATTCAAAGTCCTAGTGCAGTGTTCGTGGTTTTCTCTTTATTCAAGGGTTTCCACGTTAAATCTTCTTGTGTTCTTTATTGCTTTGATTTCTTAATTCCTTCGTATATTATACTTCGATTGCTTGATTTGTTAGCGCATACAATACATATTCCTAACACATGTTACACCCAAGAGACACTCTAAAATTATAGTATGTCACGTGTCGTCCCCTTCTCCAAATGCTAACATGCTGTGCATATCATAGCTAACAAGAGATTTCATAGAATAGTCTTTTGTTACTCATTAAATGAAGAAATAATGTTTGTAAAAGGACACAAACTTAGTCCCTAATGATAGATAATATGTTAATATTATCTTCTTAATATTCTGTAAAGATATATCTTGTGTAATTTAGGTAAATATGTATTCTTAATATTTAGGTTGTAAATATCCTATATATATATTCTAGTAATGAGAATACTCCAACCAAGGAGAATTACACTATTCTACATGGTATCAGATACCTTCTAGGGTTTTCTTTTTCTCTCTTTTTCAAACCCTACACGATCCTAGGATCTCCACTTTCTTGCCACCACTCATCATCTCTCATCTGCCGCTTCATCACTGCTATGGCCGGCGACGATGAAAACTCTACTCCCCCTCCTCCTCCCTCAAACACCCCTTTCCATTTGGCTTTTGCCGTATCTAACATCAAAAACCACGTTAGCATCGGTCTTGATCAAGAAGAAGGACAATATGCTACGTGGGTTGAACTCTTTCAAATCACGGCTTGTGCTTTCAATGTTCTCGACCACATTGATGCTAAAGTCTCTCGCCCGAAGGAGATCGATGATGCTACATGGAAACGTTTGGATGCTATAGTGAAACAATGGATTTACGGAACTATTTCTCGTGACCTTGTTCACACCATCATGAAACCGGGAGCCTCGGCTCTTGAATTATGGACTCGTCTTGAGGAGATCTTTCATGATAACAAGCATACTAGGGCTGTTTATTTGGAGGAGCGTTCTCCAATACAAAGCTTGAACATTTTGCTAATATGTCCGACTACTGCAAGCAAATCAAGCTTCTTGCCGATCAACTTGCTAACGTTGATTGCCCGGTAACCGACCGTAAGATGGTTATGCAATTGATTACAGGCCTCACTAAAGGTGAATATGATACCGTCGCTGCGATCGTCTCTCAAACCGAGCCCACTCCCAGCTTCAACAAGGCAAGATCAATGTTTCTTTTGGAAGAAACACGGCAGAACAAACAAGAGGAGCACAGTCAACATGCTCTCGTGGCTCAAGGCTCGAGTAACACCTCCACACCACCCACGCCGACGTCATCTCAGGCGGCCGATCAGCAGCGTGGCGGTGGCCGTGGTCGAGGTAATGGGAAGAACACTAAGGGCCGTGGTCGAGGGAAGAAACATGGTCAATCGAATTCCTCTAATTCGAACCAACCTACTGGGCCTAATAATGCAGCCTCTCAACAGGCCCCTCAATGGGGCGCCCAGCCCTGGACCCAACAGAATGGGCAGTGGGCCTCACCACCCTGCCCCTTCGCCACGGGCCCATACGGACAGCAGCAGGGCTCTCAGTATTTCCGTGGCTCACTTCCTCCACCAGGCAGCTTGTTGGGCCCTCGCCCAACACCAAATCAGGCCTTCTACGCTGCCCCTTCCCCAACTCGTTACGACCCTCCAATGACACCTACGGAGTTCAAGTCTATTACCTTTCATGTTAGATTACCTTTCAAGTTCTCATTATCTATTACTTTTTCTCCGTTTGATATCATACATGCGGATTTATGGACATCTCCCATTTCTAGTAAATTGGGCCACACATATTATTTGGTTTTGCTTGATGATTTCTCTCATTTTCTATGGGTGTTTCCAATCAAATATAAATCTCAAGTCTATGAAATCTTTCTCCAATTCCGAGCTTATGTTAAAACTCAATTTGAAAAGGAAATTAAAACTTTTCAAAGTGACAATGGTCGCGAATTTGACAATTCCCCATTTCGCAAATTTTGTATGGATAATGGCATGGTCTTTCGCTTTTCTTGCCCATACACTTCTTCTCAAAATGGCAAAGCCGAAAGAATTATCCGCACCATTAACAATATGTCTCGTACTCTCCTATTTCATGCCTCTCTCCCCCCTCTTTTTGGGCTTATGCTATTCACATGGTTGCTTATATTCTTAATATTTTGCCATCCACAACCATACACAATAAAACACCAACCGAAATTCTGTATCGTAGGACGCCTACTTATGATCATCTTCGTATTTTCGGGTGTTTATGCTACCCAAGTCTCAGTGCCACTGCACCTCATAAACTTGCACCTCGTTCACAGCTTTGTGTCTTCTTGGGTTTTCCATCTAATCATCGTGGTTATTTATGTTATGATTTGTCTTCAAACAAATCCATCATCTTTCGCCATGTGACTTTTGTTGAAAATATTTTCTCCTTCACAAATATTCACCAATCTAGAGAAGCTGATTATGGTTTTATGGAACCCAATATTTCACCCCTCTACTCTAACTCTCTTGTGCAAGCCCAAATCAAAGCCGCCCCCACCACAAATACCCACAACCCCACGCATTTGGGCCGGGTCTCCATCACTGAACCGGGCCGCGGGCAAGCTGAGCCCATCACAGCTACCCTACGGACTCCACTACCCACGCCCCCTCCTCATTGCGCCCGATCCGCGGGTGGGCCAAGGCCCGCACCGGCCCCGCCTTCTCCCAACAGCCCACCCTCTCGATCCAATTTGGGTCGCTGCCTTCTCCTAGCCCAGTTCCCTCAACTCCTCAAACTCGGCCTGCTCCTCAACCATCTCACACCATGGCCACTCGTTCTAAATGTGGCATATTCAAGCCGAACCCCAAATACCAAGCCCATGTTACGGTTCAAGCTATTTCTCCTTTACCCAAAAATCCGAAATTAGCCCTGCTTGACCATAATTGGAATACTGCCATGCATAAGGAATTTAATGCTCTTACTAAACAACATACTTGGGATCTTGTTCCGAGACCGGAAGGGGTGAATATTATTCGTTGCATGTGGTTATTTAAACACAAGTACATGGACAATGGTGATTTGGAGAGACATAAGGCTAGACTTGTCGTTAATGGCAAATCTCAGCAGGTTGGTGTTGATTGTGATGAGACCTTTAGTCCCGTGGTGAAGCCGGCAACTATTCGTACTGTCTTGAATATTGCTATGGGAAGAGATTGGCCTATTCATCAGTTAGATGTCAAAAATAAGTTTCTTCATGGTGACCTCAAAGAAACCTTGTTTATGCATCAACCTCCGGGATTTGTTAATCCCCGGGCCCCCACATATGTTTGTCGTCTTCGTAAGTCTCTCTACGGCCTTAAACAGGCTCCCCGGGCTTGGTACCAACAGTTTGCTAATTATCTTTTGCAGATTGACTTTGTCTGCAGCAAAAGTGATAATTCCCTATTTATTTTGCGCCATGGTGCCAATGTTGCATATCTCTTACTTTATGTTGACGACATTGTTCTCACAGCTTCTTCTGAAAATCTCAAGTGTGATATTATTGACCTTCTTAAGTCCGAATTCTCTATGTCTGACTTGGGCAAGCTGAGCTATTTCTTGGGGATTTCTGTGAGCCGTACCAAACATTCTATGTTCCTTGGTCAGAGTAAGTATGCAGAGGAAATTATTCACAGGGCAAAGATGGATAATTGTAAACCGGTTGCTACACCAGTCGACACTAAGTCGAAACTTGGGGCTCTTAATGGCGAGCCTATGAGTGATCCCTCTCTTTATAGGAGTCTTGCCGGTGCTCTTCAGTACCTGACTTTCACAAGACCTGACATCGCTTATGCTGTTCAACAGGTTTGTCTGTTTATGCATGCTCCTCGGGAACCTCATTTTAACGCTCTTAAGCGTATTATCCGATATATCAAAGGCACCATGGACCATGGCCTTCATTTATACGGATCAGCACCTACGAGACTCATTTCCTACACAGATGCGGATGCCCCGACACTCGGCGCTCCACTTCTGGTTATTGTGTTTACTTGGGTGATAATCTTGTCTCTTGGTCTGCTAAATGTCAGGGTACTTTGTCCCGATCCAGTGCCGAAGCTGAATATAGAGGTGTCGCTAATGTTGTTGCCGAATTTTGTTGGATACGAAACCTTCTCCTTGAGTTACATTGTCCCATCCAATGGGCATCCTTGGTTTATTGTGATAATATATCTGCCGTATACTTATCTTGCAATCCGGTACATCATCAACGTACCAAGCACATTGAGATGGACATTCACTTTGTACGTGATAAGGTTGCTCTCGGCCATATCAAGGTACTAATGTTCCTTCATCGTATCAGTATGCAGATATTTTCACTAAAGGCTTGTCGCGACAACTATTTTTAGACTTCAAATCCAGTCTCAGCGTTCGACCTTCTCCCGCTTCGACTGCGGGGATGTGATAGATAATATGTTAATATTATCTTTTTAATATTCTGTAAAGATATATCTTGTGTAATTTAGGTAAATATGTATTCCCAATATTTAGGTTGTAAATATCCTATATATATTCGAGTAATGAGAATACTCCAACCAAGGAGAATTACACTATTCTACACCTAAGGTATGACTTATGCTTGGGACAAAATATTAACCCCAAACAATATATCATTTTTGTTCTATTAAATTATTTGGGACATCGCCAGGACCCAACAATTAGTTAGTTCATCCTTACATGTGGAAAATGGAAATCAATCCTTTTTGTCATGTGTATGGAACAACTCTACCAAATTATTATAGAAGCTATTGTTGCATTGGAAACCAACCTAACGAGTAAAGATGGAACCTTGCTCTCAAAATTATTCTTTGCTGATGATTTAATTCTATTTGCAGAGGCAAGTTTGGACCAGATTCAAGTCGTTCACGATTGCCTTCATCGGTTATGGCCAGTGTCAGGCCAAAAGGTCAGCTTACCAAAATCTCACTTGTGATTTTTGAATAATACTTGCAATGAGAATTAAGGGTAAATATGCACGACATTGGGTATCGAATCAACGTCTGGCTTGGGAATATACTTGGGATACCTTTGTGTAAAAACGTAGACTTTGACGGTGAACTTCCGGAATGGAAGATATAACATCTCTCTCCTTAGAGGGATGTATATGTATCACTTTGTCCTAGTCTATTGTCTTAACATTGTCTCACAGTGTAGTGAATCAAGAACTATTAGAAAGTGGAGCAAGTATTTGTGATATATATTGGCTTCATATAAATTTTGGTCAACCAATTTTTTTACTTGCAACTAAAAAGCAAGACGTGCGACATTGGCACAATTATATATTAGACAATCGGACAATCCTATTCTTGGACGTAGAACAAGACTCAACTTTGGGAATCACACAATTTGAAGGCCTTAAACTTTCCCCTCCATGTTTTTCCCAAACTGTTTTTAGTTACAATTCCAAGCACCAATTGAGTGGCTGAAGCCTCTCTTCATTTCATGAAAACTTAAGAGTGAAATTTTTATACACGGTATTTCAACTTATCAACTATTGCTATAACTTACCTTGAACAATCACAACAGCTCTAATTCTATGGAAACCAATCCCCTCCCTTACCTCAAACAATCAGCCCAGCTTTAAATCCAAGGAAACCAATTTCACACTGAATACTATAATATAGCAGCCAATCAGACTGATACCTCAACAAAATTCACATAACCCTGAACATGCATATCTTACAAAAATAAATTATTACTTAACATTCTATGATTCAGCTGCCATTAGACATCTCTGGGTTTCCGGCATGTGCTGGAATCTGGTTTGGGAAACCTGGCCTAGGCGATGGTGATGAATTTTCTTCCTGTTGATCGTCTGACTGTGCCGATTGAGACTCTTGTCGTGCACGTGGCTGGGTGTTACTTCTTCTCCATCTAAAATATTCAACAATGATAGAACTAACGCTCATGGAAGTACCATATCCTACAAATGTTGCCAGCAATATTGATATGATTGCTTGTATATGGACCTGCAACACCATACAGAACACATCATCTAAAGATGGGTTTAGATCTTTATTGTTTTTCTTTTCAACAATAACAAGGACTCTCAACACCTCTAACTGGTTAACCCAACTATTCCAACTTAGTAGATCAGACCTCTTAAAAATGGGATCGGAGAAGGGATAAGGATCTTCCCATCCCCACAGAGCCCCCGAGTGAGATCTGATCCCTTGATTCCTTACCTCTAGTTCATTAAGATCAATTTAGTTAATATCTAGAAGAGAATGCCGTAGTACAATTATCACTTTCATTGGAGTTCAAACTTCTTAGATATAATCTCTTACCAATAAGTAGAACACATGAGCAAAGATGACAACCAAAGCGAATTGCATGCATGCATATATCCAGATAAATCGTTTCGTCACTGAAAAATTCAAAAGCAAAAGTTAGGTTTACATAGATAAGTGCCAAAATCAGGCTTGAATATAGATGGAATCATTGTATTAAATTAAAACTATACAACTTTGTGGATGAACTGCAACTAGAACCTTTTGTGACTAATAATCGACCCATGAGTTCTATACTTCTATTATGCCTCTATCTCAATATAATAGTTCAAGATTAATATTCTACCCAAGCTAGACTATTCAAATCTAAGCACTTGGTAACTAAGGTGCTGGGTGCATTGTTGAATGGCTCCCATGGGCCCTTGGCTCAAAGCTGGAGAGGGCGCGCACAATTGCAAGTTACTCATATGCATGGTTCAATATTAGTTAAAAAGTTGGAGAAAATTCTTCAACTCAACTCTCTTTTCTCTTTAAGTATTTTTGTCCAAGATCAAAATGTAAGATGAATTTCAAGAGAAACGCAGATACATCAGTAAGCTTATAGATGGTGCAGCTGAAAATCAGGCAAGAGCTAGCCCCACTATCAATAGCATCTCAAACTTAAGCTTTTGCTTAATCTGTTTTACTAAAAGGAGGATGCTACTGTGAAGCAGTGAGTAGCCAAGAAGTATGTGCAGATTTCCTGGGGTGCTTAAAGAGAAGTTAGAACCTAGGCAACACGGACAAAGTTACATATCTACCAACAAGCAAATCTGTATCAAAAAGCAAACACATATTCAACAAGCTTGTGAAGCACACATGTAGTAATATTTTCTAACATGATATTTTAAACACGCTGGAAACCTTGTCCTTTTTTCCCCTCAATTTTTCAAATATACAGACACAGTTTTGACACTTTTAGAGGAATGAGATACTGGCAAAAGTCTTCCTATGGCCTCTTTAGATATATTTTAAAATCTTACTTTTAAATACGAATAGTTTATAATGAAGATTTTGAATTAAACAAAAATGGTTAAAGACATGTTCATATGTCAAAAGCCAAAAATGCCTAAGCCTCTTCATTAATTTTCTTATTGTTCCTGTTAGCTTGCCATCTTGCAAGTTGCAACTACTCTCCTCCATGATCATATGTCAACTACCCGGATACCCCTATATAATTAATATTTAAATTGTTAAAAAAAAGTCATTGTTTTAGTAACGAAATAACTTTTAAAAGCTATTTTTTCTACCAATTATGTTTTATGTACATCAAGTCATCTACGCACGCATCGCATGCATATAGGACTAGTGGACTATATTAGGGCTCTTATATTCCTTAGAGATAGTAGTCTAAATAAAAGAATACATGAAAATCCATTTTTTTACAAGTGAATATTTGATAAAGTATTTTGTCAGATATGAGTTCCTCATTTTTAGCTTGCCATATGCCTATAACCATACTCTGCGTACTCGTATCCTATTCCATGTAACTTAGGCTAGAACCCTAGTCTTTCTTTGATTGCCAAATTCGATAATTTCAATGAAAAAATACGCAAATGTCTGTCCTTGGGTATTGTGGTAGGCTTACCCATTGTTGATGAGGTCACTGACGAAAGTAGACCCAGAATGCAAGAAAATGGAAGAGACATAACAATTGCTTTAGTACCCATATTTGCAACCTGAATAGAGACAGAAAACTTGTGAGAATCTCTTAGCAACCTTAAGTTAACAGCTCAAAATTAATATTGTCTTACCAGAAGCTGCTCGAGAAAACAGAAGTAGGCCAGCATACTGACAATTACAAGGACAGGAACTTCTTGCCAAGCCCTGCAAAGATCACAAGAAAGGGTAAGGATGCAGCCTCTGAAAGATTATCTGAATAGTTCTTCAATAGACCCCATTTTAAGGTTGCAAAATCAAACCAAAAGGAAATCAAATTGATTACTGTGATACTTATTTGGAAGAGTTCTGGGAATCAAGCTTTCAAGCCTCAGTTAGCAATTGATGTTGACCACCGAATGTAGGAGTCTGCTAACAGTAATACTTCTATGCTCTTTCTAGTATGATGTTTGATACACAATATGCATAAGGAAGTGTTGGTTATTATGTTATGAAATGAAAAAGATGGCGCGCCCAAAATGTGAGTGATCGTTGAAGGAGAAGTAACGTTCTACATCCAAACACAAATTTCTTTCTACACAGGTATACTAAAAGTGTGGTATTGATAGTGAAAACAAATGTCTTCATAAAAGAAGACAAAATAACGAATACCCTTGCATTCAACCAGAACAAAAAAATAAAAAAGGAAAAAAGAAAGGGGAGAGAAGAAGAGGGATCACTTGCCTGTAATCATTGATATTAATCATTTGAGCTCTAGTTATTCCAGCATTTGCTGCACGAGTACTCTGCATACGAAGAAGAGTGACAGGTAGATTTTGAACATCTTGCTTGCATACGTCACAAGTCTTGTTCCCTTTAATGCTAAACCATTTTACTGCACATTCTTGGTGGGCTAGAGCAAGTTCACCTTTACAACTGCATTCCATCTTCAGAGTTTCTCCGCCTTCACATAATTCAACCATGCAAATCCTGCAAACAGCTTCTTCTTCAGGTATATCTTCGCCATCAGTTTCTGAATTTTCTGGAAAGTGCAGAAACAATAAGTAGGGAATCCACAATTGAAGCTGGAGGAAGAAACTTTAAATGGATAGCTCAAATATTCGCTATGGTTTGCAACAGAAGTAAGAGTCATTACTCAACCAATGCTTAAGTCTAGGCAGTCCGCTGACTCTGCTCCTTTAGGTTTTGCAATGGATTGTTCATGTGAAGAGAAATGGACACAGAAGATGCTCGCCGTGGATAATATACGTTCAGCTAAAAGTACTTTTCCATAAATAAATTCTTCCAAAGGAAAATAGAGTTACAAAGAACAAAATTCCCATTGGTTGGTTGAATAGAGTTGTAAAGTGTGCTTGCATAAATTCATTGTGTATCTTATTGTATAAATTGCTTCCATTGCTGACAAGGTATACAGGGTGGGAAGGGAAGTAGTAGGGTATAGGGTAGATAGAAGTCTGGGCCACTGGTACACACATAGATGTTAGACTTGGCTTTTTCTTGAGAAGTTCGTTATTTTGGACGAAAATGAAGTGTCAATATCCGAACACGTTGGATTGCCAAGTAACCAGGATAGTGGATACTTAACATTAAATAGTGGCACTGATTCCAGGGCAGACAACGTAAAATGTGCCATCAAGAGGAAAAATTGTAGAAGATTAAAAAAAAAAAAAAACATACCAATAATCACCGGCTCACTTGCATTTGGAATTTGAAGTTTTTCTTCCTTCACCCGAGGAGAAGGAATTACACGAATAAAAGAATCCATTCTTCTTATGCGTGTTTCTTTATTTAGGGGAGCTGAAAGAGAGCGAGAAATATGCACTGCAGCTTCATGCGTTTGAGATGCCTTTGCCTACATATTGAACAAATATTTTAGGTAAGCTCAAACAGATAGATTGTTCTGTCATTTACATGGAAAGAGAAAAAAGCAAAGTTCAACTTCACTGGCTTGCTTCCAAATACAAGGGAGTGAGAGAGGACTTTTGGCACCCAAAAGAAAGTGTTTAACTACTATGACTAATAAAGAAGAGGAAAACCTATAAATCAAGTGTTATACTTCAAGGACAATCATAATAAGTTATGAACTTGTAGAGGGTGTAGGAGTTCTAAAATTAAGACTTACCTAAGAGCAAATTGCTGACGAAGTCCAGGACTCGGGCTTACTCAGCCTTATGCCCGTTCTGGAAGGCTCTTCACAGATATGTAATTAAACTCACCAAGCTTTTCTTAGCACGAAGTTACAATAGAAACGAATAACATGGCAAGGACTGATAAAACCAATCGTAGCACATAGCATGCTCTAAGTTCGAACTATGAAAAGTTATGCGCATAACATGTTTCGCTTTTATGCATGAAGAAGAAACCTTAACAATTTGACAGAGAAAGAATTCAAAATGTCAAATGAAGGAATGTGGTTACACATTTCAGACATATATTTTTTAAAGTAACTTACATATGCATGCAGTGAACTAGTGGTGCTTCCACAAGGAACTGATACAGGATTCTCATTTGAGTTGACTGGAAAAGATGATGTCCACCCTATCCTTGGAGTGAATATCTTCGTAAGTGACATTGACCTGGGAATGGAAGTCTTCTCTCGTGGTGTTGAAAATGGAACATCGCTTGCTGTGCAGGCAGCTTTTTCAACATCTGAAGAACTTCGATAAATGAAGCCAAATTTTGGCAGGAAACTTTTAATAGATGAGCGGCCTCTCTCTGATGAAGGACCAGGAGATTCATAAGGTTTTATATCAGAGGAGGTTGGTGTCAAAAGAAAATTAACTCTTTTTGGTGTAGGAGGCATCTTGATTTTAACAGATTCTTGAGGGACATCAACTTTTCTAGTAGGAATCTCAAGAAACAGGTTCTGTTTTCTCCAGTTGGGTACATTGGTACTGTCTTCATTTTTGGCAGACAAACTCTCAAACTGAAATAGCGCATAAGTTCAACCGAGTCGATCAATAGACAAATGATGCAGGGCATGCTATCAATTAAGTCTTTCTAGATCACTGCCTTAGTGCGTGGCTCTTAAGTCTTTCCTATGTGCATGAGAGCTAGCTATGTGGTGGTAAAGTCTTGTGGAGGTGGATTGAATCCTATTGATATCCATGCCTTTTATGGCTGTCTATACAAAAACAAAAATTAGGCCCTTCCTATCTGTGCATATAATTCTAACCATTTTATTATGATCTTATGATTCTTTTTGACGGGATTATGCTCTTTTGATCGATTAGTTTCAGATCTTTATCCAATTACGAGGGACTAATAATTTTCACTTTGTTAGATTATGGCCACAGAGGATGTGCACATGTACTGAGGAAGACACAAAAACACAAACACATAATAAATTTGAAAGAAAAGTGGGAGCATAATTATTATGGGCTATTAAAACCTAATAATAAATCAAAAGCAACCCACAGTACATAGCTTCACAAAATATCCAATAAGGAACTACAATCAGAGATCATGGACCAGAACAACCTAATTATACATAAATAACAATATATAGTAGATAGCTTCACAATATATCCAACGAGGAACTACCATCAGATTAAGGTAGAAAAAATACAAACCTCATGTATCAGCAACACCTAGCATAATAGACATTCATTCTAGCAGAATCTTCCTAAAATAATATTTATCGTAACATAATTACCATTTCAATACTACCTACATCTGTAATTGACAGCCATACTAAAATGCTGTCATACATGTAAAAAAACATAGATTTGACAAAACACAATATCAGAAAAGCAAAGATAATGAGAAGTGATACTCGGATGAAGTGAATGACAAAAGTCAAATGGAAATAGATTCAGTTCTAGTCAGTTCAGTTCAGCTTAAATTTGGATCATAAGTCATTCAGTTCTAATCAATTCTGTTCAGACCAAGTTTGAGAGATTCAGTTCTAATCAAACCTCAGTGATCAGTCATCTAGCTTTGTTTTATATCAATTCGGGTCTATTATAAATTAGCTTATTGGATACATCATACATGTATTACTAATCAATAATAGTCACATTGATTTTCAGGTCAGCCATGTCAATTAGAGTTTCCGTCAAAATCCAATGATGCAACCCTGGGCACTATTATCCATGGGCCTACTCATAAGGTTCGAATCGGATAAAGTCTAACCACATACAACATAAAAGCATAGTTGTCATTTCATCCTAATAATTGGCACTGGATATTGGATAAATAGCCCTCTCGACTTATATGATAGTCATCGTTGCTTTTGTCTTTCATGTGGAAATTGTCTTCTAACACTCCCCTTACATGTGACTCACATTTATACTTGCAAGCTAAAGAGGTCACACCTTCTTCCTCATCCGAATTAGGCTTCTAGCTTACATCGAATGTAAATATATAATTGTTGATATTATTAGTTGTATCTTTTACACTTCGTCAAATTTTATATATAATACTAGTACTTCAAATTATATACAGCTAAAATCCTTTATAGTTACTCTATTTCATAATACTTGCAAGCCATGCGATTTTAGGAGCATGATAGACAAGGTAAACAGACAAATTAATTCATAAGATTTGACTACCTAATACCATAGTTCGAAAATGCGGTTTCGGTCACGATCGCAGTAACGCTCACGGTGATGCGGGAACAGGGATGATGCGGTTGTCGTACCGCCAAATATCGGCTGAAACCATGAGATATCCCTAGAACCCGCCTAAAACGTGGTTTTTTTACACTTTTACGATGCGGGTAATATCGGTTCGGTAGATTTGAAATCCTTTACGATACGGGCGATACGATACGATGCGGCCTTGTTTTGATACCATGCCTAATACCTCAATCACTCTTCTTACTAGTGTTAGAATTTACTTTTTCAAGTATTCAAAACACATACTCTAATCGTTAATATATCTAGGTAGTAAAAGTTACAAAAAGATGAATTTTATATATAAAAAAAAAATCTAACAAGACCTTCCCATGACAAAGTTTTCTAATTTCCTCATATATAAATCAAAAAATTGACTCAAAATTTTCCCATTGAACTAAATTAATAGTAACAAAGAAGATCAGACAGAGCATTAGGTACCCGCCTACCCGTCAAACAAAAAACTTATGCTTTTTCTTGTCTAAAAGTAACTCATTTAACTTAAAAAGCGACCCTTTATAGAGCAAAAACGTGATATAGTCTTACCATAACTTTCTAGTAAGGAGGTCTTATACAATACTTACTACACTCATGAAATGAATTAGGAGTTTCTTATAGCAACATGATAGCTCATGAACACTGGACGCTAAACAATTAATCTACTTTATTTTCATTTACTTTCTTATATAAGAAAACAAAAAGAATTCATCAACTACTTCTAATGTCTCATGCAGCAAAACACTATAAAACATAAACCAACCACACTTCATTAGCTAGCAACTCCTGGATCACATATTTCATGTTCGCACACATCCAAAAGTACAACGCTGTCTTATTTTTCGTATGCATCAAAACACGAGAATTTCAATCTTAATATTCCAGTACTTTAAAGAAGGTAGACAAATACGGAAACAAGAGGTGCACCGAACAACAGATATTCGTTTTAAGGTGCGATTTCTTCATCATATAATTATCTAAGTAATCTGAATTCAACATATCGAAATATAAGGTGTTAGGACATGACCAAGCTTAACAAATTTATCTGACTTATTAGAACTTATCTAAATTTCCTATATCCGAAACTTATACTATTTTATTAGGTAAAGAGAACACACCTTAAGACGCTATAAACATTAGGACTGTTGTAACAATCTGATAGAATTGATTCATGAAAATATCTTACTAAACAGAAGGCCAAAAGAATTCAGGTTATCAAGTAGTACAACAAAACAAACTGATTCTACGGAAACAACGTGGCAAAATCAGAAGACAAATAAAAATAAATAGATAAAAACGGGTAGCTTATGATAGCAATATAGCATAACATAGTAACAAAAAGTTAGATATATCATTTACATATTATATTATATGTATAGGACAAAAACAAAGACAGCAGATAGAGCAAGGTGATCGAGTGCAACACAACGCCTGAATTTACTAAAATTAGGTGAATACATAAAAAAAAACAAAGAAAAATTATACAAGAAAACACTTACCTTGTGATTTCGAAGAACAGTAGGGTGATCTCCACATAGAGCTACAGACTTCTCTTTAATTTCCATTTAATTTCATATATAAGAAAAGACTTATATACTTTATAAGCTAAAATACCCAGAATTGAGTAACCAGAAAAATTTGTGATATTACATGAAATGAAGCTATAGTGGATGAGAGAGAGAGAGAGAGATGAAGGGTAAAGGATAATTGTAGTTGGGAAAGAAATGTTGAAGTAAGTGAAACTGGAAAATTTAAAAAGAGAGAGAAAAAAGAGCATTTATGGGAAAAAGAGGATGGTGATGGCAGATAGAATTGAGACATATGCTAAAGAAAGGACTAAGGAGAGGGGGCCTCTGCCTGGGCCTACCGCCAAATTCCTCCACTAAGCAGTGCGCTTTGCATTGCCTAATGCCTCATACTATTCTCCCGCGCGCCATTTGGAATCTGCTACTACGGTATAGGCTATAGCTACTCCAATCATTTGTGTTGTAACTTGTAACTACTCGTAGACCTGTCAAACGGGTCGGATTAAGGTCATATAGTTTTGAGTTTGGGTTAGAATTGCATTGGGGTCACTTGTTCACGATGCCCTTAATAAATTTAAATAATTTTTACTATACACTCGGGTATCGAAAGATTAGTATGGTATCCTCTTCTTTTTTTTCCTCATTTGAAATCTCCAAATGTGCAAAATTTGCACAATTGAGAGAGTTATGAATGAACAAATAAGCAAAAAGTTAATGTTTCGTATACAATGCACGTGATATACCATACCAAGGTGTACAATGAATGCAATTCTATAGCAATATACTTACGCCGTTTCTTTTTTTTCTGTATACTTCCTATGTTTCATATTACTTGAAACATTTATATAGGCACACTTGCCGATGCTAAACTTTAATCATTATCATCTTTAATTTCCTATAAGTAAAAATTATAAAAATTTGATATTTTAAAACTAGATGTCGAGGTGAATCTTACATGATCCCACATGACTATATTTTCCATCATGTAGAATTCACAAAATATGGTCAAAGAGAGTGTGTGAATAGTGTAAAAGTCAAAAAGTTTCAATTATTTTGAAACTTGTAAAAGTCAAAATGTTTCAATTATTTTGAAACTGAGTAAGAATTTGGAATCCTTTTAGTGACAAAAAAAAGGTCAAATTAGGAAGAATATTGTGAGACATGGGAGTACCTCAAGAAATGATATTGTGATAAATAGTTGTCGTACCTTTCTCTTTGAATTTACTAAAATATATACATGAGCGTTCTAAAGTTAATATGGTTAATAAAGTAATTTGCAAACTAAATATATTAAATAAATCAAATTTTACAATACACTTATCTAACACACCCCGAAGTCGCAAGGGAAGTTTACGAACGCTAAGACTGTCTCGAAAATCACCAGATAGAACATGCGGTAGACCTTTGGTAATGACATCGGCAATCTGGTAATGGGACAGATGATGAAGAGCACGCACTTTGCCACGCTTATCTTTTTCACAAACAAATTGAATGTCCATCTCAATGTCTTTAGTGCACGCGTATGTTATACAGAATTTTCAGGGAGATAGGTCGCACTTACGTCATCAAAATAAACCAGTGTTGCTTCAGATGTCGGACAGTGAAGCTCAAGCAACAAATTACGAATCCAGTATGACTCGGAGACGACGTTTGCGACACTCCAATACCCAACTTTAGCACTAGATTGCGACAAAGTGGGTTATTGTTTTGATGGCCAAGAAAGTAAGTTATCCCCGAGAACAACACAATAACCTGATGTCGAACGACGAGTATCTGGACACCCGCCCTAGTTTGCGTCCGTATATGACAAGATAGATTGAATAGAAGACGTATATAAATGCATACCAAAATCAATTGTACCTTAAACATAATGTAAGATGCGCTTTAACGCCTCCATATGCTCAACCTTCGGATCATGCATAAATAAACAGACCTGCTGAACAATAAGCAAAGGTCGGGTCGAGTGAATGTCAATTGTCAAGTAATGTGAATCACCACACAAATGACTATACTTCGTCGGATCATCACAAGGAACCCCAGATTGAGTGCTCATTTTGCCTTTTGTGTCAAGGAGTCGGACAAGGCTTGTGATTGGACATGCATGCACGGTCAAGAATGTCTTCTGCATACCTTCTCTGATACAAGAAAATAATAATTTTATGTTGGGAGACAACAATACCCAAAAAAATAGCTTAACTGACCAAGGTCTTTCATTCCAAATTCCGAGCATACCTTCTCTGATACAAGAAAATAATAATTTTATGTTGGGAGACAACAATACCCAAAAAAATAGCTTAACTGACCAAGGTCTTTCATTCCAAATTCCGAGCTAAGCTGGGATATAACTTGGCGTCTGAACAAATCCGTAGATGCAGTAAGAATAATATCGTCGACATACAACAGAATATAAGATGTGGCAGTACCATGACTGTAAATGAATAGAGAATTATCAGACTTGCTGTGAGAAAAACCAATAGTCGCCACAGGCCTGTTTTAATCCATATAAAGACTTACGCAGAAGATAAACATGATTAGGCCGTGTTGGATCCTTAAACCCCAATGGTTGATACATATAGACATTTCCATTCAAATTACCATGCAAAAATGCATTTTTAACATCCAATTGGTGCATGATGAGCCATGATTTGGACAAAGCAATGCTGAGAACCACCCGGATAGTAGTCGGCTTTACAACCAGACTAAATGCCTCATCACAGTCAATCCCTTCACGTTGAGACTTATGATCACCTACAAGTCGAGCCACATGCCTCTCGAAACAACCTTCAGACTTCTTTTTATGCTGAAAAATCCACAATGACCGAATAATGTAACATTAAGAGGTCGCCATACTAAATCCCAAGTTTTATTTTCAATAAGAGCATCATATTCATCCTGCATAGCATGCTTCCCATTTGGGTCACTAAGCACATGTACGGGGTTTTTGGAATTGGTGAAATGGATGTAGTGGTAGCACTTAACCCGTGTTGTTGGTATTTCATATTAGGCTTAAAAATCTCATGTTGACTGCGAGTTGTCATACGATAGGTTGTCAAGGGCGGAGGTGTTGCGTTGTTGGAAGAAGGCCTATAACACAATGAGGAGGGAGGTAAGGTGGGCTTCGGGCCAAGGAGGAAGTGGTAGGTGAGGATGGCATGGGCCGCAACATGGGAGAAGAAGGTGTAGGGAACAGCGAAGTCCGGAATTTGGCTATGATGTTTGGTAATGGGCCATAAGGAGGCTGTGGGGAAAACTGATTTGGAGAGTCTAGTGAGGAGTGGGGAGGTTGGGCAAAGGAAGAAGGATTTGGGGTAAGTTATTGTTGGGCTGCGTCAGAAAGGAGAGCAGTACGTTGACCAACATTAGCATGGACCAAATCATGTAAATAATGTTGGTGAGAGCTTGGGGTATCAAAAACATGAGTTGGATCGAGAAGAAAATCATAAGTATTATTATTTGGTTTGTGAATTTTAGAGAATGGGAAAGATGTCTCATCAAACCAAACATGTTTAGCAACAATAATTTTACGGCTTGATATATCATAACATTTATATCCCCTATGGATAGCCGGGTAACCTAGATTAACACAAGGAGTAGAATGAGGTTGAAGTTTGTGGATTTGAGAAGATGGGAAAAGAGGAAAACACAAACCTCCAGAGACTTAAAGGTGAGAATAATCGGGATTCTTTTGAAAAAAAATTGAGTTGGTGATTTGTAGCCAGAATTTTGGTTGGTAAGATATTGAGAAGATAAGTAGTCATCTCCAAGGCATGATGTCAAAAAGAAGGGGGCATAGATGTATGACAAAGCTGTGTACGAACAATATTATTAACGGTTTTTTCACCATATACCCCCGACAAATTAAAAAATTCACCATATACCCTCAATGTTCCAAAAATTCACCATATACCCTTGAGTTTTCGAAAACGTTCATGAAATGCCCTTTTTCTAACTTCCGTTAACTCTCCGTTAGCTTTATTTACGATTTTGCCATTACTAACCCTAAACCCTAATTCTAATCTAACCCTAACCCTAATCTAACCCTTACCCTTACCCTAATCCTAAACCTAAACCCTTACCCTTACACTAAACCCTAACCCACCCAGACCCACCACCCCTCCACCCCCAGCCCCCAACCCCCCCACCCCCTCCCCTCCCCCCTCCACCGCCGCATCCCCTCTCCCTTCCATCGCCGCATCCCCCTCCCCTCCCTCTCCCCTCCACCGCAGCCCCTCCCCCACTCTCTCCCAGCCCCCGCAACCCGCGTAGCCCGGAAATTTGAAACCCCCCACCCCTCCCTCATCCCCTCCACCGCCGCATCCCCCCTACCCCCCCCTCCACCCCACGCAGCGCAGCCCACCGGCTTCCCCCCCCTCGCAGCCGCAGTCCACCCTACGAAGCCGCAGTGGTCATGATTGGTGGTGCGACGGGTGCCCGGTGGTCGTGGGGCGCTAGGGACGACGAGAGAGAAAGGGGGAGAGAGGGGGAAGCGAAGTGACGAGATGACGCGACGAGAGGGAGAAGGTGAAGGTCGTCCGAGGTCGGGTGGTCGTGCAATGTCGTTGCTTTGGTGGTGGGTTGGCTACTTGGTACGGGCGGGATGAATGGCGAGAGAGAGAGAGGGGGTGGGGTGGGGAAATCGACGGGGGAGAGGGGGAGGGGTGGGGTTAGGGAATTCAACGGGGAGAGGGGAAGGGTGGGGTTAGGGAATTCGACTGGGGGGGGGAGGCGGTGGGGTAATCGACGGAGAGGGGGGTGGGGGAATCGACGGGGAGGGGGAAGGGAGTGGGGGAATCGACGGGGAGGGGGGAGGGGTGGGGGCCGGAGCCTAGGTGGAGTAGAGGGGGAGGGGTGGGGGTCGGGCTAGGGTGGAGGGAGGGAGGGGGAGGGGGTGGGGGGGGGTTGGGGTGGAGGGGGTCAGGTTAGATTAGGGTTTAGATTAGGGTTAGGGTAAGGGTTAGGGTTAGATTAGGGTTAGGGTTAGATTAGAATTAGGGTTAGGGCTTAATGATGGCAAAATCGTAAATAAAGCTAACGGTGAGTTAACGGAAGTTAGAAAAAGGGCATTTGGTGAACGTTTTCAAAAACTCAAGGGTATATGGTGAATTTTTGAAACATTGAGGGTATATGGTGAATTTTTTAATTTGTCGGGGGTATATGGTGAAAAAACCGTATTATTAATGGTTTTGATTTTGTGTTATGCTTTGCCATTTTAAGGAGAGGTATGAAGGTAAGAAAATCGAAAAGACATCCCATGTTGTTCACAAAACTTATGAAATGGACCATTATTAAATTTTCGACTCACTAGTGGAAAAAATAACCTTAAATGACACCAATAAACTGATTCGATCCAAAACCGGATCAGTTAAATTCAACTGATCCGATTGGCAACAATAACTGGATCAGTTGAGTTTTTTTGCCCATTTCCAAAACCTGAACCCAACTCAACAACTTAAACAGATCCGGTGGGAAACATGAGTCGGATCAGTTCAGTCAGTTGGGCCTTTTAAAAGGGTTGCACGCACTCAACAACTCAAAACGCATCTTCATACGCCCCTTCGTCATTTTCACTTCCTGCCTTCATCCCAAGCTAACCCTCTCTTCCTTGCTTCAGCCCAGCAGGGTTTACCCCTCTCCTCTCTCCTCTCCTCTCCTCCCCTCCCCTCACTCACCACCATCAGCCCTCTCCTCTCCTCAAGCATCTTCTTTCGTTCTTCCACCAGCCACGCTGTTCCCTCACTCATGCCCCCTCATCTCTTCACACCGCACCCAATTCTCTCTCCTCCGCCCCTTCCTTCGTTCTTCCACCAGCCACAACAACAACGAATAATGAAGAAGCAAACACCACCACCATCATCTTCGCTGCGCCTGTAACACCCCCAAATTTCTCTCTTTCTAAAAACATATTTTATTATAAAAGCCTTGAGAAACTTGAGAGTATTACCGCCACGTGATAACGTCAAAGGCTTTAATACTAACTACTAACTGAACTTTAAACTAATGCAGCGGAATAACTGAAATAACTTCTCTTTATTGAAATAAACTTTATTATACAACTATATAACAATGGAAATAAAGAAATAAAATAACAACTCCTTGACTAATTATGATTCCTCACTAGATCCCCCATATGAAGTATGCATCATATCAACCTGTAAATTCTGCTCGCCAAAATAGGGTCATCACAGGGACAAAGCCATAAAACAAAACAAACAAAACGCGTGTCAGTAAAAATACTGAGTACATGTATATGCGGAATATAAAAACACTTTATTTAATTAAACATTTGAAATATTTAATTTCGAAAAGCCTTCCTTGGATATATACTTGATAATACTTGTATAATATAGAGTATATAACTTTAATAAAAATCCTTTTTCCTTGCCTAGGTACCTTTCCTAAAGTGTGCACACCCCCCAAGTTTAGTATTCCTTACTGAATCTATTACGAGGGGTTACTACCTTGTCCACATGACTTATACAAAAAGTACATGGGTAAATAATATAATGGCTACCGTTCTTGCTAATAAATAACAAGCCGTTGCCTGGGTAAATAATAATAGCTACCGTTCTTGTTAATAAATAACAAGTCGTTGCCTCTTTATAATTGCGATCATAAAAGATCATATATCTAATAAAAATCTTTCGGAAATAATCCTCCTTTAAAAAGAATAGTACTACTTATAAATTTAGCCATATAAAGGCATAAATAAATTAAATCATTTAATCTTGAAATAATAATAATATTATTAATATTAGTAATAATATAAATTTTACTACTACTAATAATAAAATAGTACATAATGAAAAATATGTTGACATGAATTGGCATAATATCTCACGCTAAGTACTAAACTACAAACATAAGTGAATATGGAACATTAATAAGATGCTTCCCAAATTCATAATAATCTCATGTTTAAACATGATCATCCAAAACATATGAAATTCATAATAAAACTCATAAAAATATGAACTTTAATCTAAAATATTTTCCTAAAAACATGATACTACGCTTGCAAAACAATTATTAAAGATCTACATATACACGCACCTTGAAAATTAATAACTACTAAGGAAGAAAAGAAAGGGTAGGCTAAGAGGAAGAGAAAGTTTAAACTTGAGAAAAGAATATGATGGGTGGAGACCCCTATTTATACTAGTTGGGTAGGTAAAGTCGAAGTAGGACTATGAAACTAAAAGATGGATTTAACGAAAAAGATAAAATAATCTAGCTAAGATTTAGCTAATATTTACGATCATCCAACTAAGATTATGGAAAGAGAAAAATTATCCCACAAAACAAAATTCTAAAAAGTTAAATAATTTAAGAAGATAAGAAACAAAAGAAGAAGATATAAGTCTTGATAAATTTAACCCACTGCCGTGAGCTATGCGCCGGCAATTAGTTTTTTTTTTTTTTTAAATCTTTTTGTAAATCTTTTGTTTTATTGAAATTTCTTTAAATCTTTTTCCTTTTTTTTTTTGTAAATCTTTTATGATTTTCTTTAAGAAATATCTTCAACTACTAAACTAACTACTTGGATTATAATTTGTAAACTTAGGCCCAATATATAATTTGGGCTAGAATTTATTTGAAAACCCCATAATATATCATAAAAGCCTATTTAAAACCTTTATAATAATAATAAACCTCTTTAATAATTAAAATCCTTTTAAAAAATTAGAATTAATAACTTACGAAAAATACGGAGTATTACAGCGCCAACCAACCAGCCACCAACCACGACCAACCACGAAGCGTCGTCGCCAACCAACCACCCACCAACCATGAAGCATCGCTGGATTCGTTTTATTCAACCACGAGCAACCACCTTAGCTGTCGCATTCTGAATCAAGCGTAGATCTAGGTTTTTTTATTTTTTATTTTTTGTTGTTTAGATTTCTTGTAATTTCGATTTTTTTCCGTTTTTCAGTTCAAGATCTCGTCTTTCCCTAATTTCATTTTGTTTTTTAGTTATAAATCTGATTTCATTTAATTTTTTTCGTTTTTTAGTTCAAGATTTAATTTAATTTAATTTCATGTTTTAGTTTAAATGCAATTCATTTTGTTTTTTTTTCGTGTTTTTAGGGTTTAGGGTTCTGCTACACTAAGTGTTACGGTCGACAACGGAGCCCATAAGGCCCTTTTGACCAGCGCAATTGGTGTTTTCCTAGACTATCTAAGAGTTTTTGTGTTCGTTTGCTTTGTATCTTCCCCAAGAAACATAGAGCTAAATTTGAACCCAGAGCCAGTGCTCATGTTTTATTCTCCTAGTAAAAAAAAAGGATATAAAGTTCTCCACATTTCTTCTACCAAAATCATCATCACTAGGGATGTTGTTTCCCATGAACAAGTAACAACAATTCCCTTTTCTACTTCTCATTCTACTTCATTGCAATTTTTTCTTCCTAATACAACATATTCACACCAATTACATTGATCTTCGTGATAGTTTTCACCACACTTCTCCGCAGTTTGCTAATTCTCCACATTCATCATCTTCTACCTAGACATTCACCATCTCCTTCCTTTCCCCTCTCTTCATCTTCATCTGCCCAAGGTATTATTACCAATAAAAATGGCATTTTCCACACTGAACCAGCCATCAAATATGGCACCAACATTCTCTTTTGATTTTTTACTTTTTGCAATCTCATAGTTTTTGGTCATGTGCTTTTTGATTTAGATGAGATTGTTTATACATTTTGCAAGTGATTTATCTGTTTTTGTTAAGTCCGAATTTTTTTTAATTTCGTTGTTTGATCCGAATTATTGCATCTGTTTGTATATGAATCCAAAAGAACAACATTACTCTAAGTTTTTGTTTTGGATTCCTCTTATGGTATTAGGATTGATGTATGGGATACTCCAACCATTCTCTTCTCCATTTCTTGTGAAGCTGGGTCCAAATTCGAGGGGGGTGGTCGAGGAGTGAAAGTGGGGGAGTGGAGTTGTGGAGGAGAGAGAAGGAGGGGGGTGAGTTTACATGGCGTGAGGGGTGAGGAAGAAAGGTGGGATTAGTGGTGGGTTTGAAAGATCAACAATGGAGGATGGAAGAAACAAATGACTGTGAGATGTAAAAGAGGAGAGAAGATTAATTTTAGAAAAAAGTTTATTACCTATTCAACAGGTCATAGGTCACATGGGTCTGTTAAAAAAACACTACCTATATAGTCGGGACCTATACACGATAATCAATAGTTGGTATCTTTAAAAAATATTCGGCCTTAGTTGGGACCCCTAGTGTCAATGTTTCCTTAAGATTATTTTCGAAGGAAAAGATAAAGGGAGGGAATTCCAGTCATGAAGTTTTTTCCCCACCTTATCAACTAAGAAACTAAAGTGAACCGACTTTTTCTCCGTAATATCTATAGGAACCCCTAGATGTAGTACGGAAAAAAAGCATAGCATTATCCACAAAAAAGATATTGTTAATTATTGGTGAGCGTCTACTAACACTAATACCCATGAATTGTCCCAAATCTTGTCCTAGAGACAACATTCTTGAATAAATTTCCATGCAAAATAAAAAATGATAAGGTGACAAAGGGTCGCCTTGTCTTAAACCACACCTAGGCTTAATACTCTCAGACATTTTCCCATTAATCAACAAGTTATACGGAACTCTTGATGACATGCATTGATGAACTAGATTTATCCAAAAAGGTGGAAAGCCAAACGCTCTAAACACTCTAGTAATAAAATGCCAATGAACCCTATCATAAGCCTTACTCATGTCGACATAACTACTGCAAAGGTATTGGAGTTGTTTTTCTTTGAGTTAATAAAGTGAATTAACTCATGAGATATAATAGTGTTATCACTCATCAACCTACCCGAGACAAAAGCATGCTGGTTTTCATTGATCAAGTCAGGGAGAATGGTTTTTAGCCTGAGAGCAAGACACTTAGAAATGCATTTATACATTGTGTTACATAAATTAATTGGTCGGAGGTGATTTGGTTGGCTTGGTGTATCAATTTTTGGTAAAAGCACTAGCAAGGTTTTATTCCATGATTTAAGAATATTACCAGTACTGAAGAAATGTTGAACACCTTTGATGACATCCCTGCCCACCACATCCCAGTGCATTTGAAAAAACTCGGTTGTATAACCATTAATGCCCGGAGATTTACACTTGCCAATTGCAAACATGGCAGCTTTAATCTCACTATCCAATAAAGGTTTGGAGATGGTTTGAAACTGGTCAATGGACATAGGTTGAATATCCAATTCTCTAAGAACCATCTCCAACTCATCCCTTGCATTATCATTGATAGAATTTTGATAAATGCCTCGAAACGAATTAACAATTTTCGTCTGAATTTCACTAGCATTAGTAATCCATTGACCATCTTTTCCTTGAATGTGAGAGAGTAAATTTTGTCTTGATCGTTTCTTTAGTTTAGCATACATAAGTTTCGAAGGAATATTACCAAAAAATTACCAAAGAGACTTCATTCGTTGTTGCCAATAAACCTGACCTTCTTGAAGATTAGGAAGAAGGTTGTGTAATGTACTCAGATAGGATTTAGCTTCATCCATGCTTGAAATTACCAAGCTTTGCTCACCAATACTCTCACAAGTGTTGGAAGGGAAAATGGAAAGACTCCAAGTGTTGCTGACATGGAAAACCTACAGAATGTATTAGGTGACAATATCAATGTAGATGAAATTGGATCTACCACCAATAGTCCAGCTCATCATGAAGATATTGCCATTGATAATCACTTGCAACCTCTAGGTATAATAACCTTTCTAATGCTTTCATAAAGTCATTGGTATTACATTAGTTTTCCATTATATTGATTTTTTTCCCCTCATTTCATTTGATCTTTAGGACGAGATAAACAGAAATATGGAAGCAAATTTGCCAGCAGACTTCAAATCTGCTTGAATGCTCATGAGGCAGTGGATCCACCTCCATCTCATGCAGATGATGTAGATGAAAATCAACCTAAGAAGGTCAGAACCAAATATATGCATGAAAACAGACAAGTAAGAGAAGAAACCCAACATAATGGTCCTAATACTAGTCAAGGTAATTAAATTATCATATTTTATTTTAATTGTTTAGTTTGGTAGTTTAGTCCACTTTTATGAATTTTTTATCATTTGGCTTATGTTGTAGCTTCTACTACAAGTGCTAAAAGGAAAAAGGGTCAGAGAGGCAAATATAGGAGTTTAGCACTTGAAAAGAAGACTAGGGGTGGGCAATTAAAACTTGAAGTTAATATACCTGATTATGTTCTCCAAGCTGTTGGAGAAAATGCTAGGCCAATGGTGAACTTTTGTGGCTATGTTGTTAGAACAACAGCCTTTATGGATGTTGGAGATTGGCCTGATGTGTTCGCGAAATATGGTGATTCGATGTGGTTACAAGTCAAGGTAAATTTATACAAATATAAGTTAATTAGAGTCTCATATTTTATTGACCAGATTTGTTGTAATAACAATATTTTGGAACAATTCCAGAACAAGTTTAACATTAAAGACTCTTCTACACATTTACTTCGACTTCAAGCTTTTGCGACTGATGCAATGCAACGCTTGTATCGATTTTGGAAGTCTCGCTTGCATTCTTACTATAAAGAATGTGGAGATACTTTGGAAGAACGCTTACAAAATCCTCCAACTGATTTTCCGATCGAAAGTTGGAAAGCCTGTTGTGCTAAGTTTGATGATGACAAATTCAAGGTAATTCTTCACAAATCTGAATCAAGGTTGAACTTTTCACTAGTCGGATATATTTCCATGTTCAACTAACACCATTTAACTATAACCTTGGAATTTAGAAACGAAGTTTACAAAATAGCAAGAATCGGAGATCTGACAAGTGGACTAAACACACCACCGGAAACTTATCTTTTCCTGAGGTGGAGCATATTTTGGTAAGCTTGCACTATGGTCTCTAGTATAATCTATTTAGATTATATTCCAATTATTCTAATACAAAGAAATGCTTGCGTAGACTGAGAACAATGGTAATGTGTTGCCTGAACCTGATGTCGTATGGCTTGCTGAACACACAAATGTAGACGGCGATGGGGTGCTGAAGTGGGTTAAGGATGGACGCTCCAAAGAGATACATGTGAGTATAATTTGTATATGATTGTAGTATTTGATTGGAGTGCTGGGATTTGTTGTTGATGAGCCCTAAAAGGGGATATTATGGCCTGTTGAGGCTTATATTGATTTAAAGTTTCTGTGAGCAGGCTTATACTACTTTCCCATGATTTGGGTTGTTCAAATTTCAAAGGAGACTCTGCCGAAATTTATGCAGAATTTTCCACTATATATATATATATATAATCGCCTTTTTTTCCTCCTAATCTTTAGGCACAACTCCATCAGCTTGTAAAAGACAAGGACAAAGAACCCGAAGGCGATCAATCACGTCCTCAAACACAGGAAGAAATGCTCCTTCATGTACTTGGTCCCAAGTCCGGGTACACTCGAGGCAAAGGCACTGGGTATAGAACTTCAGCCAAAGCAAGACTACAAGAACAACAACAACAAGTTATGCAGAAGCAACAAGAAGAACAACAACAAATAATGCAAAAGCAACAAGATCAGATTATGAATCTACAAAGTGAGTTGGAAGCAAGCAAGAAGGCTATAGATGATTACAAGGAAGAGCAAAGACTCTATATGGAAGCTATGGAGAAGCGATTTGAAGATATGATTACAAGGCGCTCCAGGTTAGTTTATAATTTAATGTCCTTTTTGAATATTCAGGACAACATAACGTTGTTTTTCCTCTATCTTTCATCTTAACGACATTGTCGACAACTCTTTGTTCTAATTTTTGTGTTTCCTTGTTTTGATTTTTTTAGGACTTTAAGCTATGATGACCAATAGTGAGAAGTGAAGATGAAAGAGAATTACATGCTTCTAGGGAAAAGTTTGTGTGAAGTTAACAAATTTGCCTAACCATTTTTTTGTTTAACTTTTAGGCAATTATTTTGGTATATATCTAATCTTAGGACAACTAATGATTATTATATGTAATGATGTATTTTTTGGAACATCTAATTACGTTATGTAACAAATATATACTTCATAGATGGTTATATATATGAGCCAATGTATTATGGCTATAAATTAGCTCTACATTTAAAATAGTCGTCCATATAAATTGTATAATATTATAGGAAACTTTGAATATTGAATACCATCAAAATTGAGACGATATATGGGAAAGCAAGGACCTTTCACTTTTGCCATCAAAATTGAGACGATATAACCATCGTTGCTATAAATAACTTCTTGTAACAAAAATTGTTGTTGCTGAAAATTTGACTTTAATGGTTCCGGTATGAGTTTTTGTAACACATATCTTGTTGCGAATAACATGCTTTCGCAACAAAAATTGTTGTTGTCGTAGAAACGTGGTTTTGTAACAAGAACTATTGTTGCGAAAATTTAGAGGCCTGTCCCAAGCCCAAGCTGAGATATGGCAACAAGTTATTTTTGGTAACGAGGCTTTTGTTGCAAAATACTTCGTTTTTCGCAACAAGAAAATGTCGTTGCAAAAACCTTTAGTAACGGCATCTCCCATAACAAACGAAAACTGTTGCGGATAATCAAAAGTCGTTGCCAAAGATATTTTTAGCAACGACATCTATTGTTGCCAAAAATTGATTTTCGTGTAGTGAATCTTCTTCCAATTCATACCTTGGAATTGCCTATGAGATAAACATCAAGGCTTAATCTTGTTCAGAACTAATTGTTGTTTTTTTTTGTAATTGCAAAACACGGAGAACCATGAAAGTTCGTTGGCCATAATTGTAAGATGAAGTTTCTCACTTCAGTCGCAGATAGGCACCAATTCTCAAGCAGATATACTCTATAGTTTCCATGTGTTTGTACATTTGTATCATATATTATCGCTGCATGATCCGACCAAATGATTGGTTCATGCATAAGTACCCCATTTGGGTATTTCTGCTCCTAGTTCACAGAGACATAACATCTATCTAAACGTTCCATAATTAAAGTGGGAGGATCTTGCTTGATTGTCCAAGTGAATCGAGGACCAATAAACGGAACTTCAAGTAAAGAGAGTGCAAAACGCCAATCAATAAAATCATCTCTACCCCTAATAGAGCTACTACCCCCTGATTTGTCCTCATAGAACTCCAGTTGATTAAAGTCTCCAAGGACTATGCAATTTGGATATGTAGTAAGAAGTATTCTAAGCTGATTCGATCCACGAATTGATCCTATCTTGGATCCTAGGAGCCCCATAAACAAAGCATACATATCATTGATATCCATTCAACTCCGTTACAGAGATAATAAGAAAATTTTGAGTGGACTCAACACCTATCATTTGATGGTTAGACCAACCCATCACTACTAAACCACCCTTAGTTCCTACGGCATCTATGCCATACACAAAATTAGGACTAATAGAGTTAAGACTATTACAAACATGGTGGACTGGACACTTAGTTTCAGAAATAAAGATAAACATGGGATGCTTACTATTAACTAACCACTTGATATATGGAATTGCAAGGGAGTGGTCATCATTTAAACCCCTCGCATTCCAAGCAACAAGCTTCATGGACACTTGGAAGGGTGTGAAGGGCCAGCCTCCGCACCAAGGGGTGGGGTCAAAGAGAGAACCAGTGAGAATTGAACTTCCATCATGTCATCATTTCCATTTCCCTTGCTTACCATCCTGCTTTTTTTTGGAACACCTTCGAACTCGCTTGATTTAGCCATGCGTTTCATTACCAGCTTTGAAAAAATTTATGGTCCTGCTTCCACACCTAAATTCTCTGCCACTTCTGTTTTAGATTTCCACTCTCCCTCTGTTGAATCCTTTCTCCACAGTAGGAAACCCCCTTTCTCACGCATCTTTCCCATTTGAGCCTTCGTCTCTTCAGATACCAGTCAGTAGAAAGATAATCCCTCACATTCGGAATTTCTAACTCTCCTGCAAATTGAACACGCTGAAGTTGACCCAAGTTAAACCTTTTTCTTGGCCATAAATTAGCTGCCAACTGACCACTCGTAGGTTGATAGTTAGTTTGTCCAGACCAAGGAGGAGATTGGGGTGAGTTTGGAGGATCCCTTTCAATTAAAGGTGGACTATGCTGATTGGTAGGTGAATTAGTGAAAGGTGAGTTTGTGAAAGGTGAGAAGTGAGAATTTGGGGAGTGAGAGAAAGATGTATTGTGTGGGTGTACCCGCGAAGGAGAAAAGCTACGCAGATAACGTCGTAGCCTTTGTGTTGCTTGAGAGAAAGATCGTGCATTAGGAATGATACTAGGAGTATTGAAATTTAAGCAAGATTGGTTAATTGTGGGGAGTGGTGGAGATTGGTTAATTTGTGAATCGAAGCTTTCATTGTGAGTAAGTGTTTGATTGATTACATCATCTAACAAGCTTGAATTTTCTTGCATGTTAGGCATTTCGTTTGAGAAATGTCATTGAGCTGCCCATTCAGAGATCCCTAGGGTTTCATAGAGAGTTCGAGGTTGGGAAGAAGTTTTCCCCCTCTCATAAACAGGTTCAGTATGGGATGCATGGCTATTTTGATTGTTTAACCTACTCCCAGAATTCTTGTAACAGCCCCCTCCAAATAGCAGCTTAATTATGATCTATTACGGCTAATTACGGAGTTAAGCTACCAATTAGAAAGACTGTTACGGCAGATTTCCGCACCTTCTCTGCTAGGAAAAGTTAGGAAATCCTTAGTAACCAAGCATGTTACAAAAATAGGTTATAATCGAATAATTATTACAATATGTTTAAGTACTTAGATTACAAATCGAAAATACATGTTTATCTTGATAAGAATCATCATATAAAATGGATTATCTCATAGCAGCGGACTAAGCACATTGATCATAACTTTCACATTTGCACACAGGAGCTAATTTGAACATTCTCTATAATCCTGCAAAACAGATGAATCTGCCCCCACCAGGACAAGTTCAAAGAACAAAACAGGTCAACTTACGCTGGTACACAAGTCCCAACGATTTCCAAAATTAGTTGGTGGCTGAAATTACGCAATCATTTCTTAATTATACTCAAAACTTAAACTTATAACTTTCATAACAACATTTTTCTCTTGCTCAGAAATTCGTTGATTCATCGAGATACTTTTATTCTTATTCAGAAATACGTTTATACTTGCTTAGAAATAGGTTGATTCTTTCCTTTAAACTTCCATAGAAATACGTTTGTATATACTAGAGTAATTTTTCCAAGAATCGTCTCAAGATATCACATATCATACTCAATACACAACACATATAATAATCTTAAACTTTTCACAAAACATAACATAACTAGAGGGAAGGAACACGAATGGAGAGGGCTAAGCCACATCTCCATACTTTTGAGGGACGTCTCCCTACCTTTTTTATTTTCAGCTTGCAAGACTTCTAGATCATGACCCTACACAAAGGAGTAATACCCGCTCCATAACACATAATGAGCAACTCGCTCCACAAATGTTGTTCACTTTCCCATAAAATAAAAACTAAATCATAATACTTATACTTTATTCATGTTATTCATACACTTATGCTTAATTCATAAGATGATCAAATGTTTATTCTCACATACTTGTATTCAAATACTTTTCTTAAATACGTATTCATAATAAACTATATTAACTTTTTAAACCATCTTAACTTATCAAACAAGTTCCGGAAAACAGGCTTGCTATGTCAAGTTAATTCCACCATACTGGAAAAGTGACTTATTAACAAGGTTTCGAAAAAAAAACACTTTGTTTATCCAGAGTGGTTAATAAGGTGATCAACATAATATGGCATCATGAATAGGTTTTAAAAGAGGTTCTTAATTATATGAAAAGGCGACGCCATAGTACTTAAATGATCTATTTCATGGTTTTGGTGTTGGTATCAAAATATGATGGTTTACATGCGAGATTATATCGTAACTTTCATGTTCAGCTAAGGGTTTGGATAGGTCAACAAATAAGTGGGTACATGCAGTAGGTATTCAACCTTTAAAGGCACTCAATAACCCAAAGAAGCACAGGTTAATCGACTTGGAAAGTAACTAAGAAGAAATCGGGTTTTAAGTATTCTTTTACACAACAAAGTATGGTTATGCGTGGCGTTTAATGAAGGAAATAAAGAAAAAGTTTTACAATCACGACATGTATATTCCAGGGATATATCATGAAAGTTCAACCAAAAACAAGATAATTAATCAAGATGCAATAGAGATAATAGCAAGGTTTGATGGGTTTTGTTTATAAAAACTTGTTATGTATGCAGCAGCCTTTCGGGCAGCATAACTTCTAGTGTACAACTCCAAATTGAGTATTTTTGGGTCTAACTTCATCAAATTTTCAAGATCTATGACTTTCATGAAGACCCTAAGAATCAAATCTCAATTAAACAGGACGATATTGGGTCTGGAAAAATACGGCAGCAAGATTTAGGAAAGATGGGTCATCCTTTCTTACTTGGTTATCTAGGGAGTTATCAATCCTAGGGAAAACTTGACATGCAAAAGGATCTTAATACAATATCATTCATAAAATACCACATGCAAATCAATTTTTTTATACATATACAAACATAATCAAGCATTCATAATTCCATAGGCAAATTTCATAATCAAAGCTTAAAAACAAGTTAAGTGGTGGTTCTCGTGTACCTTATGCCGATGTTTAGAACTAAATATCCTTCCACCACTTTTATCTCTCCTTCAGCAACCTTATAATACCTTAAATACAACATCCATCACTTAAAATTCAATAATTAACCCAAAGTAATCAACCTCATAGGTGCTACAATTCGGCCACATCTTACCTTTCTTGCTTTTCTTTGATGTTATTGATGTGATAACTTAAAACTAATACTTGCCCAGTATGGAGAAAATCTTGAGGATCGTAGAACAAGAATTGCATGCAAGTTTCAGAGCAAGAATTCAAGAGAAACAAGCTGCAAAACAGCAGCCCTGCTTCACGCAGGAATGGCGTGAATGAAGAGGAGAGAAAATGATGAGTGACTTTGATGATTTTTGTGGAATGAATCAACTGAAATAAGTTAGGATCCTTGGCTACTTATATATGTACAATGGGTAATGGCAAGCTAGTGGTTTTGAATTAATAATGGGGGTAAAATCGTCTTTTTACAACTTAGGAGCATTCTAGAATGTTATGGTTTTAATTAGTCCTTTACCTTCTTTAATTAAGCTATAATCCTTCATTATACTTAAACTAAATCCTCAAAATATGTTTTACAACTTAATAAAGATATTATGGCTCATTTAGCCCTTAACTCATAATTACAGAGTATCTCAAACACAATATCGATAATAGCTCGGAATCTCAAAATTCCAGAACGATGGTCAACGTTCTTAACATAGCTCATAAAATATTAACTCATAATTCGTATTAATAGTCACATGTGATATCCATATTCACAGACAAAATGCACATAATCTCACAAATCAAATTCTCATTCCTCCTAAAGCACAACAGATTATGTATGGATTAGCATGGTAATAAATTATGTTTATTAAAATAATCTCGGCTTAAAAACTGAGGCTATTACAGTTTTGATTAACAGCTCTTGACAATCTAGGAGAATAATGTGCGTATGGATCATCTGAAAAACCATACCTTCTCCTCGGTGATTGACGCAACATGTTGTTGTAATCCATTCAAAGCCCTGTAGCTTCATAATTCTCTTGTAGCTTCATAATTCTCTCTGGAATTATTCTCAACTGGATTCGATGGTCTTAGTGGTGGGGAGTTTCAGTTTATCGGGAATTCCTCCTCGCCTCAATAGTAGGCCTCGTCCGATTTATACATGTCTGACTCATATACTGAATATCGATTAGCCCCCTCAGAATCATCACTACCTGAAGAGAATCTATTAGGATTTCTCAGCGGGTAGTCCTCCGGAGTGATCCTTTGGTACAGATTAACCTTCGGAGTTCGATATCTAAACCTATTTGGTAACTCTTCAATGTAATTTGCGTAGTATGCATGGTTAACTGGGCCATAGAGGCTCTAATTCCTGCCTCCTCAAGATCATGCATCCTATTTCTAATCCTTCTTTGTGCATCCTCGTCTGAATCTGAACACCCCAAAGTATAGTGCCCTGCCCTACCACATTTTTTGCAGAAACGGAAAACGCATTCATATCGGAAATACACCCATACCACTTAATTATCATAGAGTGGTAGATAACAGCCTGGGATTAGTAATTGGGTAAGATCTACCATCATCTTAGCCCGAATTTCTGGAGATGATGGTAAGTCTTGGTTGCATGTTCCATTTTTTCAATGAATCCCACATGACGAAGCGCATGAGCAGCCCAGTCATGTGAGATATAAGCAAAAGGTAGACCTGCTACCCGGACCCAAATCCTTGCAAAGCTAAACGAAAGTGTTTGTGGCACTTGTGACCAATGACTACGTCTGAAGGTAATTATATGCCCATCTATGATGGTAGTATCTTGATGAAGAATACCTTCCAGATCTTCTCTTTGAGAAAACGAGAAAATATAATACAATCTCGTAAGGTTGACTTTGATATCTCCTCTTCTGACCCCTTGAGAAAGCACTAACGTACCCTTGAACAAGAATGGGGTTAGGAGGGTTTGGGCCAAAGAAAACTCCCACCGCCGAGAGATTCCAATTTATAGGCTCATTTAGAGAATGATGTGGTGGGGGAGAGATTAATGCTCCCATTCTGAAATGAGGACGGTAGTTATTACTACTCATAAATGCTAATGAACTTAAATTTTGTAGAAGACTGAAGAAGCAGAAGAAGTGGAAAGGACTACATTGAGAAATAAATGTTCTTCAACTGCCGTATTTAAGAGGGAGAAGATGAAACCCTAGTTCAGCACTTTTGCCAAGTGGAAATAAAATGTGGCTTCTTGGAATTGCATTAAAACCATCTGTTGAGACTATCCTCTAAGACCTAGGAGAACGCAACTATAGGCCACCATCATAGTTGGTAGAAGATTTTGCAGTGTTTTTATACAATTCCCAATATAAGGAATGTCCGCTATTGGTGGGGTTTAGAAAGGATTCTACTAATCAGAGAAGAAGATAGTTGGAGGAAGCGATTTTGCTTTTCAGTAAAGTTGCATGCTACAGTGAATAAGGGTAGTTTTCGAAATAAACTCACAGAGAAGTGAGAGAGATTCTCGTTTTAGAGAGAGAAAGTGGATTTGATGACTATTTTTTAGCGTTATGGTTATTTATTTGCATTGCTCTAGTGTAAATGAGTAATGTTTCCAGAAATGACTATGTCGAGGTAGGATATGTTATCTTGTATTTGGTGGATAATTCAACAACTCTCCTTCTAAACAATGATCTAGGTTATGTTTTCTATTTATTTAAAAATACATATATTTTATAGGCGTATTTTGTGAGTAGTAGTTCAATTTAATTTCACTGGTAATTGAGGTTTTTAGGCATACTGTGGTGATTCAATAAAAAAAATTATAAATTGATATTATTTGATGATGTATGTTTATCTCTTTAATTATTTATTATCCCAACTAATTGTGAGCCCCAAAAAAATGAATATTATCTAAATTTCTTAATTCTTTTATGGTTTGTTAATGCATGTTATTTGAAATTGTTATTGCAACTGAGAGTTTAGATAGTAAGAAACTCTGTAAATATTTGCTTTTATAATTGTTTGAAAACTGATCTAGTCATCAGTTTATATTTTCAATTGTGAGTTTCCTCTTTTTATACATTTTATGTATTTTTTTTTTGGTAATGTAAAACTTTCCTCATTACCCATATTTGTAAATAAGGAAAGAATTGAGAAAATCTTTTCCTTATTATTTTTTGTGAGATGAAGGGTATATAAGTCTTTTCATAGAAAGACATCATAACTCCCCCTTCACTTATATAATAGAAATAATATTTTGTTGACTGGTGATGATGTTTTGGGTATCCAATCTCCCAAACAACATTTAGATGATGTCTTCAACATTAAAGACTTGGGAATTTTGAGTTTCTTTCTGGAAATAGAAGTTGCTTCAAACTGCTGCTTTCCCTTCCTACAAATCAGTTGTCACTCCAGTTCCTCTTTCCCTGAAACTTCATGCCACAACCACTCTTTACTTGCATACCCTATTGAATACAGAAGTCTTGTTGGTAAGCTTAATTTTCTTACCCATACAAAGTCTGATCATTACTACACTATTCAACATTTAAGCAAGTACATGTATGCTCCTAGAGAAGCTCATTTCTAGGCCTTACATCATGTCTAGAGCTATGTTTCTCCCACAGCTGGTCGAGGGATCTTATTAAAGGGCAGTACACTTCAAACTTCTGTAGAGTCAAATTGGAGTACTTATTTTGATTCTAAAAGATCTATTTATGGGTATATTCTCTTATTTGGCCGGTTTCCTATTACATGGAAGTCTAAGAAGCAACACATATTGTCCAAAAGCTCTTCAGAAGCAGAGTATAGTGCAATTTCGCAATGCTTTTCGAAGTTTCATAGCTGGACAAGCTTCTGGCAGAGTTAGGTGTTACTAGCAAATTAGATATTACTAACCTTCAGCATGTGACTTTGCATTGTGATAATCAGAGTGCGATACATATTCCCAAGAATCCAGTTCATCATGAAGAACTAAGTACATAGAGATTGATGTACATTCCACAAGAGACAAAGTCTTTGAGGGCTTGCAAACTATAGCTTATGTTCCTACACATGCTCAGCTTGCTAATGTGTTTACTAATATCACCTTCGGCTCAAATGAAACTTCTTCTTTCCAAACTTAGCATGTTTTTTTCCCCGCCTAGTTTGACTAGAGGGGGTGATGAAATTAGGGCTACAATTAGATCGGGTTCATGCTCGGGTCGATAATAAATAGGTACAAAATTTCTCAACTCGACCCTAACCCATTTAATAAGCATGTTGAAAAACTCAACCCTGGCCCAACCTATTTAATAAATGGGTTACCCGTATAACTAACCCATTAGTCTTAATTATTATTATATTGAAAATTAATTAATTTCTTAAATGAACAAGTTCACTACTGAATGTATCCATGTTTAGAGTTTCTTAGAAAAATCATAACATTTTCGCAATATTTTACTTTTTTAAAACCAAATTTTTAGATTTATCAACATATTTGTTCGAGAATTTTCTATATGTAAAAGTTAATATGGTCAAAGCAGGTTATTTTCAGGTCAAATGTCAACTTAAATCTAACCCGTTTAATTAAATGGGTTAATCATGTCAACCCATTTACTTAAATGGGTCAAAAATCTCAACCACAACATGCTTATTTCAAGTTAGGTTCGAGTTGGGTTGTCAAGTTGAACCAATTTTTGCCAGCCCTAGATGAGATATCTACTACAAAAACATCCACAGATGGTTCTCCCTATCCAATCATATTGCAGCTGATTCCCCAGTAATAGTTTTTGTGTAAATCCTATTCTTAGCCTTCTTTTATTACTTGCTTGTAATAATTCTTACCTGAGAATTCTCTCAATTGTAATTCTCTCCCCCACAATATATGATTTAGTTCCAAGGTTATGAGCCCAAAACATATGGCGATGAAGACATAAACTCTATCTTCTTTCATTGCAATTCTTCTGGTTCATCTTACAAAAGTCACAAATATCAAGGTCTCAAAACTAATACAACTCAACCACGAAAGAAAGGGCCATGCATGATAAGTAATATTCTCATCCAATATTATTAACCAGCATACTTTGAAGGAAAATAAACACGATAAATAAATAACAAAAATACAATTAAATTCTATCTTGCCATCAAAATTGTGTTGGAACCGAGCCATGAGAGAGAGAGAGAGAGAGACTATGTCCACGAGGTAGACTTTCACCTCTCCAGCAACATTACCAGTTCACAATGCGGAGTGTGAGGAAAGAGATCAACTGCCATAGCCTTGACCGGTTGAAACGGCTCAGACTTGGGCATAGACTTGAGTCTATGACGTGCCAGCCCAGCATTACTCATGTTCCTCCATCCTTGGCCTTTGCGCCCTTTCTCGGTTGTTTCGGACAATGGTGTGCACAGTTCAATAGCGTTTGCCACCAATGTTTCAGGATTACAAGAAATGTACCTGCAGATGGAAAAGATACATCAGATGTCACAGCTTTTTATGATGTTGCCCAATTTTTCATCGTAAGATGGATTTTTCTTGTTCTATCAAGCTTTTAACTTTTTTAAGTGCTAATCTTTTATTGAAGGGGAAAAAAAAAAGGTTCCGCCATAAAGATGGCCAAAGGGTGCCTTTTCTTCACAAGCCTACTCAAAAACACAAGGGGAGATGTAAGGTGAAAACAACGCACCCAGATAGGGTAATGTAATAGAACAAGGGGAGATATAAGGACTTACACAAGCCTCCTCAAACGCGGATGAGTTCTCAGAGCTTTTAAAACCTACTCAAAAAAAAAGCATCAGACCATATTGCTCGTAACCAATGACTATTGTAGAGAAGAGTATCCGTGAAACGTTTACAACATTGAGCAACATCCTAATTGATAAAACAAGAGAGCACATAAAAGCTACATATTATCAGCCAAATTCGCACCAAAACAAAATTGATCCATAGAGCTCAGAACCATTCGTCAGAAATCCCAAGTTCCAAATTTTCCAAAAGTGATAGAAGAAAAAGCCAAAGACTGATCAGACGGCTTGTCTGGATGACAAAATATCATCTTTAGCCGGAGGAAGAAAACCAGCATGAGTAGGTTTACGTCAGGAAACTTGCTGATTTTCAGTGATCAAGATTTATTTCATAATTTGAATCAGCTATCTAATGCAACCAAAATGGACCAGTTGGTGGATTAATAGATTATAGAGTATAGACACAGCAGAAAATTCATTCTTGTAATTTACAAATTAAAACATAGTCCCTACTCCCTCCACCACAAATTTTTTTGCGTACTTCCCTAAAACGGGTGTCTCAAATGTTGTAATCTTCCTTTCTTAAGTAAACAACATAGTTCCCCTCAAAAAAAAAAAGTAAACAACATAGTTCTCTCCGAACCCAGACCTTTTCTTTCTTTTACTCTCTCCAACCCTCACAATGTCTCCTACATTCACTCTAACAGTACGAAGATGACCACCACACCACCAATAATTTTCTTAAACATTGTGCCAAGCCTACCAAACGAAACAATATGAGATGAAGTGAGTAGTATGCAGGAAAGATGAGGATGAAGTCACGTACAACAGGGTGAAGTCCAGAGCGTGGAGGATCAACAATTGCAACGACATTTTTAAAATGCTGCTTTGCGGAACTCTCATCTTTAGAATTATTGCTCTGAAGATCCTGCTCTCCTTTATTAGCATCACATGCATGATCTGCGTCCACATGCACTTCATTCAAGCAATCCTCAGGGTGTGCTTCACTATTCACAGATATAGTTTGATCTTCTCCTATGCTATTTTGTTTTCCGTCATCATCTAAAGGATTTGAAGCATCATCTTGGTCTTCAGAATCATCCAAGTATTCTTTCAATAAAGACCCCATAACATCCTCGGCCTGATATAGCAGCAGAAAGAACAATACAAACAACAATTTGTCACCAAAGGACTACAGCCACATCTTAATAACAAGTTTCTAGGATATTAACTGCAATACTATCAGATCTGAAGCATTGCAGCTAAAGAACTGAATGCACACTTATAGACCTAAATTGACTGCGGAACAAATCAGAAAGGTTCGAGAGCCAACCTTTGAACAGATGAATTTACAATTTGTAATGGCATTTATCTCGGCATTCCTTTGTGCATCAGATACAGCAGAAGCATTCATCTCAATACCAACTACCTGGAAACGAATCACAGTATTCAACAGTAAGAGGCAGATCAGAATCAAAAACAGTGAATTATTTTTTTCTGAAAAGTAGAATTTGAAAACAAAATCTCATAAATAGTGTTGGGAGCAGGAAGCATTGTGAAAAATATTAGTACCATACATACACCAATAGCATTGGCTATGTCATGTCCGGCCAATTATTAGAAACCAACAATGCGAGCAGCATTTTAATATTTTATGATATTGGAACCAGACATGAAAGTAGTAATGATGCATAGTATTACCATACCAACATGGTTGGCTAATGTCAGCCCGATCGTGCCAGTCCCACAGCATACATCAAAAAGTAAAGTATCTGGACCTAGACCAGCCCAGTCTCCTGCAAGAGTATATAGTTTTTCCGCAGCTAGAGTGTTAACCTGCAAAGCAGTTTACAACCATTGTAAAACAAATCACCCATACTTAGTCACAGTTAGCAGCAGCAAGAAATCAAAATCTAAACCTGAAAGAAGGCAGTAGGTGATATAGAGAACCGGAGATTGCCAATATAATCATGGATTCTGGATTCATTAGTAGCCATGACAACTTCCATCTCAGAACTGGATTGAGCTGTAGGTATAGGTAATGGACGCAATGGAGTATCAGCAGCAGCTGCATTGGATATGCCTCTGTGATCCTGAAAATGATGGAAAGAAGCACATTCCAAGACCTTGTTAGAGAGAACAATAACACACATTGAATTCAACATCACTCCTATTCTAAAGTAGCTCCAGCTTAGGACTTGTTAGGAGAGTCATATGTACCATTGTCACCACACAGAGGCTAGCTCTATTCAAAAGAACCTGGGGCGTGCCTTCCTACTAAATTCCATGTTTCCTTCTTTCTTTTCACTTCAAAAGAAGCGGGGGGGGGGTTTAACCATCGTAAAATACAGGATGCATGTGGTTCTCCAAGTGGATCCCAATCGTTCCTCTAAAATGTCCACAACTGCTGCTAACTCGATGCTAAAGAGAATTAGGCCCAAGAAGAAATTTACATAACCATTTGCCGTCGAAAGAATTGATCCTAAGACGACATATTCCCGAGACCTAGAGCACCCTCCTCCTCTAGGCCTACAAACCTAAACCTACTGAAAAATGGTATCCATGGATTAACAATGGGCATGGGTAACAGCTGCAATTATAACTCTATGCAAAGCACACATCAGTGACTAATTCGAAGATGAACATACATATGGCTATGGACAGATGTAGAAGCTAAGCAATTGGGAAGCTTTGTAAGAAAATGAGTACAAACTCCTAATTCTCCGTGAATCGGTGGATGGGTCACATTTAGAGAGCCATATATTTCTCCCTACAAACTAGTTAATGGTGTAACCACTTGGAGATGAGAGTAGAGTCCAATAGCTCACCAATGATAGGTAATTTGCACAAAAAAACATAAGAAATGAAGGATATACGGCGGTTTTAATCTGAGCTTTCAGGCATGGTGTCAAAACAAGGCCACATTGTATCGTGTCGCCCGTGTTGTAAAGGTTTTCAAATCTACCGAAACGATACTAAGCGCATTGTAAAGAGGTTAAAAAACCGCGTTTTAGGCGGGTTCAAGGGTATCTCATGGTCTGAGCTGATATTTTGCGGTACGACAAACGCATCATCTCCGTTCCTGCATCACTGTGACCGTTACCGCGATCGAGACCGAAAGCACATTTTCGAAAAATGCTGTCAGCCAACAGATTTCTGTTGTTTTGGAAATTAATTAAGCAAGCAATGACGGGAACGGATGACCAGTTTCACTAGCACAAGCACCCTTTGCCCAAGCAACAAATGACAGCTTGTATGCGATTTCTCTTTTTAATCGGTTTTTGGCTTGAAATCCGCCAATCAGACATTCTTAGGAGTAGTATTAGAGTAGTTTATGCTTTCAAACACCATTAGATTAGGATTAGAAATTGGATTAGGGAGTTCTTCAAGTTTTCAAGATTATTCTTGAGTTTGTTCCTTCAAAATCATTTTGAGTAACTATTAGTTCTGTACTTACTTTCTTAATTCAAGTACAACTTTATTTTATGATTTCAATTATGTTTTGCATACAACTTTATTTTATCATTTCTAACATGTTTATACTTTAGATTTATTGATATCAATTACGTGTGTATAGTTTGCTCGTCGCAGAAGGCATGCCCTTATACGTATAAATGATGTTTAATTTCTTCCTTAAGTTCTATCACTAGTATACAATTGTGTGGTAGTAGTAAAGGCCTTATCCGAGTTCATACTTTTCACAATATGAAATAATCAACGAAAGATGAGTTCTCTTATTGCATGTGTATTTATGATTTTGAAAATGACTTGATGGAACATGGAGTATTGCTAATTCTCAAAGGTACTAGTCTAATTAACTCAATTAAGAGAGTTTATTTGCATCCTTAACATCTTTTAAGTGGTATCTATCATTAATTAGAGTTGGGTACATATCATTATGTATATGTAGCTTATTATTGAAAGGCGTTGGGCGCACCAAGGCACAAAGCACAAGGCGAAGGGAGAAGCAAGGCGAAGTCGCACACATCTCGTTGGCGAGGAGCACTTTCATTTATTAATTCTTAATTTTATTTGTTTAGTTTGTGGTATTAAATTTCCATAGACCTGCTATAGGTAAAACTGATACAAGTAAAAGAGAAAACTAATGCAGTAAAAAACCATAAAATAAAAGGTTTTTCATTAAAACGAAAAAAAACAAGGGTGGCCACGTGACTATTTGAGTCACTACTCACTAGGCAAGGTCTAGTAAATTGGGTCTAGTTTTACAATAAAAAAAAGGTGAAAAAAATCATAAAAATCAGAAATTGAAAACTCACAGAGGTTGAAAAGGGGGAGAAGAAGCACAACCGAAAATTTCAGATGGTAGAGGAAAAGAAAAATTAGAAGAGAGGGAGACGAAGAAGAAGACGAGGGAGATGAAGAAGAAAGAGAGAGAGAGAAGAAGAGAAAGACAAAAGGAAAGATCGAGTAGAAGAGAAAGAGAAACCTACCTGAGTCAGTTGATCAGCGGTGACCGCCGGAGCCTTGGTGCTGCACATCACAGAATAGCTCTCGCCAACAATCTCTGCCACAACAGGCGAGTCAAAGGCAAGAAAATATCTAATGCTTAGATAGATCCGCTACTTAGGGTTGCTTTCAAATTAGGTTATTGATTCAGGGATGAAATTGAAGTAATTTGATGCAGTTAATTCAGGGCTTTTGCTCGAAACGAAGTTTTGAATCGTGTGTAAGCTTTAATTTAAAGAAATTTTGATCTTTTTTTTGTTTTTACTCTAATCTCTTCTCTATTTCACGCCTTTGCACGAAAAGAGGCCAAGGCTCAACGCCTTGCACCTACCTTGAGGGGCGCGCCTGCTTGCGCCTTTCGTAGGTCGATGCGCTCAAGTCTACTAAGGCGATTTTGCCGTCGCCTGAGATTGGCTAGCGCCCAGCGCGCTTTTTAAAACTAAGATATGTAGTCATAGATTTTGTTAGTAGTTTACTTGGTCTTTTTCATAACATATTTTGCTTAAATTTATGGACTCAAAATTTGATACAGAACTTTCTAGTTCCCTGCGGATTTGACCCGACTATCTCTACCTTGGTAGCACCGATATGGATACGGGGACCGAAAAAGGCAAAATTAAAATTTCCAAAAACGGGTACGGCTTAGATTCGGCAAAAAAAAATATATTTTTGATGAATAATATTACCTTAAATTTTTAATAGATATAATATCCATTTAATTTTTGTACAAAAATATTAAACGATATACATGTAAAAATATATACAATGAGCTTTCTTCCTCCCTAGAATATAAGTAAATAGTATAAGACTATATTGGGTTAGTTTAGGTAAAGATTTAAAGAACAGTGAAAAAGTCATTAAAAAAAGTCTTGTAATTAAGTTAGTTTTTGTACAAAAATCTTAAACGACACTACATCTATTTTCTTAAAGATGTTGTACACCTGTACTCCACTGTCCTCTTTCACGTGCTTTATGCTCTACTGCCTTAGTGCCTATCTGCATTCTAGACTTAGCTTAGCCCTTAAAGAAGAATAACGAAATGAGCAAACGAAGATTGAAGAGGAGCGACTGGAAGATTGGAAGGAGGAGCGACGAAGTTACTTCGAACTTCGAAGCATGAGCTGCAAAAGAGGCTGCCGGAGAGATTGGTGGCTGCCGGCGACGGTGGTCCAGGTGCCGACCACTCGAGAGAGAGACCAAGGGGTGCGCTTCGAAGTAGCTGAGCTGAGGGTTTTCAAATTTTCCAAGAAAACCCTAGATCTGAATTTTGCCCCTTTATATTTCATTAAAAGTAGCTGGGTACGTCTCTCTCACCTTGAATTCGTCCCCACCAAGTACCCGGATTCAGCCCATCCGTACCCAAACCAAACCCACGTACCCACCCAACCCGATTCGTTTTGGGGACGAATCTTGGCCGTATCCGTCCCGTACCCGTCCCCGGTACGGGATTCGGTGTCCGGGAGGAGTGCCCATGCTTTCTACTGCATATTATAAGGGTAAGTTAGGTGTATTTTTGATAGGCTAATGGCGATCCTTATCAAGAACTCTTGTACAATCACGAACCTCATATCAGTTGCCCCAAGGAAGATTAAGTAGTTTAATATACCAATGAAACCTTTCAAGTGACTGAACAGATGATTGAAGGGCCATGAATCATACTAGTTTATTAAAGTTGCCCATGATCCTCCAAAGATGGGATAACAGATTTATTTCACCAAGAGGCTTAAGTCATAACATTCTTTAGAGAGGGAGGAAAATTGGGAGTACATTTTCAGTTCTTTATACTTACATTAGAAGGGAGGAAACCCAATAAAAAAAAACTCCCTTTGTTCCAAAATGTACTATCTATTTTACTTTGTGGCTTTGTGCAAATTCTAAGATTGATATAACTACAAATTATATATTAGTAAATTAAATAGTACTTTTACAATGTAAAGCATTTTAACTTCAGACAATTTAAAGATCAAATTATCAAACTTTGACCAAAAAAAATCAAACAGGGAGTTTATTTAAGGGTGGATAGAGCAGTCGTCTTTGAGCAGATAAAAGAGAATTACATACTACACCTGGAGAGCTAATGCAGTCAGAGGCAAAGGTGGACACGTTGAAGCAGCACCAGCGACAAATGCTCGAGTCAGTTTCTCAAGTTCACTACTTACAAGATCATCATCATGGCCCTCTGTCGAAACCTAAATGAAGCACACCAATATGGTTATGGATAAAGATAACAACAACAACAACAACAACAACAACAACAACAACAACAACAACAACAAAACCTTAGTCCCAAAATGATTTGGGGTCGGTTAACATGAATCGTCATAGGAAATTGTCACCGTGACCAATGAAACGAGAAAAGAGCGGGAAGTTAAAAAGAATAAACAAGGAAGAGGGAGAAAGTTATATTAATAAAAGTAGAACAAAAAAAATTAAATAAAAATTAACACAAGGGGTAAGAAAAATAAGAAAAGTTAAAAACGAAAAATGGATTGATAAACAAAATAGATACATTTGAAAATATCATATAGAAGAGAGTCAAGAAAAGATAGAGAGAGAGAGAGAGAAAAAAAACAGCTTCGTAGGGAAAACAAAAGAAAAAGTTAGAGAAAACCTTAAAAAAGGGGATATGTAAAGAATGTTCAATGCAAAATGGTTTGCTAAACGCAAGTAAACCAAGAGGGGTCAAAAGGGGTGATATATAAAGTCAAGTCAAGTCATCAACATATATTATCTCCCTCTAATCTGCCTATCTAACGTCATATTTTCCTCAATCCCAAGTAGACTTATGTCATTCTCAATCACCTTCATCCAAATTTTCTTAGGTCTTCCCCTACCCCTTACAACCCTATCACTTTGCGACCCTTCCAGCCTCCTAACCGGGCATCACTTGGTCTTCGTCTTACATGTCCTAACCATCTTAAACGATACTCAATCATCTTAACTCAATCGGTGTAACCCCTACTTTTCTTCCTAATAATCTCATTCCTCAATCGATCCTTTCTTGTATGCCCACACATCCAACGTAACATACGCATCTCCGCCACATTCACCTTATACATGGATAATGTATGATTGTCCAGCTTTCCGTGTCGTACAACAATGTTGGTCTAATTGTCGTGCGGTAGAATCATCCCTTCAATCTTTTGGGGCATGCCTGGATCACATGAATCACATAGGAACCCTGGCGCACTCTTCCAATTCAACCTACCTGCTTTGATTCTATGAGCCACATCGCCCTCCAATTCCCCATCCTTTTGGATAATAGATCCTAAATATTGGAAGAATTCATAACCTTGGACAATCTTCCCATCTAAGGTAATTGCCCCTGCTTAAAGCCTTGAGATTCCAAGGTTTGTCTCCATAATTTCAACTTACTTTCCACTCCTTTTGTTTCATCAATCAACATAATATCATATGCAAACATCATGCACCAAGGTATATTGTCTTGAATTAACCTCATTAATTCATCCATGACAATAGCAAAAAGAAACGGGCTAAGTGCGGATCCTTGATGTATTCCAATCGTAATGGGGAACTCTTCAGTCTTCCCAACACTAGTTCGCATACTCGTGCTAACTCCCTCATACATGTCCTAAATGTTATCAATATATTTAAGCGGAAATCATTTTCTACTTAAAGCCCACCAAAGAATTTCCCTCAGTACTTATACGCCTACTTCAAATAAATGAAAACCATATGTAAGTCCTTATTATCTCGATATTTCTCCATTAGTTGTCTTATAAGATGAATGGCCTCCATAGTCGGGATGGCAAAAATCCAAATTGATTCTCCGAGATATTCACACTTCTCCTTAATCTTGGCTCAATAACTCGCTCCCAAAGTTACATAGTATGGCTCATTAGTTTAATCCCCCTCAATAGTTGACACGATCTTGGACGTCACCCTTGTTCTTGTACAAGGGGATGATGGTACTTTTCCTCCACTCTAATGGCACCCTATTGCTTCCCCAAATCTTGTTCAAAAGAGTTGTTAACTAATTGACCCCTCTCTCCCCCAAAGCATCTCTAGACCTCAATAGGTATGCATCAAGCCCCACTTCCCTCTTCAATCCCATTTGTTTCAATGCCATCTTGACTTCTTCCTTGTGAATTCTTCGGAAAAACTAGCACTTAACCATATCCATATCCCAAGGGATACTTGTATCTCCAATATCGTGCCCTTGATCTTTGTTGAATAGGTTATTGATGTGGACCTCTCAAGACTCACATGGCTCGCAAGCTAAAATAATATTGGACCTTTGGATTTTAACAAGAACTTACAGATTCACACGAAATTTAAGCGATAAAACTCAATACTCAGAGGTATGAGGGTCTCTCATCGATCGCAGTCAATGATATCAACACCAATCGCAATCAATGTTGTGTGGTTTAATCAAAACCCATAAGCAACAAGCTCAATAATCAATATCCCAATAACACACCTTTTTATTAATAATTTTCGTGGCCTATATATAGGCATTACAAAAAAAAATCTAGAAAACTAAATCATAATCCTAATTTACAAAAGATAAGCAAACTGGAAAAACAGTTTGACTAGGTCTCTCAAAATCGGCTCAAACTAGGACTCAAAGGCAATTTTAATCTTTTTAATTATTTTTCCCTTATTCCTAACATGAAAATCTATCCAAAACATGTTTTAAAGAGCCATAAAACCAATCCAAAACATGTAGTTTATTTGTGAAACTGTCCAGAATTGACTAGTTTTCCTAAACTGACTCAAACACCTAAGAAACGATTTTATTTAATTTTTAACTATTTTTCCTTAAAACTAGATATCCTAATTCCTAAGCTAACTATGACAACTTGAATCGACCCCAAATTCGATCCCAAACTCTGCAGTTAATTCGTTGAATATGCTTCTTTGCACGGAACCAAAACTAGGTTTGACTTTATTTTTACTAAAATAATAAAATCCGAAAATAACCATAATAATTCCTAATGCCAAAAACAGGAAAACCCCTTTCAATTGAAAGGTAAAAACCCATAGTCAAAAATCTAATTAATTAACTTAAAGATAGTTTAGATCTTCAAGAATCTCCCTAGAATCTTCAATGACTTGCAAATTCCAAAGATCTTTAAGAAAATAAATATTGGCCAATTGCTTCTGCATCAGTTATCGAAGTAGAACCTCCATCTATCCTTTATTTACTTATCTCCCATCAGAACTTTTTGGTCGATAAAGATACTTATTGTAAAATGTCTATCATTTGTTCACTACATGAGTAATGGTAACTTCTCTTCCTTCATGCCAAAGAAAATTAAGGTACTGAAGGTCGATTCCAACGACCAAGAGGTTACCATTTATTTGTAAAGATTCATCATCAGTCCTTTGAAACAATCAAGAAGATATACCGACTTAGAGCACCAAACAAAATATGAGAATTACACCTGAACAATAAGCATGGCTTCTGAAATATTAGCCCCGGGATTCTCAACCTCGAGCTCAATATCTTTCTGAGGGTTCCGTCCTTCCCGAACCTGTTGAAAATAGAACATTAAACTTAAATGCAGAGGTTCACATTCAAATGTCCAGTACAATGCATTGGAAACAAGGGCCCAATAAGAACAAATTCACCGGTTCCGAAAAAGAAATTAAACTTACTGTCAATTGACGCCAGAAGCCAGTATTGTTAAATCTATTCCAAATTGGTAAACCTGAATCCTGTAAGAACTCTTGAAAGACCAGTGCATATTTGCATGCAATTTTAGAAACATTAGGGCAGTCCGTAGGCTCCTCAACTGCTGTCACGCCCTCTCTGTCACAGGGATGTTAAGTTAGTTAACTAGCTCAAATCCAAGAAACCAATAATTTTTGCATACCAACTACATCTTAATTCTTACCTAAAATTGCCAAGCATAAAACCCACAGTTGGTTTCCCTTGCACTGAATACCCAACTGAAAACTCACACTTGTTACGGTAACCATTGATAAGTGGTGACTCGATTATCCCTTCTAGTTTGCATGGAAGCCCGCCTGGGACATAAATTGGAGGACAGTTGCATTGTAAGTCCAGGAAAGTAATCTCAGACAAGAATATTTCACATAAAACATACAGCTGGACAAATTGATCTGCTGAAAAGAACATTCCTACTTAAAAGCAGAAAGCCTAGAAAAATAAAAGGTAACTAGAGCTTAAGAAAAGTTTTCTGAATTGATAGGAGAATAACCTATTTCCCTGGAATTAACAGCCCATGCGGGTAGTGGAACGCCTTTTGGACATGCTTTACGTGCATTTCTAGTCTGCATTACAAGAAGAATCTATTAATGCTTGTCTCTTGAAACATCGGCATTCCTAAGACGAAAAAAGCAGCACAAGATAATTATAAATTAGTTAGAAATTAAATGCAAGACAACTAACAAGTCTTTTAAGTATTTGCATCAGTGAGTTCTTTTTTTTCTCTAGCTGTTCAGGATATGATAGATGAGCAAGGGGAGTCACTACATCACGTGCACTCCTTCCCCTTGAAGCTGAACCATTCACTTCTTCACCACTTGCATTATCATTTGAAGCCAAAGTAGCCTCTGTTTCATCAACTACTCCAGGTATCAAATTTTGATACCTCTTCTGGGCTGATTTTATCTTCTCGTCATATGATCGTGGAATGACATCCCCAATCTTCAGCTTCTCCTTGCCAATAGATTTTCCTCCTAATACCTAAATCAGATTGGATGTTAGAATTACATTTGGAAGAAGAACAATCAGTTATCAGTCTTTATCACAAATATGAATACCTCTGTTGCACTTGAAACTTGCTCAGCAGTTTCAAATGTTAGAAACCCCACTGACATGCCCTTTTTCTTCTTAGCGGATTTGAAAATGACCCCCTAAAAACATAGGCAACGACGTACAATTTTAGAATCTTCAATCATGTGCCCATCTGTCAGATTAAAACTGTACAATAGAACAACTACACAGCTAATTTACTGCCAGAATGAAGACAGATCATGCTGGTGAGTTTCACGCTGATGAACCATAACCTTCAAGCTGACAACGCACTTCGAATACAGTCAAATAAAGCATAAATCTTTCAAATCAATTCACGTGGGAAGGAGGCAGTCGGCACTAGGTAGCTTGAAGTACAGTACTTAATTTATCTAGACTAACAACCGAATGGAGACCAGGTGCTACATGATGTGCAGCATGTAGTAATACTAAATCCCAATGCACAACTTCAATTCCCCCTTCCCACCCCTGACCAGCTCACCACCCCCACCCCTTCCCCCCCAAAAAAAAAAAAAAAACCCCCACCGAGAAAAAAAATTATTAAGTGGACGAGACACAAAAAACACTAAGTAAGCCAAAAGGAGTAATCTGTGAGAAGTTCGGTGAGAAGTTGGCTTCTGAAATACTCCAACTTTGCTATGTGTGGCCTTGAGCTCAACTAGACACAAGCCTCAGAATATTTGCTTCTTCAACTCTACTCTTTTCAGATGATGCAAAGGCATAAGAATGGAAAATGTACTGCTAGACTTTATGTTAATCTGTTGCCAGCTGCTCTGTCTACAATTCTACTGCTTCCTTGGCGCTTCCCAGATTCACTAAAATCCTATATTTTTCTCTCTTTTAATGGGAGCTTGAATCTCTTCTAATTCTAGCACATTTCAACTAAAAAAGCCTGAAGCCATGCATTCTCATTCCCTTCAAAGAGAGAATACTAGAAAATTTCAGAATTCAGATTGAAGCCATAACTAAATTACAAAATATCAAAGATATACTAATGGATCCAACATAACTGCTCTGATTTCTAAGGAGAATGTGAGGAAGGAGACAAAAAGGCTCTTGACTTATCAATGGTTAGTGAAAATTTGAAGTAATAATCATGAAATATTGGGAAATACTTACAACGTGTTTGGATTAAAAAAGAAAATCAAAGGCCTAATAGATGTTGGTAAAGATAACCCAAAAGTAAGGAATGTAATCATACGCCTGTGATCATATTGAATGAGGAAAATATACTAGGTGCTTCTCTAATTTGCGGTACATTATGTTCTTGTAAAATTTATGAGTAGATCAGAAACCAAAAGTTGGGAAAGTGGAGTAGTTGTGAATTGTGATAAATCAATTTGGAAAAGAAAAAAAAAACTCCTAGTACATTTCATAAGATAGAGTGAACAACAAAAAATTGACACTATGCATTAAAACCTAACATGACCTGTATTTTGAATCACATAAGATAAGTTAAGCCTATTTCCTGGATTGCAGGGACTCTTCATAACCAAAAATTAGGTTTGGGTTGCACTTTCCTCATTAGGTTCTCTCTGCACACACTCAACCACAAGCACACCAACTCTGCATCCCCTCTTATGTCATTTCTCCAAAAAAACTAAAAAAAATACCCTCTAATTCCAAATAAACTTAAAGCAATGGTTCCCATCATATGCTAATTCTCTCGACTTTCTTCATAGCATACCAAAGGGCAACGTTAAGGTTATCGAAAAACCGAGTAGACAAATTCAACCCCTTCAATATGTAACATGCTAGTGCTTTGAAACGCCATGAAGGCATTAATTTGCGAGAGAGATTTTTATAGGAGAGATGGAAAGAAAAAATGCTAGAGAGAAATTTAAGCCAGGATATAAGATCATTAAAACACTTCCCGAGATGGGAAAATCTGACATTCATGACTTCTCAAGTCTTTCATCAAGACCTATTTCATTCTCTCCATCAAAACCTTTTCATTAAAACACTTAACCGTTGAATATCTTCTACTATCTACAAGCAATGTGTGTCATTAAACATGTTGCAAAAGAATTTTTCTTGGAAGCTTTATGAACCAATGATACAAGGAACGAGAGTCGATGCGAAACGTGGTACGGAAACGGGTACGGGAAACGCTACCTTGGGTGAATCGGGAACGTTGGGTCATTTTTGTACTGATTTTTTTCAATAAATTTAAAATATTAGAACTCTTAGTAATCCTATCAAAATTAAATAAAAAATGATAATATAAATATTTATCAAAAAGGTTCACCATGTACTGTGTTTGACTAAGAATTAGGTGTAAATGTAATGTAGTACAACTGTCTGCTGTACTACTTCTTGAATTTAATAGGCCAGTTTTTATTGCTTTACTTTTTCAGTTCACGTGGTTTTTAAACTCCCCCCTTCACGTTTCCCACCCCCACATTAAATTATTAGATTAAAAAAAAAAAAGAGAACTTGACCATCTGGGTTTCCAGAACGGCAGCACGCAGCAACCTCCATCTCTCTCTCCTCTACAGTCGCCGGTAAGATGACGAATGATCACGAAATTTCGACCACTGTAAACGACTCACCCTCCCGAGTAAAAGCCCTAATATCTCAAGAAATAAAATCGTGTATTTCAAGGTCAATTTTCAGATCTAGGGTTTACAGGTAATCGATGCCGCGTCCACGTGAACTTCACAGGTTGGGTTTCTTGCGCTGAAATCAGGGACGTCGCCTTAGGCGATCTGATTCGCGAACGGAGGCGACCTGAGTCGCGTTTGTTCTGCGATTGGGGACGAGCGATTCAGATCGCAGATCGGGCAAGCGTCCCGCGTCCCTTGTATCACTGTTATGAACAACAACTTAAGAATCCTTGCATAAAAGGAAGACTTCTAGAGCTTGTTGTTTGATAACATAAGACTTGAAAAAAGCTTATGACCCCGTCAATTGGGATTTTCTACAACAGATGCTGGAAGGAGTTGGTTTTCCTAATTTCTTTGTTGATCAGATCATGGTTTGTGTGAAAACTCCTCTGTTTTCTATAATGCTTAATGGAGCTCCTACTGGCTTCTTTAGGTTTCAACGTGGTCTAGACAAGGGAACCCTCCCCTCTTCTTTTTGCTCTTTGTACGGATTATCTGGCTCCCATCTTAGACTTCATTGGAGAACAGGAAGGGTTTAAGTTCCATGCTAGGTGCAAAGAAATGAAGCTAGCACACTTATGCTTTGCTGATGATCTGTTGTTATTCTTTAATGGTGACTTCAGATCCATCAAATGTTTTCTAATGCTGAAGTTTATTATGCTGCCATGCCTGAGCAGGAAACTAAAAGAGTGACTGATGTAAGTGGGTATTCTGTTGGCTCCCTCCCTTTTAGACACTAGGGAGTCCCTATTTCAACCTCTAAGCTAAAAGCTAGGGATTGCCAAGCCTTGATAGAAAAGATGGTGAGTAGAATTAGATGTTGGAGTTCAAGACATCTTTCTTGTGCTGCCAGAGCCCAGCTTACATGTTTACAGGGACTGTCATCATTCCCAAAGGAGTGCTTCATGAGGTCAATTGTGGACTGGGACACATGATGACAGCAAAGCTGGGGCTGTTGCTTGGGCAACTGTTTGTAAAACAAAGAAAGTTGGTGGACTGGGATTCACATTTCAGGGACATCTCTTTGTGGAATGTTGCAGATGTCAGCAAGCTGGCTAAGGACAACTTGTGGGTTAAATGGGTGCAAAGCATCTATATTAAAGAAAATACCTGGAGCACTTATGAGGCTCCGAGTAGTGCAAGTTGGGCTTGGAAATTTATCTGCAATGATGAATGTAATGTGCAGGAAAGTTCAGAGTGATCAATGGCTCACAAATACTTGTTTCAGTATTAAAAGCAGTACTCTAATCTGCTTGATGAGATCACATCATTCCAATGGAGTAAGAGTGTGGAACCGATACACTCAACCCAAGCATAGGGTGATTTTGTGGCTTGCAACGTAAAACAGGTTGAAATCAAGAGTTAGCTTGGTGCAGATGAGAATCTGTGTTGATGATCAATATTTGCCATGTCAGCAAGCTCCTGAGACAGTAGACCACCTATTTTTGTTGTGTATTTAATTTTAGTCATCAATGCACAAAGGAGATTATGCAGTGGGTGGGTGTAAACTGGAATGGCAGGGGACTCCCACAAATGTGCAGATGGGTGAGAAGTAGGTACTGTGGTACCAGATTGAGGAGGCAGGTGATTTTGGCTGCCTTGGCTGCTATTGTTTATATGATATGGAGGAATAGGAACATGGCTTATTGGGAAGGCTCTGTTATGACAATACAACGAGTTGTTCAGGAGGTTAAATACATGATTAACCATAGTATTGTACAGCTTATAGGAACAAAAGCTAAAGAAAGTGATAGGAATTGGCTAGAAGCTTTTGTAAGTAGTTGTGTTTGTTGATACTGGTTGTGTCCAGTTTGGTGCGATGGGCTGCTAGGCATGTCTAGCTGCCTTTTAGGTTGTATTTGTGATTATGAAATAGCTTCTATATTACAAGACAGTGTACATTGAAGCAGTTGTAAGCTCCATGCTAGCAAACTAAAGCACAAATGTTCCCAACAGAAGCATCTAATCGCAAAAAACAAAAAACTCAATGCTCAAAGGAACGGTGTCACATGGCACTCTCCAATGTATATGTGCCACATGACACTCTTCTCAAACTTCTAATACACATGTTTATTATCTCATTTACTAATATATTAACGATATGTACCTATTAGGAATCGAACACATGACCTTTGAAATGAAATGTGAAAGTTTGACCACTAATCCACTACAATTTCTATGTTTAATGTTTCAAAGTAAAACATAATAAAGTCTTATAATTATATGTAACTATAAAGACATAGACAAAATTTCTGATCTCTAACAGTTTTATTAAGGTAATGATATTCACTTACCCCAATTCCATTGAAATTGTTATTTTTATCCCCAATTCCTTAGAAGTTTTTTTTTAAAACAACTTATCGTGCCATAACGTTCATTTTTCAATTTCTTACTAGACAGAATATTACGAAAAGCTAATATCAATTATGATATTTATGACTAATAATATATTTGATAATTGTAACTGATACGGGGCGTCGCCATGGCCAAAATACTAGTTATTCATGGAAAACCTATCATCTGAGAAAGAAGAGAGAAGATTATGAGACTAATACAACCTATGTTGCTCGGACTCTTCATTTCACCTCAAGTACCCGTGTCGGATCCTCGACACTCGGACATGGGTGGAACACTTGGACACTTCGTTTTGGGCCAAAAAATTGAAAAAGTTCCAAAAAATAGCCGAGTCGGACACTTGGACACGTACCCGTGTCGGACATGGGTATCCGAGTCTGAGCAACATAGAATACAACTTTAAGCCCAAAAAAAGGAAAAAGGGACAAAACCATTTTGTACATTGGTGATTGGATATTTGGATCTATGCAGCACTATGATCAGTGTGCCACTTGCACAACTAGTGGCACTTGAGACATGTCCACAAGACCACAAGGTATTAAGATAGCAATGTTCATAGGTACCACTTGAAGAATAAAGCAAGCCCCGAGTTCCATAATTAGATGGAAAGATGCTTATTTGTATTGATGGGTAAAATATCAACTTGAAACAACCCTTTGTGTGATTTCATGTTCTCTCTCAAGAAAACAAAAATCAATTTCAACAACAAAGACAAGTTTAGCATAAGCTCCTAGTTCTCCAAGGTGAACAATCAGAAGAATGAAGAGCAAAATAGATATCACTTTAAAACAAGACACCTAAGATTTTAACAATCAAATCTCCGTAAACACATGTCCCCAAGTATGGTAGGTGCCCATAAAGCCAAGCCTAATAGCAACTAGGGGTGTTAACTGTTAACAAGCCTAGTTGGCTCGCAAACTAAAAATTTTCTAGAGCCGAACATAGCAAAGTTCGATTCCAAAAGTTCGTGAGCAGTCTCGAAAAATGTTTTAGCTATATTATTTTCTAAGGTTCTAACTGCAAACGGATTGGGTTATCTCCTTTGCCAGGGTTTTGTGAAAGGCTAACAAGCAAAGCATATCTTTTGGATAAAGCAGTTTTTGCCACTGTTCGTGTAGAGTAGGTGCTTGCCCTTAGTTGGTTGGGGGAAGAGGGCAAAAACCGACGTGTAAGAAGAAAGTGGTGTAGACAAGGAATCGGCTTAAATGCATTTTGACCATTTCGCTCACGTCTTTCAAATTGACAGGGACAGCCGCACGCATTACTTGAATTGAAGGACCCTTCGGTATTTAGGTGGTGGAATCTACTTCATCGTTAGAAAGGAAAGGAGACAATTATAGAAATTAAATGAAAAGTTATATTTAAATTGTGCACAATACTTGTGAAAAACTCAAAGTAAGTAGTCTAAACCTATTTATAAAATATATGTAATATAATTTTTTTAACTCAAGTTGAGTTTTAAGGTAAATTGAACTAGACAAATTAAGCTCGAAAAAGCTCCAGTTCGAGTAAAAGTGTTACGAGCCGAGCCGAACAACCACATGTCTCGGTTCGGCTCGTTAACACCCCTAATAGCAACAATGAGTTTACTGTGCAGACACCTATTCTCCCTAAGTCAATTTAGTGTTCCCGCTAAGTATACAGAGTTCAGCCTACCCTTCGTTGAACCATTACCTCTAATTAGCCAACTGAACATTTAACAATAAGTTCTACAAATTCACAACAATTCCTAGCTTCACATTAATCGTTATTTCAACCAAACATGAATAACTACAACAGCTGCAGAAAACAGTACAACAAACTAATGTAAACTAACATAAATCAAACAAGCAAACTACCAAACCAAAATAAAATACTTCCCCCGTTTCTAAATGAATGCAACACTTTAACATTTACATTATTCGTATATTAACTTTAACCATACTTTTAAACTTTTTATTATTTTTACTAATTGATAAGTAAATATATTAATGGCCTGTTTGGTAGTTGGTTATAAATGATGGTAATGGGAATGAATTTGTATGTAAATTTGTCAAGAAAATCATTGTTCATTCCTATGGTAATGCTAATTCATCCTAAAGTGTCTATTTTTCTTCTTAAATTTTCATTCTTATCAAATACCACCAGGTGGTAATGAGTGGTAAAGAAAATTGCTTCCCTTGAGAAAAAAACACAAGCTTGGGGTTTGAAATTGTCTCCCTATGAAAATTTTAAGGATCCTTCCCTTATAACATTACACTTTAAAACTCATTCCCATTATCATCATTTATTACCGACTACCAAACGAGCAGTTAGTTAAATTTGTGCGTTAGCAATACCTGTTCGTCAAGAAAAGTCTTTAACTGATCAGAGTTCCACTTCCTAGGCAAATGAATCAAACATTTGCTAAGCTGAGGATCACCAGACTCCGCCAAAATCTCAGTCATCATAACACTTTTCTCTTCCTCCTCTTCTTCCTCAACATTCTCAGTCTCTCTCCTCTTAACCCGGTCCGAAGTCGGGTCCCACGAACCGTCGGGCCGGGGCTGAAGCTCCTCCTCATTGTGCGCAAAACGGCACCCTTCTCCATGGCTGCAAGACCCAGAATTGCGGCGGAAGTAGGAGCACATGCTAGTCTTGTGCAGCGGGTGTTTCGTCTTCTTTGGCACATCTTCTTCTACTTCCTGCTCTTCTTCCTCTCGCTTGCGCTTTACGCTGGATTCAGGGGATGTGTTTCTTGAATTCGGTTGTTCGGAGATTGTAGTTGGAGTAGGGTTTTGGGTCTCTATTTCTAGGGTTTTGGGTTCTGGTACATGTGTTGTCGCCATTGTTTTTTTGTTTGTCGAGGAATCAGGTATTGAGTGAGTGTCAGTCTGGTATTCCAATAGCTGAAGTAGGGGTGTTAATGAGCCTGGGTGGCCATGAACTATCCGGCCGATCGAAAATGGATCAGTTTCAGTGCCGAGAGGCTTCGGTCGCCGTGTTCGGGGTCGGGTCGAGAGCCTTAGCCGGCCGCAGCCTCCAATAAGTTCATTCCGAAAGTTCGTGAGCAAGCTCGAAAATATTTTATAGTATAGTTTTTAGGTAAAAAATAGTAATGTCCCACATCGATAGAAAAAATAGACAACAACCTTATTTTCCCTATAAAATCTACTATTAGAAAGCATGTATATGTATAGTAGACTATTTCATAATGTTGCATTTTTGTATATTGGACTACAACTTATATAAAATCTACTATTAGAAAGCATGTATTTGTATAGTGCTCACTAATTCAATCAACTTGTATGTTTTATATATACACATTTATATAAAACATTATGAAAGAAGTAGCATAACCTAGTAGCAAATGCCTACACCTGGCAGCAAATGGCTATGTATTGTTGCCTCTCTCATTTTCTCGGTGGAACACATGCAGTAAATAGCGAAATGTTTAGTTTAGGATTAGATCCCACATCGACTAGCTGCTATGTATTGTTGCCTATCTCATTTTCTCGGTGGAATACATGCAGTAAATAGCGAAATGTTTAGTTTGAGATTAGATCCCACATCGACTAGGAAGTAAAAGTGCCAAGGGAGCTGCTCTATTAAAGAGAGCGTATAGTGGGACAAATTGTATGGATGTTGGGCCAAACCCATTAATCAAAGACAACTCGTTGACATCTATACTTAATAAGAGTTTGATAATAATTCATTGGGCTGTACCTAATGGATAAGTTAAATTGAACATTTTTTAAATATTCAAATATCAAGTTCTTGAGTCGAGCTTCGAGCCGAGCTATCAAGTTTTCGAGCCGAGCTTCGAGCCGAGTTTGGTTTTGGTCCTATCGAGCTCGAGCCGAGCCTAAATTATTAGCCTCAACGAGCTTCGAGCTCGAGCCGAGCTCAATCTGAAGAATGCCGAGCCGAGCTTGAACATGTTCGGTATCGGTTCGGCTCGTTAACACCCCTAAGCTGAAGTGTGATTTGGTGCACGGTTTGTGTAGAGGTGATAAATTACACTAACACTACTCGACAACTCTCTCTGAACTCGATATGAAATTGACGAGGTTGAATTAACGTTTAAGATCTGTTAGAATAATTCAGTTGACCTAATATGATCCATCTACAATGTAAGTTGAGTTAAGGTTGAACTTTTGAATTTGAACCTAATGCAATAACTCAGTTTGATTACAAGGCTATTATCAATATTTATAGTGTGGCTTGTAATTGTTTAGAATTGTTGTTTGACAAGTTAAGATTAAATTTGTTGTTATATTTTGTTTATGGTGGTATGATTTTTGTATATAGTGAGTGGATCAAGAAAGTTACTAAGTTGATTTGTTTGGTTTATATACATGGTTGGGGACTCATTTGATGGTCGAATTAGGATTGGAGATTATTAACTCGTTTAATAGATTAGTCGAATTAGGATTGAAAGGATGCAACCCAATTACTTGCAAAACCGACGCAACTTAACTCATTTGTCATCTCTAGGTTTAGAAAATGTTGCATATACAATGAATCTAGTAAATAGGACCCTACCTGTAGGCATATGGAATATGTTATATACAAAGGGTGAGCATGTATTTGGCATCCTTCAATGAGTGCATTTGATAGGGAGTTGCTAGCAAGTCTTTATGGAAATACTCGTAAACTTAGAAACATGTGTTTAAGTATATTCTTTGCAGATAAGAGTTCGTCTACGTGCCTTTGATTGTTTTGAAACTCTTTGTCCTTGTTATCAAGAACTCTCATTAGAAATACATTTTTCTCATCCATAGCTTTGAAATCTCTTTTGATTTTCTCAAGCTCAAACTCGAGTTTTGAAATTAGTGAATCATTAGGCACGTTGACAACCACCATCTGCTTACTCTAGGCGTGTTTTTATTTCGCCTATGCGGGATGAGCGCATATTTGTATTTGACCCCATTGTAAAGGTTTTTGTATTGAAAACGTTTTGAAGTCGCCAACAATTCTTTAAAGGAAAAATCATAAACCTAATTGGATATGGAAAATCATAGGGACAAATTAGGGACTTATCCAATGTAGATTTTCCCGTCCTGACTCCATATATGGTCAAAATGAACCAAAGATTGAGTACGAACACGGTTAGGAACCATGTCGGTCATTGGTGGCCTCTACTAAATATCGATTCACAACAAATTTTATGCCAAATAATAATCATATAATATTTTCAATACCCTAAAAATAATTTAGTCTAGGTTGGTTCTAGAAACACATAAAAAGACTATTTTTAGTGATATGTTATTAGGCAATCAAATTACAGAGAACCTAGCAGGTTGTCCATGTTATCTGATTTAGTTATAACATCTATTTAGGTCTTGATTAGCAAAAATAACATGTGGGTGATAAAAAGCAGTAAAGCAGGACAATCATATAATATGCATAGAACAATCAGGCAAGAATATAATAATGTATAGATATGAATAATAATATGAATATAAAATAAAGTATAGAAAAGCGATTAGAATGTCCAAAGGCACGAAGTTTATATCAAAGATCTACATCATGAAATAAATGGTTAGTAACTTCAATATAAAAATAGGAATTTATTCAAGGACCCTCAGGATTATACCGTGGCTTGGGTCTGCGAGATTGACAACCTTCGGGACGAGCAATCGTGAAGCCTGAAAATATGAATGTATGAAAGTATGTAGGTTGAATGTGTTTGTGTTTGAAAGCATGAATTTTGTAGGGAAGTTTTGTAGTTCGTAGAGAGGTTTGTAAAGTATTCGTCGAGTTCGAAGTGTGTTAATGTGAAATATCCATTTTTAAATCTATACGGAAATCAGGCCTATTTATAGGGAAAACAATATTGCGCCTCACGCGCTAGCTGCGCCTCACGCGCTAGCTGCGCCTCACGCAGGCTGACGTGTCAAGCGCATGACGCGGCATGCCCAGTAGAAAGCGTACACGTGGTACGCGTTTTGAAAAAGATAAGAAAGAAAACTACGCTTCACGCAGAGCTGTGCGTTAGGCGCACGACACAGTGTGTGGCACAGTGCTACTTGTCAGGAAAAGTTGCGCCTGACTTTTGACATGCCTTTGCCAGCTTGTTTAGAACGCGTTTTAAAAGATTTTATTTTATCCTTTAATTCCGAAAATCTGATTTTACGGGATAAAATCTGATTTTAACTATAAAAAAATATCTTTTAAAAATATTTATTTATTAATTATTATTAAACAATTAATTGGGCTTTTCAAAGGATTGGGCACAAAATACAATTAATTATCATGAATACTTAATTGGGCTTTAAAACAGGACTTTAACACTTTTCGAAATGGTTTTGAATGGCTTTTAAGACTGCTATGCCCTTGGGTCGGACCAATTAAGACCACAGTATATTTAATCATCTGATCGTTAAATGGGGAGACACGATTATGTGTCTACACTTACCCTTACTCAATTGATGGATTTCAGCATACAAATCACATATTTGACCTTCATACTCATCAATCATCTTAGTAACTTCAGCACAAGGATCTGCAGGGGAAACAGTTAGTTGGGCAGTCTTGAGCGTAACAAGCTCACTATGCAATTCCTTTGCATATCATCAACCAAAAGGTTAAAAGCATGTAATAAATAGACTTGCTTAGAGTGTTTGTCTTACTCTTAAAAGCCACAAAATTTGAGGGACCATCTGGGTTAAATAAATCATGTAGAGGAGGAACAGTTAAATTTTCTTCACTATCACTAGGATCATCCTCATCCTTTTCTAGCAAAGAAGACTTAGTTGTTTATAACTCGACCTTGCACTTGTTAAGTGCATCTTCATGCTCAGCCACTTGATCCTTTAACTCGATACACACTTGCTCTAAGTATCACAACTAGTAATAGCAATATCATATTCATTTTTCTTTTCTTTCAACTCACATTTGCCAGTTATGTAAGCTTCACTTAGTTTAAGACATTAATCTAACAAAGAATCAATACATTCAAGCATATTATTTCTATCAAAATGATTCATGTCTTCACGAATTTGTTCCAGATTTACCTTGTGTTCACTGAGCACATCTTTCTTTGCCATAAGACAGAGATTTGATGTATTGTTCCCCTTTTTGGTTCCATCAGCTATGTTGTTTCCTCATTGATCCAAAATAACAGTCATGTAAGTTTCATGATTAGGTGACTCTTCATCATCTTTTGATCCAGAATCGGAGTAACCCCACATGGCTGCTATCATAGCCCTCTTAAACGCTTTCTTATCATTGCTCTTAGACAACTTGTCCTTCCACTTTGGAGAATCACGAATGATATGACCAAAATCTCCATACTTGAAGCAACCTACACTTGAAGGGTTAGTTTTCTTAAAGTTCTTCCCTTTGAAATTCTTACGTTGATCTCTGAAATGCCTCTCAAAACGCTTAGCCATCATAGCTATATCATCTTCTTCTTCTTCAACGGTTCCCTTCATGGCAACACCTCTGACTGGTCCCTTGTCACTCTTAGACTCAACCAGCATTTCATGAGTCATGAGGGAACCAATCAACTGTTCCAGACTCAGCGTTGTGAGATATTTAGCTTCATAGATAGTCGTTACCTTAGCCATCCATACATCTGTTAAACTTGTCAACATTTTTCTAACCAAATCTTTGTCAAAAGAACTTTTGCCAAGAGATTTTAAATCATTTACTATAGTCATAAATCTACCAAAGCAATCATTAATTTTTTCATTCTTTATTTATGTTAAAAGTTTCGTATTTAGACATAAGTAAATCGATTTTAGACCTTTTAACCTTGCTGGTTCCCTCATATGCAAGTTCGAGGGTATCCCAGATTTCTTTGGCGGAGATGCAAGTAGAGATTATGTTTGTCTCATTCTCTCCAATAGCTTGTTGCAATATGGAATGGCTTTAGCATTCTTCTCCAGCTTCTTGTTATCAGTAGAAGTGTATTCGCTTTCCTTCTTTGTTACTGAGGTACCACTAACCTCCTTGGTGATCTCTAATGGTCCGTTCTTGACAACTAGCCAACATTCATAGTCAATGCCACTGATGATGATCTTCAATCTATTCTTCCACCAAGCATAGTTTTTTCCATTGAATTTAGGAGTCTTGTTGTCATATTCCATAACATTCATTTCTTGAGTACTCATGATCTACTTCTCTAGGTGTTACCCTATTAAGAAGAACCTGCTCTGATACCAATTGAAGGTTTGCAATGTAATCAAAAGGGAGGGTGAATTGAGTACTCAACAGATCTGGTACACTAGCGGAAAAAGCCCATCTGTTCCGGTCAAAACCGGGCTTACTGATCCGGTTTTGGTCCGGATCAGGTGGGCTCGCAGCAAATCCAAAATATTTACTGATCTGGTCCAAAACCGGATCAGTAAATTATTTACTGATCCTGTTTTCCTTCAAAATCGGATCAGTTTATTGGTTGACGCCATAATGCTTGTATGCCCATTCACTGATCCAGTTTTAGGTGAAAACCGAATTGGTAAATGGGTAACTGATCCGGTTTTCACCTAAAACCGGATCAGTTATGATCCCAAAATTGATATAAAAACAAATGTATATGATAAAAAGTATTAATACTTATTTTATTATAGATAATTGAACAAAAATAAGGATATATACATAAAAAGTATACATAAGGTGACTGGTACATAACTCCTAGTAATTTACATCACAAAGTCACCTCCAAGATCAGTGATGATCTCATTCACTTTTGGATACCTATATGGAAAACAGGTCAAGATCTTGGCTAAGACGCTTGTGATCTCGCCGAAGAGCTTCAACTTTGAAATGCAGGTAAGCTTCCCTGTTCTTCATTTTCCCATGTTGTGCCATAAATCCTTTGTAGCATCGGCCTCTTTGTTAAAACCTTTCAAGTTAGTGGGCTATACCAGAAAGCCATCTCCAGAAGAGCAAGAAAGATACATTATTTCCGCATCACAATGACACAAGATTTTGTGAATAGTTGATGGCAGAAAGCACATCAGCAAAATTTCTGCTCTCCTGAAACAGGGCAATGCTTTTTTAGCACAACTTATACTAGAGTAAGTTTCTGAATTTTGATCTACTGGACAAAACTGGCCAAACTTCTCAAAAAGACATCTACATCAGAGGCAAACATCTGAATAGGAACACAACATAGGGGCCTCTCAAGTAATAGAAGTCGGATGCTGCACTTCTAATACAAAAATTATTACTAACACAATCAGTTAAGCAAGAAATACCCGCTCAAAAGTGTCAGCCCCACTGACGCATTACGATTCGAAGCTCATCAAGGTGGAAGGCAAGCTAAACCACTAAACGTTCAAAGAGATATAATCACACATGTACCCATTAAGCAACTTCATTAAACTATTAATGGCTACTTTCAACCAAGTTCTACTAAACTTGGGACCAAGCTATGAACCTGTGACTTAATGAGGAAGACAGACTAAGATTTTTCCACAAAAAACAGAGGAAAACACTATTGACTATCCTGAAGAACTATTGTAGATCATGCTAAAATATCTGGATTAGAGCTAACCCTACTAATGATCATATTCAGCATCAAGTAAACCACTCACAGTCACATATTCTGATGGATCAACTGCATTCCTTTGCAATATTCCTAAGATACTAAGACCAATATATTCGACACTAATTTGACCATGAAATAGAAATTGGATCCGTAGATTATATACCTAACATGAAGCTATTTCAAACAGACATTAAGAAATAAATGAGACAGTACTAGTGTGGTTGACTTATTTTGACATTCTAGCACATCAATGGAATCACAATTTGATAAAAGATTCTTATGTGATCATGCAACAAGGACATCGCCAACATTAAGCTTCTTCTAATCAAATCCACGGCATAATTAAACCTCAAGTTAATCAGCACAATGCCACATCCAAAGTATTCATCACTTAAACAAACATACCATGCACGTCTAGAAACAATCTACACTATATATTATTGTAACTAACATTGTCACTATTAGTAGATACTAAATTTAAAAAACATCTCAATCACCCACATTGAATACACACACCAACCATAATTCCAAAAACAGAAACAAGCCCAACAATTAGAAAGCAGCACAATAAATCAAAAACCATCATAAAACCAGAAAAATCCAACAAAACCACAACAATATACCTGACATGATGTTAAACTTAGTCTTCCTGGTATCTTCTCCGACCCAGTAGGTCCAGCGATCTCAGACCAAGCAGCCAAGATATTCACCCCTGGTCCAATCACTGACCAAACTATAATTATTTTACCTTCTATCAGGAGTGGACGAAAACTAGAGAAGGAAAAAAAAGGCTCGATAAGAGACCATGAGAGAAGACCTTTGGCATGTGAAGATTCATTTTGAACCCACTACGCAAGGGGATGATTAATTCTCCAATTAGAGATTTCGAGTTATTAGACACATAGGAGCCACCAAAACTACTTGCCTGATATCACAAAAGAAGGAGAAAAAGACATGGACAATTAGACAAAAGTAGAAAGAGATTTTGCACCGACTAAAAATAGGAAAAAGAAGAATCAGCACTAACAAAATCGTATAGTTCTTTGGCAGTCATAGCTCCATTTGAGTCATAATCTGGTCCATCCAATGAGAATAAAGAAACTCCCTCCCTATCTGCATAGAGTAAAAGAGAGAAGGTTCCAAAGGGCTCATTGCACGCAAAAAAGAAACCGACTACGTAATCGTGTATAGCAAAAGCGTTATTTGCAGACAAAGAACACCGTAAGTTTGATTTCGGCACTACCAGCATTCCTAACTACCTTGCTCTTGATGGCACTGCTAAACACAACATTACCGGAGTAAACCATTTCTTGGAAATATTTAAAAAAGATAAAATGTCAGTTAGGTCATAAATAAGAAATGGATACTTAAAAAAGTAAACAATGGGTGAGCACCTTGAGCAAGCCCAATCTCAAGCATAAAAACATGATATGGCCTATCAAAGGGATTAGGCAATAAAAACTCATTCAACTGCAAAATCACAATCAATGTCATAGATCAAGCCAACAAAAGACATATCTGAATTTAAGTAGTGCATATTTGACTGACAAACCTTAGACGAACTAGCAGTTGAAAGCATAGGTGGTGGTGACAGACCAAGTAAGATTGACACTGCTGCGCCAACTTCCATGGTCGACATTGAATTATTCTGAGAAGCACAACACAGTATTTGTAGTAAAAAGAAAAAAAAAGCAAATTGCGTAATCAAAAGGAATTCAAAAGAAGATCTTTTGTAGACTATAACTTAACAAGTGCAAACAAAACCTCTGCAACATCCAAAGAAAATAAAAAAAAGGAGGTCTACAGGAAACGATGGAAGTTCCAACCCCCAATAACCAAAAGCATTCCTTCTTATCTTGCACTAGCTCCTGCGTTGAATTTTGTCTGCTAAAACTTGTAAGGTAAGACAACCAATTATAACCAAAAGGAAAAAAGAGGTGGGAGGACTGGAGGAGGAATGACCTAACTTAGTAAACCCACCACCTCAAACTCCAATTCTACTATAACATTTATTACACTCCTATCTACAATTATAAGATTAAACGAGTACAAACATTATTTTGAACAAATAAGAAAATTATTAACTCTTCAATATTATCTCATCGGTGTTTGCTTATAGTTTCAATCATGTGGTACTTTGCGCTTGCATCAACGCCATCTTCAATTGAATTCATGAAAAAAATCAACTTATCACTCAGATTCTATCTTCACACTAATAACCACAATAGCCTCAACAATTAAATGGACAACAATTTTAGGGATCACAAAATGACAAAATTTAAGATTTTTGAGCTCAAAAGCAACTTTAATCAGTGATCATCTATAGAAACATCAAAATCAACAAAACCCACAAAATTACCAAAGCCAAAACCAAATTATCTCAAAAAAAAAAAATCAAAATCTCCCACATGCCCACAATAGTTTCCGGAGTTGACATCAACCCCATTCTCAAGCAACAATGCCACAATCTACAATCACAACAAACAAAATAAATGAAAAATATAAACAATCATGTTCAAAACAAAAACTGTCTAAAAACAAAAACTGTCTAAAAACAAAAACTTGAAACAAGGTTATACTTATACAGTTTACAAAATTACACAAAACAATATGTTAAAAAGAACAGAATATGTATACAAAACATATGAACAAAAAAACAAAAATTAAACACAAATTACACAAATTATGAAAATAAATTACAATAAACAGACAAAATTACACAAAAAGGAAACATAAACCCTAAAATTGAAATAAATTACAAAGCCCATATTTTAAAGAAAATCAACCATAAATTAAATTGAACGAAAATACAAAAATGAAGATATAAATGAAAATAAAAAAGAAATCAAACGAAAAAATAGAGAAATTAAGCGAAAATCAATCCTTTCAGTCTAATTACAAAGAAATAAATTTGACCCAGATCTGCGAATTACAAACGAAAATAAAATAACGAAAAATATTAACTTAAATCAGGAATTACAACGAGATTAAAATACGAAACAAAAATCAGTAACTAAAAACGAAAAACCTCGAGATCTGCAGCGACGAAGATGAACGACGAGGGAGGAGAGGAGAAGTGCTGGCGAGATGAACGCCGAGGGGCTGAGAGAGATCTACGAGGTGAAGATCTGGCTTTGTTTGTCTTCGCTGATGAACGACGAGGTGAAGATCGACGAACGAATGAACAGTGCAAGAGAGGAGGTTGTTTCGTTCGTGATAGGAGATAAAAGAGTGTGAGAGAGAGACAGGGGAGGGAATAAATGAAATTGGGTGAAGGAGAATTAAAACGCGGGTTTTTCCTTTAGAAAAAATAACGAAAAATCTGATCCGGTCTTGTGAACCGGATTAAATTTTAGAAAACCGGAGCGGTTTCTAAAATCTGATCTGGTTCACTTAAAGACCGGATCAGATTTTCCGCCTAGCTTTCCCTCCCATTTTTTTAATGATTTTCGGATGCGGTTTTGTAAAAACCGGATCTGTTACTAAGTGACAGATAAGGTTTTTTCCACTAGTGGTGACAAATTCAAATTCACTAGTTGGATTGGTTCCTAACAGCGGAAACACTAGAACTTGAAAGTAATAATGAACACACTTTAATGAAGTTCAGCCAAACAAGGGCCTACGTCCTCCTACGCTAGTTTTCTTATTAATCAACTCTGGAAAAAAAAACAAGAATATTCTCGCACTCTCCTGTTTCCCTTACTGCAGGGAAACAACACACTCCACACTAACTCTAGTGTGCTATTTTGCACTTGAACTCATAAGCATTCGCGAATGAACTCAAAAACGTTACCCAATCTCTAACCCCTTTGTTAGAGATTCAATACAAACAATTTTTCTAAACTCACGCTTTCTTATAAAGCAAACAAAGAGTATTATGAAGCTCTATGAGATGCGTACTCTATTTTAGGAAACTGTTTTAGTTGTTCTCTATGTGAAGGCTCTCGAAAATACTCAATAAAATCCGGGAGAGCATCAAAGGTGAAGGAGAATCATGATTTAGTATTTATAGACCAAGGTCTAACCCCTAAGCGTGCCCTAACTCAAGATATCAAATATCTGATAATCTTAAGTTATGGAAAGTATATCTTGAACAATATCTTTCTTGAGGGAAATATATTATCGAAGATATACACACGCTTTAAGGCAAGTAAATAAATATTGAATAATGATTCTAAAGGCTGGAAAACATTTCTAAAGGAAAGTATTTGAGAAAATATTTTTCCAAAAATATTTTCTAAAACAGTCAGCTCAATCACCTGGTAAGGTAACTGGTACCCAGACCGGTTACCCTACTTAGTAATGTTCTGAATATGTAACCAACTGGTTCCATATTCAAAACCCTACTATTTCACACTTAAGAACAACACACATAATCTCACTAGAAATATCATATGCAAATATTACATGAAGACCTAAGATGAATCAATTAAAGAATCCTAAACTATCTTCATGCACTTCAATCCTTGAAACTTCCTTTGAATCAACAATGAAGAACTTTGTCTTTTCCCCGAACAACTTCGAGAAGGCTTATTAACTTCAAGTCTTGGAATAACCTGTTTGCTACACAAGAACACATCATAGCATAGCAAATATTCTATTGACTGTTTCATTATACAGTCAGGAACAGTCGGATACTTAGTTGTTTCCCAACAGCCTAGAACCACCTGTAATAACAATTGTTCACTGTTTGTCATCATTCAAAACCTAGGGGACTCAACATCGGGTGTTATAACATTGATATGATTAGACAAAGGATAACTTAAAGATTAATAAAGATGACTAATTTATTTAAAATAAACTAGTAACTGAAATACAATGGTAAACTATTTACCTGTTAACTTCTAATTTATAAAGGTGACGCGCTCGTTATAAACACGTTAAAGATACCTAAGCTACCCAATATAAGGCAAGTAAAGGGTCGAATCCACAAGGACTAAGGGAAGCACCAATAAGTGTCAATTTATGATAAGCTAAGTTAAGTCTATGTTTTTAAAGATTTATAAATGAAAAGACAATAAGAAAAATGACTTTGGGAAGGGGTATCCACCAATCAACTTATTCACAAACCAAACAATCATAATGGGAATCAACAATGAGGATCAATTGAGGGGATTGTTAATCCATTGGTACTCTAACCACTATCTCGAGCTAGATAGATTGACCTAGTCTCTTACCGAAGACCTATTCTCATGGCTAAGGCATTCAACCAAGCATATCCATAAACATGAAGAACATAAACAAGTAAACTAAGGCCCCTAGGCTAGGTAGTCCCTATTGTCATGGTCCTTCAAGCCTAATAATCGATTTGAGGCAACCCCTCAACTTCATCTCTCGATCCTTCACTGAGGGTACCTAAATTATGCTCATATGGTGGCCAATCACACAAACGTTCATGAAAATGCCAAATCAATTAACCAAAATTATCCCAAGTTAAAATCCAATATAGGATTTAGAGGTTCATAAACTCATTAATGACTTCAAACCCTTCCCAAAGAAATAACTACTCACAAATCATAATAAATTATAAACTAAGAGAAATTACCAACTAATAACATGATACTAAACATTAATCTAACATTAAAATAAACAATATAAACCACAAATAATTAAACTAATCATGAACAACTAATCTAAGAAAAACAATCACAATAAAGCAATAAAAGAGGAGAGAGAGAGAGAGAGAGAGTAAGAAAATGCTCAATGATTGGTTGTAGAACTTCAATACAAGTTGTCACTGCTTGGATTTCAAAATCTCCAATCTCTCTTTGAGCTTTCTCACTTTTTCTCTATACCCTAAACTATGGAGGTTAACCGTCCCTAAAACCCTAAAACTCTCTAAAAGTAAGAGTGGTGAATAATAACTTAAACTTAGCTCCCAAAAAAAAAAAGAAGGTTAAAGATATTTATATACTACTCCTAATATTAAAAGAGAATAAGAAAATAGAAAAGAAAATAGGAAAAGGTAAAGGAAGGTAAAAGAAAAAAGGAAAAAGAAAATGAAAAAGTAATGAAAAACAAAAAAAAAGAGAACTGCAGCAATCTGTAGATGGTGCACACGCCCGTATGGTAAGGAAGGCGTGCGCACATGTACATGGCTAACAAACCAAATGTACATGAATAACAAGTCAAATGAACACATGTACATGGCTAACAAGCCAAATGAACACATTTGTTAGTATATGTTCATTGGCATTGATCTTTATATTCATAACCTAGTGCTTGATGTTCATCGTGCGCACCTTCCTCACCATACGGACGTGTGCACCTACTAATTTGCAGAACTGCAGCGATAGGTGATAGGAAAGAAAAAGAAAAAGAAAAAGGAAATAAAAACAAAACCCCACCAAACATTAGAGTATCAGACTATCTTTTTCTTCTTTCTTCGCTGCTTTCTTCAATTCGTCACACCACACCAGACACCACACTTAGCCATCAATTGTCAACGCATCTCACCAAATCAAGCCATTAAAACTCGCATCACCATAGTCAATCACTCGCTCAAGAAATCATGGCCATCTGATTATTTAATTCTATCCAGTCAAATGGAGGATTTCTCCTAATCTCCTTCGCAACATCAAATAAACCATAACTTTAATAAATTGCAGCCGTTTATTCGTTTAATGAGAGTTTGTAGCACGTGTTTATTTGAGCCCCCGCTCGAGATCGCTCCTAGGTCGCTCATACATTTTGGAGCTTCATTGTTTTGTTTAGGAGTGATAATGAGCCTGACCTGTTCGCGAACAGTTCGGGATCGGCTCGGTCAAAGCTCGGCTCGTTGTAACTCGGCTCGAGTTCGGGCTCGTCTCGAGACTTAAACGAGCCGAGCTGAGCTAAGCAAAGCTCGGCTCGAAAAGCTCGTGAACAGCTCGATTATAATTTTATACTAAAAAAATATTTTATATTAAAAAATTATTTATATATAATAAAAATTATATTAAGTATTTCTTTTAAAATATTAAGGGATATTATCTCAGATAACCCTGACTTATAGGCCTTTTTCCAATATAACCCTGACTTTGGCAGGCCTGTCTCTGATAACCCTGAACTTGATTTTTGTCATCAAACTGGACGGAATTTGTAACGCCGTTAACTAGACCCTAACTTGGTTTGACTTTTGCTAAATTCATCTTTTTCTCTCTCTTGTTCATCTCTTCTATCTCTTGTTCTTCATCTCTTCTAGATCAATCAATTCTTCCAGATTCTTGGCTTCTAAATGAATCAAAAGATGCTAATTTAAGTGAGTGATCTACAATGGTATAAGATATTGAAAAAGGCTAAATCTTGGTAATTCGTTTTGTTGATCACAAAATTGTACCATTTCATCGATCAACTTGGGTCTTTACTCTTTAGTTAAAAATTCAACTCTTGCGTTGCATAAAACTCAAATTCAATTGAATACAAGCATTTGAGAAGATGCAAAATCAACAGCAGCACTTTAAGAGAGAGATAAGGGATACCGCACAATCGAGGAAATTGAAAATCGTGAAGTGACGTGGAGAGAGTTGAAGGGAAGGGGATTCGACGGTGGAGGTGAAGTCGGAAGAAATCGACGGCGCAGTTTCCCTCTCCATGGTTTACGGATCAGAAACCTGGAATCAGAATTCTTGTGTTTCCCTCTACATGGTTTCACCTTCGTCGTCGTTGTCGTTTGTTGTTGTTTCGTACTCGTACTTGAACTCGAACATGAATTCGAGCAATTCCCATTGGCACTATTTTTCCTAGTAACAATTTTGCTTTCATCATTGGAAGGGACCAGTACCCTGTCGAGGAGAAGCTCTCCTGTAGTGTCGCAGCGAGAACTGAGGAGGTGGCGGTGGAGATGGATGGGGCTTTGTAATGTGGTGGTGGTTATGATGGAAATTAGAAGTAACGGAGTGATTATTATTACTAGTATGAAGATTAAAATGATGAGTATGATGAGAATGGTTGAATTTCTTGTTGGAATGACCTCCTGATCTACTGTACTCAATCGTAACAAACACTCCGGCGACTTTGAATTTGTATTTACGGATCCCCTTAAATTATCATACCCTTAAATTTCATTTGGGTTTTTTTTCATCTGGGTTTATGTCATTTTCTTTTTTCTTTCTCATTTAATCACAAACGAGAATAATTGTTGGGTGATTGAGTTCCTAATTTAAATTTTCCTTCTATTTATTCTTCTACCCATAAACATAATCTTGTTCAAAGTTTGCATCTTTTTTTTAAGAGAGATAATTCTCGTGAGTTTGATTTTTGTCAGTTTATGTAACTGATATTCTTCTTTTTTGTGTTACTTTACAGAATTTCTGAAGCAAACTTTGTTTTGTTGTAAGAAAGAAAAAAAAAGAGTTGAATTTGGAGGAGTGAGTTGAAATGACAGAGGTTGTTAAGCAAGTAGAAGCTGCATCAATGGTGAATCAAATAGATGATCATCAAATAATTGATGGAGGAGTGGAGGAGAGAGAAAATGTAGGAGGAAGAACAGAGGAAGAAACCCATAAATCAAGCTTTATGCACTTCCTCTGGCATCGTCTAGAAGAATTGATTGATCTAGAAGAGATGAAGAACAAGAGAGAGAAGAGATGAAGAACAAGAGAGAGAAAAAGATGAATTTAGCAAAAGTTAACCCCAGTTAGGGTCTAGTTAACAGCGTTACAAATTCCGTCTAGTTTAATGACAAAAATCAAGTTTAGGGTTATCGGAGACATGCCTGCCAAAGTCAGGGTTATATTGGAAAAGGGCCTATAAGTCAGGGTTATCTGAGATAATATCCCAAATATTAATTAAGGTATATATTTGAAGAAAGATAAAAACAAAAAGGTAAAAGCAATTAAAAAGAAAAAGAAAACAAACAAAAATACATATTATTATTATTATTATTATTATTATTATTATTATTATTATTATTATTATTATTATTATTATTATTATTATTATTATTATTATTATTATTATTATTATTATTATTATTATTATTATTATTGGAGTTTATAAACCCACCCATATACACGCACCTCCCTCTTCAGTCTTCCCTAACCCTAAGGCCTAAACCCACTCCCTATGCCCTATCTCAACTTCATCTCATCCTCTTCCCTCTTCAGCCTCTCAACTTCCTCTCATCCTCTTCTTCCATCAATCTCAATTACTCGTCCCTCGTCAACAACCACCACCAACTGCCGGCATCTTCGCTCGTCAACAACCTCCGGCACGACCACCATCGCTCGTCAACATCCTCCGGCACCACCACCATCGTTTGTCAACAACCTTCGACACGACCTCTAAACCTGCAGATTCGCCTGATCTGCAACTAAGGCTTAATTTGTCAAAGCACCACCACCGCCGCTTGAGACCACCATCGCCACTTCGAGTTTTGCTTTGCTTTTTCTCTCACCTCTATTCTTACTCTTTCTTCCAGATCGAAAGCAATTGCTCAAGATGATACAGGTGTGAGAAATTGGATCTAGGGATGTAGATTCATTTTTTTTCCTCATTTCATTTTTCGTTTCAAATTATTTTTCATTTTCGTTTGAGTTGAGGTTCTTAATTTATCTTGTAATATATTGTATTTTAATTTTGTTTCATTTTGTATTTTCTTAATTTCTGTTTGTTCTTCAATTTTTATTTCGATTTTTAATTTCGTTATAACTTGTATAATATAATTCTTCGCTGTTGAAATGTTCGATGTTGCTGTTGAAATGTTCGATGATGTTGTTAAAATCCCACATTGGAAACCTCAAGGAGAATTACCACCAACAATGGGCTCGAGCCGAGCCGAGCTTTAGCTGTAGTCTTTTTGACGAGCTCGAGCCGAGCTCTAGCTGTAATCTTTTTGACGAGCTCGAGCCGAGCCCACAAGCCGAGCTCGAGCTGTATTTTTTTTGACGAGCTCGAGCCGAGCTTAAGAATCTCAGGCTCGACGAGCCTACGAGCCGAGCCGAGCCCGGGTAATTCTTAAACGAGCCGAGTCGAGCCCAAGGGTGTTCGATCTCGGCTCGTGCGATAAGCAGCCCTAGTTTTGTTGGTAAATTGGGACGGAGCGCCCGCTCCTATCTTGGCTGGGACAATGTTGTGGGCAGCGGTGGAGATGACATTTGGTGTAGTGGTGCTGTGGTGGCTACATGGACTGCTTGTAAAGGTGGTGTTGCTTGTTGTATGGGTGAAGAAGGATGGCAGATTCGAGGGATTGGTGGTGTGGTGTAGGTTAGGGGTAGGGTGTGGTGTATGTTAAGTGCAATATGTGGTATAGGCTAATGTCAAATTTCTTGACCAATTAGCACAATTGTCTCGACTATTGGAGTCTGAAATGCTTACCTATATACAAACCAAAACACGGGGGAACAAGACAAATAAAAAATAATAAAATGAAAATAACTAATAAAACAATTATAACTAAAAGATAATAAAATTAGAAAATCAATTACGAAAACTAAACTAATCCATCTATAAAGTACTAAAATAAAGGAAATAAATAAATTATGAAATTAAGAGCTAAAAACTAGTAAATAAATCTAATTATTCAATTAAGCTATAAAATATAAAAAGAAGAAATAAATGCTAAAATAGGTAGAAATAAATGAAAATAAACTATGAAAACAATCTAAAAACTACTCCTATAAGTGACATAAATGTCCCTTATCAAAAGGTAATACGAGAGTAACTTATAATAACAATATTTGAAAAGCTAATAAAACATATATAATAATACTAGAACTTTTTAGGAGTAAAAAATTCATTTTGATGTGCTGACAAATGTAACATACATAGATTCATTCTTGTTGCTAACGGGAACATCCATCTTTTTGTTGTGAACGTGTTTTGATTCTTCAATAATTGCCTTGTTCTTTCTTCTTAATCTAACCACCGGAGATAATCATACGCATATCATGTTCATGTTGTTCCGACTCAGTGTCATCATCATTGCTTTCACCTATATCAGGCTCATAATTACCATCGATGCCATCTCCGTCATGATTAGAATTCTTGTCACTAGCTTTCTCATCATCATCCTCAGGTTCATCATCTATCAAAACCAATTTTACCCAAAAAAAAAATTATTAGTCATATGTGTCAGTGGACACCATCACATGTTAGTAGGTGACACAATAATTCCAACTCAAGTAATTTTAGAAATTGAACAACATAACACGTGCAAACAATTCTTAATCTAAACCCTAACATTTTAAAAAACGCAAAAAAAAGAAAATAAAAAAATGAAGAACAAAAAATACGGCAACTAACCATCAAATTCAGAAGCATTTATAAGTTGTACTTCAACATCATCATTCGTCTTCTTTCCAACAAGTTTCCGAACTGTTTTTCTCTTCATCTACCTAATTAAAAAAAGAAATGTATCCCAATTAAAGAAATCAAACTTAAATATTCAAAACACAAATAATTATTCAAACAACTGGAGCAAAATTGAGCAAAAGTTAAGTTGAAATTAGTGCTTCACAATCTGAAGAAAGAGTAATTAAACTTCGGAATTAATACGAACCGAAAAAATATGAAAAAGTAACCGAAAACTCACCGAAATTTCGAATCATAAAAGGAACGAACATCGATTGAAAGTAAGAAAGATAAATGTGAGCAATCGATCGAACGCCGGTGAAAGAATCTCGTTTCAGAGAAAGTAGGAGAGAGAAAATTGCCTTTAAGAGATGAGGAGTAAGAGAGAGAAAATCAAGTGGGAGAAAAGAAAATTATAAGCATGCGTCGTGGTTACATATTATATATGATCCATTCGCTGAACCAACATGATAATATTGTCTTTGGACGCGCAAGCCAAAGTAGACCACCAATAAGGCCATTGAACTTGTCATATTCTTTCCAAGAATTTGTGATGTAGTTGATTTTCAAGTCCTTGACACTGTGGAGGGGAGAACAACTTAGTATATGTCTTATATTGGGAGGAACCACATAATATGATATTACATCGGATGGCAAAATCTGCACAAGATCTACAAAACAATAATTGTAAGCACTTCATAGGATTATATGTTATACTTCCTCCGTTCTGAAATAAGTGAAACACTTCTTTCAAAAAGCTCTGACATAAAGAAGAAAAGTTTTTCACTTATTTCAGACCGGTGTAAGTATATACTTGGTATATGTAAAACTTATTTTCTAAAAGCACACTACAAAGAAGAGGGTGAGTAGACCAACCTCCGTAAACTACACTTCCAAATGATTCACTATCTCTCCTGCTACATTAAAATTGTCCAGAAATTTAATTAAGTTCTCACATTAAAATGCATCACTGTGTTCATTTTGGTGGTACCATTTCAAGTGAACTTTAAATCTTGGAATATGAGGCGACATGCGTAAATACTGCAGTGCAGGAGCATCCATAATCTCCAGTTTCTCCAAAGGGCAAGGAGAATGTGTAAAGACAAATTTTAGAGACTCTAGAAAGCTATTTGAAATTCAGATAATTTGTTAGAAACCACCTTATAAATGTCAGTTTTTGTGAGAACCCCCCTTATAAAAAAGAATGGCACTCAATCACCTTTTATAAAAAAAAGAAATTGCGAGATGAAACCACTATTCAGATTCCGGCATTCATTTCACCTTTTTGGCACATACTATGTACGTGCAAGTCACGTGACCCACTAAATCTCTCAAATTCATTTCCTTTTCTCCCTCGTTTCCCCGCATCAACTTTTCCCCCTAGACTTTAAATAGGACATAGAACAAAAATGGGGTGAAATATTTGAAGGGTAAAATAAAGAATTTGAGGAATTTAGTGAGTCAGATGACTTGCATGTGCTAGTCAATGCATAAAAGAATGAAATCAATGTCAAATTCCGGCAAGTGTTTCCATCTCGCAAAACAATTAGTTCATAAGTGGTGGTTTAATGCCAAAAGAGTTTTATAAGGTGGTTTGTTACAAAAAAGGATATTTATAAGGTGTTTTGTCACAAATTTCCCTTGAAATTTTAACACTCCTCAATTCAAGACATTTACTAAGAAAGAGTTTCCTTAGCTTCGAAAAATGAGCAAAATTGATGATCATACGCAACTGTTCATCGGTTATAATGGCATTAACGATATTTAATTCAATCAACCCCTTGCTAGATGCTAGATCATGGATGACACAAGACTCAACTTGTCCTGATAGTTCGTCGAATTTGAAGCGTTCGAGATTAGGGTTATCTAACTCTATCTTCTTGAAAAGATTTTTTTTGTGCCACAAAAATGCATAGAGTGACAAGTCTTTTGAGACACGAGGCATGTATTGTGTCCATTTCCATTACACGTTCACCCCAGATAAATTTCAATTTTAGGGACTCTAATAGGTTGCAGTTACCACTGATACTATCAAGTACCCTTTGATTTACCATGACAAATTTCAAAGATAGACACCTTAGTGCAGACCACCTCGTTTCGACGCAAGAATTGAGCATGCATCTCCTTAATTTCAACTTAGTTATGTCTTGTTTCCAGGAACCCAAGGAGGATATAGGCAAGTATATACCAGTAAAATTAAGCTCAGAGTGGTAGTCATCCCATTGACCAATTGAAAAACTAAGCTTCTTGACTCAGAATTGATTGACTGCGTGAACAAGAAGCTTATTTACTAGGCAAGTTAGTGATTTTGGGACATCGTAAGTATTAATGTTAAGATCTAATGTTGGGATATGAAGTTTAAGCTCTTCCAACGTTATGTTATTGTGGTGAACACCGCACTTGGACCATCTAGTATATATGTGATCGACACTATTGAGAAGTTTTCATGTGAGAAGGGTTCTGCTTAATATGATTGGAGAAGAAACATTATGTTAACCTTAAGCATGGGAGGGTTAGCCACAAGTTCTTCCATGAACTTGAGAGGATGGCGGTTGTCGCAGCTTCATCGATGCAAAGGTAATTGAGTATTTGATATCTTAGATGTTCCGGTAATTCCAATATCCGATCTTTCTTGATGGTCTCCTTATTCATTGCTACCATAACATTCTTCATACTATACTATACTGTTGTTCTAAACAATATATCAATATTCAATAACGAAAATTATTCCCCAAACACATATATTATCCAATCATTCCATGAAATTATAGAGGATACAAAACGCAAAAAAACCTAATATATTTAAACAAGTTCAAACTACTTAAAGTATTACTTTTTGTTTAAATCCAAACTGCTAGAATTGATGTAACTATCGACGTTCATGCTGATCTTCTAATGACCAGAGCATTGGATGGACATGTCCATAATATTTACGGACCATTAACAATAAATCAATTGAAGGTAATGTATCCTGATCTCGTATTTTCCATACTCCAACAAATATTCTATGAAAAGATTTCCATATATGCACCTGCTGATTTTATTAACTAACATAAGAAGGTAAGTATGAAATTGAATTTCAAAGTTCTTAAAAAAGTTATGGAAAATTCCCATTGGTAACCCTCTATTTTTGGCTTTTCCTACTAGTAACCCTCAATTTATTTTAATCCCGTTGGAAACCCTCGGTTATTGTTCTAATATCAAACGTGACATTATGAAGAAAAAAATGTTAACTTCGGTAACTTTACGTTAGAACTTAATGCCTTGATTAGCGCGCCTTAGTTTGCATACCACAGAAATTGTTCGGTTAAAGTTTAGGGGGTCATTTTGTCCCATAAGGGTCAAAATTGACAAAAAACGACCTAAAATTCCTCATTTTGCGTGTTGTAAAACTCATTGATAAATCTTGGTTTGCATGCCATTAAATTTTAATGGAAATTTTCAACATTTAACGGCAATTAACGTTTTTTTGCTACATAATGTCACACTTTTTATGCGATAATTGAGAGTTACCAACGGGATTAAAAAAACTGAGGGGTTACCTATAGGAAAAGCCAAAAACAGAGGGTTACCAAAGAGAATTTCCCTTATACTCACAACGTACTCTTGACAGAACCTATTGGGTCACACCATAAGCACGAAATTAAATCAATAAGACTAATTGGGTTAGAGGCCCAAATATGTCGTATAGGAGATGTTGAGACGTTGGACATTGGATGTTGGTCATATGGGTTAGAATTGCACGAATACCATGAGCTAGTTTTTGTCGCATCGTTGGCCCATGGCCATATGCGAGCAAGCTACGAGCAACATACTTACGTTTGGCATAGCATCGCAAGCGAAGGGCCTTGGGCCTTGCTTCGTCGCGTGAGAGTAGGGGTGTAAATGATGCGAGTCGAGTTCGAATTTGAGCTAGCTCGACTCGACTCGTTAGCATTTCGAGTCGAGCTCGAGTTGAGTCGAGCTCACTCGAGTCGAGTTTGATCGAGTTTTGACCGAGTCGAGCTTTGATCGAGTCGAGTTTTGACCGAGTAGATTTCGAGTAGCTTGCAAGTGTCTCATGTTAAAAGCAACCCTAAGGTAGAAAAATGTTGAGTTTAGGCATTTTGCTATTGATAATTGGGTTTTCGAGCTTCTCACAAGCTTTCGAGTCGAGTATCGAGTTGCTCAACTCGACTCGCCAACATCTCGAGCCGAGTTCGAGTTCGAGTCGAGCTCCCTCGAGTCGAATTTTGACCGAGTCAATCTCGAATAGCTCGCGAGTTGTCTCGTCTCATTTACATCCCTACGTGAGAGCAAAGGGCAAGCGCACCGTACGATTAGCCCATCATTGTGCCTTGCGTGTGCATGGCTTGATCGAGGGCTTCAAGCGAGAAGCCTCGAGTGTACGTACGAGGGCCGACAGCAACACGGGCTTTGGCGAGGGCTCGTGTGCTGGCCGGTTGGTTTAGGCATGTGGTGGTGAGTGGGAGTTTTCCCACTCCTTCCTTGTCTCTTAATCCTAGTAGGTTTTTGATATAACTAATATTATTTGTTAGTTTTCTAGTCAATTAGTTTGACACTACTTTCTCAAGAGCTATCTATCAAAACCCCAACCTATATTTAAATACCAACCTAGAGTTCATACCTTGTGAGAAGTGAAATATCCAATCTTTGTTTGTGTACTAAGCTAGCACTCTCAAGGCGATTTGGTCATGTGATGGATACCGATAGAGGAGTCGTGCAGTGTGATTCTAAGGCTCCATTCGTTCATACAAGTACGCTACAAGTGATAACTATTAGTAGAACACTTAATAATTCGGATTATATATGGATCCTGGATTAAAGGTTATTTATGCAATATGATTAGATCGTATGAAAACCTAACAAAACTAAAGCATATGTCACCCTCTCATCAAAATTTTGCCGCCTACGTAATTTGCGAGACATTTTGGAAAATATAATACTTTATTAAAATAAGTAGAGAGATAGTAAATAATCTTATTTAATTTGAATTATATAAAATAATTCTATAAAGATATTAAATTACAGATATTTTTGAATGCCATATTCAAATTTACATGAAAGTAAGCTTAGTACGAATATTCAATCAAGTACTTTAAAATGTAGAACCGAGCTCGAATCAAAAACTAGTATACTCGACTGGTCGTAACCTCTTATCACAAAGGTGGAAGGAGTGCCTCCAATTAGGTACCCTGTAGATACATACTTGTGTCTCGCCATTTAAGGGTTCAATGATGAAACATACCGCGATATTAGTTGGTGCGACCTAAGGGAAGAGCAATCCGAATAACCAATCCAAAATTGTGTTTTGAAATGATATTCTAAAGCCCAATTAATTGTTCATGATGATTAATTGTATTTTAAGCCCATAAAATATTTTAAGTCCATTTAAGAGCCCAATTAAATATTTATTATTTTAATGAATATTTTTTATAAATATTTTTATTATCTTTGATAAATATTTTAAATACAAATCAAATTTTTATTCCGTGAAATTCAATCTCCCGATTTTAGGGATAAAAATTATCTTCAACATACGCGTTGATAAAAAAAACAGGAATATGCTGGAATATACGCCGGACGCGGGGGCCGCGCTCAGCTCGCCACGTGCGTCCAGCACATTGGCCAGAATGCGTCAGGCGCGCCAGTGAGCGCCTGACACGTGGACTTGTGACTCACACAGAGTCATGCGTCTGACACAAGTCTTGTGTGAGACGCAAGTTTCTTTATTATCTTTTTAAATACGCGTATACACGTGTACAAATTTTTATTGGGCTGGCCGTGTCAGGCACACCAATGTGCGCCTGACGCGTGGACGTGCGCCTGACACGTAGGCCTGCGCCAGGCGCAGGTTGCTGCGTGAGGCGCACGCTCCTTTTTCCTATAAATACCTGTGATTCCCCGAATCACTGACGACTTTTCATTATTACATTACGAGCACAAAATCCTTACAAACACTTACGAATACAATAACGAATCTCAAAATACTCTCAATACATCAAATCAATTTCAATTCCTGATCATACTACGTTCCTGGTTCCACGATTGCTCCGCCTAATGATAATTGTGTTCCTCAATCTAAGCCGCCTACGTATAATTCCTGAGGATCCTTGAATAATCAATTATATTTATTGCCTAGAGATTACTAACAATTTATTTCATGATGTAGATCTTTAACTAATAGTCGTTCTACTGTATATTCTAATCCCTTTTCTATACTTTACTTTATATTCATATTATTATTATTCCTGCCTACACATATTATATGCTTGCCTGATCACTCTGATCATATTATATGATTGTCCTGCTTTATTGCTTTTATCACCCACATGTTATTTTTGCTAATCAAGGCCTAAAGAATTGTTCTAATATTAATCAGATTAATTTGGACAACCTGCTAAGTTCCCTGTAAATTGATTGCCTAATAACATATCACTAAAATATAGTCTTTTATGTGTTTCCTGAACTAACCTAGACTAATTATTATTTTTAGGGTGCTTAAAACATTACTTGGTTATTCTTTTGCATAAACATTGACATGAATCGATATTTAGTAGAGGCCAGCAATGGGCGAATGTGGTTCATTATGACCGTGTTCGTACCCTCACCCCCGAACTCAATCTTTAGTTCATTTTGACCATCTATGGAGTCTATTCCCACAATTTGTCCCTACAGTTTTCCATATCCAATTAGGTTTATGATTCTTCCTAGAAAGAATTGTTGGCGACTTCTTTCAAAATATTTTTCAATAAAACCTTTACAATGGAGTAGTCAAATTTAATACTCGCTCATACCGCGTAGGCGAAATAAAAACATGCCTACATACTCCCTCTTCTTTTTTTTTTACTTGCTACATTGTTGTTTTCACTAGTTTATAGGAGATGACTTTTTCAACCTTTTTTTGTGTACTTTCTGACCCTTTTAGCATTAAATGAGGTGGGGGAACCTTACTTTTTGATGGGAAAAGTAGTAAAAAAAATATGGGAAATTCTCTCTAGTAGCCCCGAGGTTTTGGGTTTTGGGTTTTCTCAGTGGTAGCATTTCTTTTTTTTTTTTCTCATTGGTAGGCGTCAGCTATAATTTTTCTTCTTCCTCGTAGCATTTCCGTTAAGTTTGCGTTAGTTTTGCTCTGCTTTAGTTTGACACGCAAAACGATACGTTTTTAATACGCAAAATGAGGTATTTATGGTCGTTTTTTGATAATTCTGACCTCAAATTGAGTCCTTAAGGACAAATTGACCCAACAAATCCTGGATAGAGTATTTTTCCTAGGCGTGCAAACCGGGTCAAATATCTTGTTTTGCGTGTTGAAAATGTCACCTTATGCGTGCCAAACTTAAAACAAAGTAAAACTAACGGAAACTTAACGGAAGTAATACGAGGGAGAAAAAATTAAAGTTGAGGCTTACCACTGAGAAAAACAAACAAGAAGTGCTACTACTGAGAAAACTCAAAACTAACGCTACCAGGGAGAATTTAATTGCTAGAAAAGTACAATACATAATAAAGTTATTACTTTTTGGTGGGCCAGGTATTTCAAATAATGAAAGTTTAAACAATTTACCAAGTAAGAAAAACAACTATTTAACGAAAATGTAACAAGTAAAAAAAAGCGGAGGGAGTAGGTTGTTTTAGTCGTGGACACTCGTGGTAAGACGAAATGAAGGGCTCCAAGTCCAACCAATACGGTATGCCGTATGCGGCACTGAGCCACTGAGTGTAAGAGTCTGTTGGGCGGCACGCCATCATGAGATTTGGGAAGCAGCTAGCCAGCTACCACATATAAAACTCAAATAAACGAACGGCTTCAACATTTGCTTCATTTTCCACTCTTCAAATATCATCGCAATCCTTCCTCTAACAAGCAAGAACAAATACTCTAATTAATAATTATGGCAATTGGAGTTCTTGCTTTTCAAGGCTCTTTCAACGAACACATCGCAGGTTCTTTTTCCTCTCTGTTTTCCTTATATTACTACTACTTTACTTTTCTTGCTAATTCCCATAAAAAAAAAACATCATTATTTGTGTCGATTTTGTGTGTGCAGCACTGAGGAGGATAGGAGTAAAGGGTGTTGAAATTAGGAAGCCTGAACAGTTGGAGAATGTTGGTGCCCTCATCATTCCTGGTGGTGAAAGTACCACCATGGCCAAACTCGCCGAGTTTCATAATATGGTAAGACCGTCTCACTAACTATCTTAAAGGAGTTTTTTTTTTTTGTTTACGATACTATTTAAGTGGATTGTTACTCGTAAAAAGGTATTTTTGTATAACAACTATCTCTTTTATTATATGAATTGGGTTTGCTTTACTTTTGTTCTATGGGATTTTTATTTAACTGTGTTTTATGATTGAGTTTTTTGTGAATTTTGGAATGGAAATCTGCATTAATTTTAAGAAAGTTGAGTTAATTAAAGGAATGATAGGAGTGAATTTTTTTTCTCTATTCTCTCTTTTATTGCAACTTTTTGTGAACTGGGTTTCCTTTACTTTGTTCTATGAGAATCTTTTCATTTGGGTTTTTGATGGGATTTTTATGAATGTTGAAATGGGAAATTTGCATTAATATTAAGAAGTTTTGAGTCAGAATTGTGGAATGAGAATACGTAGAGCAATAATGAATGCTTTCGATGGTGTTAACAGTTTCCTGCTTTGAGGGAGTTTGTCAAGATGGGCAAGCCAGTTTGGGGAACGTGTGCAGGACTGATTTTCTTGGCAAATAAAGTTGTTGGTACAGTTTTCTCTTTCTCAATTGTCAATCAAGGCAACCATTTTCTTATACTCGAACAGATGCCTTGTTAATTCTTAACTTGTTGACAAATTGTCAACCAAATAGCTATGTTACTCCTATGTGTCTAAGTGTCCCCTCACCTATTTATGCTCGAAATGAAGTGTTGAAGTTTCCATACCCATGTCAGAGTGTAGAGCATCCAATACGGGTACTTGAGGTCAAATGAAGAGTCCAAGTATCATAGACCAATAGTAAGAATTTATATTGAATGGAGAGGGATACGAGTCTGAATGTGTTCATAATCAAGAGCTGGAACACATATGAAATTACTAAGAAATAAGCTGACGATCTGCAGGGACTTGGGTTTTTCAGGTCAGAAAGCTGGTGGACAGGAACTTGTTGGAGGCCTTGATTGCACAGTCCACAGGAATTTCTTTGGTAGCCAGGTAGTTTTGGGAGCTTTTGTTTCCTGTTGCTTGGTCTGGCAATATGAAAATCAGTATCATTGGCCTGAAATTTTTTTATCGTTGCTTTTATTGTATGTGATGAATTTGCTCTGCATTTCTTTTCATTAAAAAATAATCTTCCTTCTATATAAAAGGTTGACAAAATTGCATTTGCTTATGTGGTCTTAGTTGTTATGGATCTAATGAAACCGGTGATAGCATGTCTTGATGCCTATGCTATTCATGTTCTGCAAGTTAAAGTGCTCATCATTTCGGGCTGATAGAGCTGTTGTGTCTAGAGTGTAAATTATTAAATTATGGTTGTCTTTGTTTGCATGAGTTTGCCTTGCTTAAATAATACAAATGAGTACTTGTCCCTGTCTAAATATTTAGACTGTTAAATCTCGTCATGAATACAGTGGTATATGCTTGTTGAGTGTAGAATTTGGTTTTCATGGAAAAATCAAGCATTTTAGCTGCGTTATTTTGTTGGGTGCTGTTATCGATTAATCTTTCCCTTGTGGAACTTAAAATCAAAAAAAAATTCTTCATGCAGATTCAAAGTTTTGAGGCAGATATCTCTGTGCCTCATATAGCTGATAAAGAAGGTGGGCCTCCAGGCTTCCGAGGTGTATTCATACGTGCTCCTGCTATCCTTGAAGTGGGTTCAGAAGTTGAAGTGTTAGCAGAAGTTCCTGTTCCCGACAATCTGAAGAACTCAGACGCAGCAAAGGAGAGCGCAGAGGTTAGCTAAGGATTTAGTAATTTGAGGTTTTAGTTATTATGACTTATCACATATGAACTGTGGTGGGTCAGTAAAAGAGTTCAAGAATATGTTTATGGACAAGTTTGAAGCTAATTGTCATGCATAATTTCCATATCAACCTGTGGTGCATCCAATGGTTTAGATTTGTAACGGAATCTTTTTGTTTCATGAGTTTCTTATATTATCCTTTCATAATTCTTTGTTCCGCAAACTTAGTCTAAGGCTGACGGAATCGGATTGTGGACATGCAAAGCCTAGTTTAGGAGGAGTTTGTGATTGCCTGCCCCCTTTCTCGAAGTTTCTCCTCGTTAGTTAAGAGAATTGCACTTTATTAGAGGACCTTTGAAGAAGGATGTCCAAAACCTTGATAAGGTTCTAGTCCTGATCTCAATCCAAGGTCCCAGAGATTTTGAAAAGTGAAGGTATATATGGATTAAAGGGTCCTTTCTGTTCTGTTGCTTAATACTTGTTCAAATTTCCTCCTTTTCTGACTCAATGTGTAGTCTGTCCTGTTGTGTCATCCTAAGACATAGGGTTTTGACTTTTGAGAAACACAGATCCAGGAATTGATCCTTTGTGTATATGCTTGAAGAGTTCTGTGGTTCTTCCCCTTGGCAATAAATTCTACTTTATTGTAGTTAGAGGGCTTAGAGCTTGGTGAACATCGGGTCAGGCTCAGTTAGGTTTAGCCTTGAGCCCTTAATGGACCAACTCATAGCCACTGATGCCATTGTTTAGCCTGTTCAAGCTATATAATTGGACGAATTCTATGCTCTGGGCCAGTTTTTACGGAACCTATTCTTTTTCCCCCTCTTTTATTCATCTTCAGAAAATGATTAGTTTATACTTCCTCCGTTCCAAAATAAGTGAAACACTTGTCTCAAAAAGCTCTCACATAAATGAGAGAAGTGTTTCACTTATTTTGGAACGGAGGAAGTACTTATTAAAAGAAGTGTTTTCATTTCGATGTGCCCAAATGAACAAATTAGGGAAGTTGGCGAATTTTTTTGTGGGATTTGGAAGAATTCTTTATCACCAGTTTTGTAATTGTACCTTTTCTTTGGAAGATAAAATAGGAGATATTTTTCTACTTATTTGTGTCTCGATCATTACAGCCGCGCTTGTTGACAACCCTTTGAAAAGTATCTGCTAAATTGGGTTACATAAGAAGAACTTTTTGTTTAGTAGTGGATGATAATAGATAATTCATTATATGAAAAAGAGAAGTAAGAGAAGAGGTAAAACAAGAACTCATTGGTGCTGATGAAATTTTGTGAAGAATATTTGGAAGTTTATGAGAAAATTGGAGAGTACGAGAGTTGAGAGTGTCAAAGGGAACAAGTGTTTCTGTGTGTGGAATAGGAGGAAATAGCAAGGGGTCGTAACAGAAAATGCGAGGAGGTAAAATATGGAGGAAAAGAAAGGGGTGGGGGGATTTCACAAATTGAAATTTTCAACCCAACTTTAGCTGAACATTATATTTCTGTAAAAAAAAAACTTTGGCAGGCCGGTCCGGGCCTGTCAATTGGGTTGGTCCAAGTCCAAAGAAAAAATGCTATGCTGTTGAAGCTGTGGGCCACGACCCACAACCATAGAAGTCCTGCAAGGCTGGTTCTTTTGCATTATGGATAGACAATTGAGTGATACCTGTTTCCCAAAGTTTCTTTCTCTAGGAATGAACTTAAGACAGTGGAATATGGCATATTCTCATATTTTGTTCCCGTTCTATGAAGCAGAGAAGCTTATTATGGATGTTGATTGTGTTCAAGTCATAAGGTGTAAACAAACTCTTTCCCCATGGCTTATGACTTGTGACTTGTGAGCATCTGAAAATGGTGGATGTACTGGAAGGTAGCCAATTTTCATGAACAAGTATCCAGTTTGTGGTGCTATGTAGGTTCCTTATACTTTACGAGATGGAGTTTGTCAACCTGCTATTTGATCATTTGCATGTATGGTGGGCCAGGTTTTTGGGGGTGGAGAGGTGGTTAGAGACTGAATTAATTCATTGAAACTGGAATTGTAGGTTTCAAATTAATCAGGCTTGTGAGAGTTGTATTTCCACTGTATATAACATAAGAGGAGTTTCATCAATGTCATGACCAATTCCCTTGGTCATTTTTAAGAATTATCTAATAGAGATTTTTTCTTTTCTTTCTACACCTCCTTTCTGTCTCTCTTGGGGTTTCCTTTGCTGTGAATATATGGTTGTTTTGTCTTTAAGCCAAACTCTTTGCTTGATCATTGTTGTATCATGCATGTTAACTCTTTACTTGAGAAGATAATACCTTTAACTCTACCAAGGTTTGTAGTTATTGGAGGGAAGGAAGGAACTTTTACACTTGCGGTTAGCTATGTTGCACAGGAACAAAAGGGTAAGATATAAATGGGTAAATGTGGAAAAATATTTATCTTTAACAATTTGAAAATCAGAAACAAATAAATCATTTCTTTTCTTTTTGCCAAGAAATCTAAAAATCTTTTTCTGTCGTTGCCAATATTATACATAAAGAAGGTATAATTTGATAAATTAGAACAAGAGATAAAGAAGGTATTAGAGTTAGTTTCAGTTATTTAAAAGGATGGTATTACTTATTAGAGGAAAAAAAAGATCATTTTAAGACACTGAGATACTCGAGGCGGAAAAACGTGTTGGTCGTTTAAAGAAGGGTTTTCAAAATTTCTGTGATATTCCAAGTTTCTGAAACCAAGTGAAACCCTTCATGCATGAGACTTTTTGATGCATCAAAGGTGGATAGGGAGGGCATGATGAGTTTGATTAGGTCATATAAGTGATATTCAAGATCTCTGGAAATAGCTGATTTTTTTAGTTAGGTTACTGTTAGAGCTTCTCTTTTTTTGGTTGTGGGTTGAAATTTTTCATAACCATCAACTAATGAACAAAAATGTTATACATAGACCATCATTAGCTCAGCTGAATGCGCAATACAACACAGTCAGTGTAGAGTACTAGCGTGGCCCTTTCCTGCCTCTTTGGAAACTGGAATTATAACTATCTCAACAACCAAAGACAAGTGAGTTGGATTTTTTGACAGAGCTAAAGCATAATTATGTCACCGATTTACACTTTGCCTTTAGATGTCATTGTACTAGATTTTATTCCCAAGGCCTTATGACTCTTGCATCAGTAAAAATGTTGATAACTTGATATCTGAATTCAAAGAAATGGTGTGAAGTAAACTTCAGCAGAAGTAGAGGCTGATGATTATTTTAGAATGACCCTCAATAGAAGAGATGGCCTTTTTTTCCCTTCTTTTAGTTTGAACCTAGTATCGAGCTTTGATAAAGATACTGAAGAATCTGTTAGAGAGAGTAAGCTGCACCATTGATGTAATTTGATGTGAATGCTATGGTCTGAATTATAAAAGTCTCTATGTGATAGGGCTAAGGGTAATTATTAGCTGGGATCAGCTATTGAGCATTAAAAGCTTAACAACACACTTAGAACGCTTGAGCGTGAAATTAGTAAGCAAACAGCGTCTCCAAATCACCACATATTTAGGAACCCAATCTGGGTGGGATATGTTGTCCGTAACTTTTAGATTTCTACATTATGAAATTGTCTGCCAATGAACTCCAAACTCTAATGGCGGTGAATAGTCTAACACTCTCCTAAGGGTAGCAGATATCATGTCCCATTTTCTAATATACTGTCTTCATTCTTTTTTAATTGCAACGTTTCCCTTATTTGAAAGTTACATTAATTGCAACTTTTCCTTATTTGATAATATGTTCTCTCTATCTCTCTTCTACGATATGGGTCCCACTTTTAATCTATTTCTGTCTCTCTTCTCTTCACATGGCTTTTTTAAGTGATGTGCCAAGAACAAACGAAGTATGCCGTATGATGGGGGCATCATTGATTGTATTATTGGGTACTCTAATGTAGGAAGAGCTGGTCATGGGCATAGGAATAAGAAGAGAGCTTAATTTATTGGCTTGATGGATCCTATATTAGTTTCTAGTCTTTACTAGTTGTTTGTAGAGGAAGTAAAGGACCTAATAATCATTTATGGTTGGACTAGAAGATTTGAGGGTTGGCCATAGTTTTAGTTTTTTTTTTTTTTTGAAAGGAACACCCTTAAAAATTAAATTAAACCCACTCCTAACTACTTTGCATCTCAACAACCACCCATGTTCTCTTTCTTGCCAGTTGGCGTCACATAGGACTTAGGAGTGTATGGTCGTTACTTGAAAAAATGCCTGACTTCAGGATTGTTTTAGTTGATTGCCCTATGAAAATTATCTTATAAAACTGGTAGTGTTAGTTGTATGAATATTTGTCAAAGTAAAGGGGTGGTATTAATGAAAATTCTCAATCAAGGTTGGTTTTTGATTGATTATTTTTACGTCTAAATCTGCTGTTGCTGATGTGTGAAATTATGGACTCCAAAAGATTCGGAGTTTGGAAATCATTCTTTGTTCAAAGGGCCAAGTTTTATGCATATGATTGATTTTGTTTCCTTGCTTTCTTTCCTTGATTGAAATTAACAATTATTGAGAGCTAGATCATTATGAAATTTATTGGCCACACGTTAAATCGGAAATTTCATGTCGTCATACCTGACCTTTTTAGGTGAATCCTGAATCTCTTAACAAAGTGATTGTAGCTGTAAAGCAAAGGAATTTGCTAGGAACGGCCTTTCATCCGGAATTGACTGCTGACAGCAGATGGTAATTATTGGACATTTCTTATATGAGTAAATCTGTTTTTCCCCCATTTCTTTCAGTAAACTTATTGTTATTTGCAGGCATTTGTACTTCATAAAGATGGTTAATGACCTCAGCCACGAGACTGAGACCGAGACCGAGAGCACAAGCAGTATCATCAAAGCAGAAGACTTGGGTTCCTTGCAAGATCAAAAGATTGATCTGCCCATTTACTTACCTTAGCAGAGTATATGCATATAGCTTGGTTATAAGTTTATAGTTTTAGTAGGATAGTCTCAGGAAGATATAGGTTATTTGCTTCACTTTGAAATGAATGTCCATATTCGTTTAACCTAATCATAATGCTCACACTCACACCGACAGAAGTTGGCCTCTATTGTTGACAATGTTAAAGTTTTTGATTGTTTTGCTTTTTGAAGTATATTGTTGACAATGTTAGAGTGATACTATTATCTTTGAAGAAGATGGTGAAACATTTTCACAGCATAGTTCTTTTACAATTTGACTTCCATGTGAAGCATCGCACAAGTGTGCAGCATAACAAGGAATCTCCATATATGATTATTAATAGGAAACTTTGTCATGATAAACCTTTACTCCCTCCAGTTCTTGATTGATGTTCCTAGTTAGAATCTTCGACACTATTCTGGAATAATATGGAATCTTATAATTTTTTCTCAATTTATAAGAAAAAACATAGTCACAAAGTTTGATTCCTCTCAATTATTACTTTGATAATATCAATTTTTTTTATAATTTTTACAAATACATAATTATAGATATTTATAGTCAAATATGTCCATTGACAATAAGTATAGTCAAACCAGGGAAGCATCGTTACATCAATAATAAGGAATGGAGTATATTTTTTTCAGGCGACGTAACACCTTAAAATTTTCTTTTTGGTGAGATATAACCTTACCGTATTTTCTGACTTTGACTCACTAGTTTTCGGTGTGGACCCACTTTAATCCCCCGAGTGATCTCTACATGTGTGTTGGGTTTTACACTTTCTTGAAGAGAAACAGAGGGGAAATGTCAAAAGTAAGTACCTGACGCACATACGGCATTGATTGAAAAAGTGGTATATAAAAACTTCGAAATCGATAGGTTAACCCCTGAAAATAGGGTGAGGTTGTATCTCGGAAAAAAACTTTAATGCGTCAAGTTGTCAGAAAAATTATTAAAGTTGTTTCTCACAAAAAGTAGTATATAAAAGGAATATTTTGATAAATTATCCTTATTAGTATCCTACTATCCTCTTTTGTACTTGTTAGTAACACCATAGTGATTCTTACCATTAACCTAATATATGCATATGCCAAAAACCAAATTTATGACTAGTCAGTAACACATATCGCACCACCAACTATAGTGTGGTGTGTCGCAATACTCGCATAGACGAATTTGTATATTTTAGTCATAATTTTGTTAAGCTCCGTCTGGTTGGCGAAAAGCACTTTTTTTGGAAACTAAATTTTCACGAAAGAAAGCTTTCCAAGAGAAAATACAATTGCAGGTTAGTGATCTTTTGTTTGGTTCCTTGCATGAAAAGTTAGAGAGCCAAGAAATAATGAAAGTGAAAGGGTAGAAATTTGGGAGGAAAGAGGAAGGTGAAAAATAGGGATGAAAATGTAGCATCGCTCCTAAGAATGAAAATATTTTCCACCCATACAATTGCAAGTTAGTGATTTTTTTTTTTAAGGGAGCCACCAACCCTTTTACTTTCAATTTTGTATTCTTGTTTGTTTATTATTTATATTTGTTGTAATTGTAAATGGCACAGTTTCGTATGAGAGAGACACCAAAATCATAAATGCCGCTTCTTTCACCATTGAAAGAGAAGACCACACCATTGGCAACATCCTTCGCATGTAACTTGTTTTTTTCCCCATCAATTTCTTTTCTTTTCCCTAATTTTTAAGCTTCACTATAAAACCCAAACCCTAATTTTCATTTGTTGCTCTACATGTATAGGCAATTGCACAGAGACCCAAATGTCCTTTTTGCAGGTTACAAGCTTCCCCACCCTCTCCAGTTTAAAATTCTTGTCAGGGTGAGTTTTTGGAGCTTCAAATTCAAGTTTTTTTGGACAATTTTCTGCCGTGTCAAGTAAAATTTAACCAACTACCGAGTTGCTAAACGATGTCCCGTTTTTTTCCTACTAACGCCCTAAATACACACCAAAATACATACATGCCCCATAAAATACACTAATATTGGGTTTTAAATTGTTATTTTTAGGACAAGTGTATAAGATACTAGTAATTTGGGTTTTCCTTTCATGATGTCCAAACCAAGCAAATATTGAGATGTGTCTCTAAGAAAAAAATGTTTCATAGGAAACCCATTGTTACGTACACCCCATTCTATGTTCCCTCCTTGCAATCGAATATCTTTTTGATTTTAGATTCTAATCATGTTTGTAAGCTCTCTAAAGTAATAGGCTTGTGTCACATTCTTATATCAAGAATGGGTAAAAAGGTTTCGACTTGGATGTTCTCGTCACTTGTATTCATGATACGTATGTCCATTACAAATAAGAAGATAGTTCATGTTGATATGTTTGCGCTTTGTGAGCTTCTGCGAGGCCGGTGTATCCGATTCTTTGAGTCAAGTATTGTGTCTCTCATTAAGTAAGGTTTCAACAACACAATGCCAAATTCATAATTCCTAATCACTATACGATAGGTTGGCTGCAAGAGTCAAGATTTTATCTTTGGTAGTGGTTGATGTTGATCCTCTTTCCTCAATTCTCTTCTGTCAAGTGTTATATGTTCCCGCAAATCTAACTTCTAATCAACTAAACTAAGGACTTGGAAGGCCATATATTATCATTGGTGGTGACTTGCACCTCGAATTGTAGCTCTCGACGATTTGAGCGTTGAGAATTCTTGAGGCCCTTGCATATTCGAAACAATGTTTTCATTGGATATATTGATTATCTATGCAGATTCACACGATAAGTCAGTCTTCACCAACTCAGGCATACAAGCAAGCTATCAATGACCTGGACAAGGAACTTGATTGTCCGAAAAGTGCATTTGAGGTGAGAATATGTCACCAAGTGTACTTTGTTTTACTCTAGGTATATAAACTTGTGTATGTGCTATCTTTGTTCCATCGGAGTTACGAAACTCCTACCGATTAGTTTACACACTCGTAACTATCGGGAAGTCTAAAATGCCATAACTTGTTATGTCTTTGGAGGTCTCAGGCTTGCTATAATATTAATTGTATCTCAACTCTCAAGTTTACAAGACAATAGGGACATATTAGCACCCAAGTATCTTGCTTAGCACCCAATTATTGTAGCGGTGAGCCGCTCTTAACAACAAAATTTGATTTGTTATTTATTGTAAATTACTTGGTGTTAATGAGCCGATTTTGTGCTGCTTGACATCTTGTAGGGCCGAGGTAACAAGATTTGCAAGTGAATACTCGATCCAAGCCTTGTGAAACACAATGTTCGTTTGATGCATAAATGGATTTTGAAGGAAGACAGTCTAGTGATTTGTATTTAGTTAGATGACGTAGTTTATTGTTGGTCGAGACTCAAATCTCCTATGCTAGTTTGTCAATGAAAATTTCCTTGGCTTTGATGGAAAGAATCACCTTTGAATGCATCTTATGTCCTTGGCAGCAGAAGCTACCATATCTTTTTAGTCTTGTTTGATGGTTCACTTATAACTCTTTACTGTTGTGTTTCTCTGTGACCAACCATTTATTTTTTGATTGCATCATGCTCTAAACTTCTGGTTTTCTTTTCTCTATACCTCTCAAAAGTCGTATAAAAATATTCAAAACACCTAACAACTTCATGAATTCCAATATGCTTTCCAAAATCTCACATTAGCAACCATGAGTAGAAACGCGCTTTGTAGACTCAAATCGGCTATCTCGGTTAGTAGCAATCAATCTTCCATTATTTCTACAACTTAAGCACTTGAAACACCTATTATTTTGCCACTATCAGCAAGTCAAGAATCGGGCATGCAATAAGGATTTTACACACCACAACTTCAAAGGTGCTTTATTCGGCGAAATCTTCACCTAGACACAAAAAGTTGTTATTACAAGCATTGATTTAGAGCTATTACGATTAACAATAGGGATAAAACTTGGTTGACTAAGCGGAAAATTTACCTACTACTAATAGAATGTAATGTAAGGTGGAATCCAACTTAACATGAACAATTATTTTTTAATGGCTTATTAGGAGTGGGTAATCCAACTAATGGGTAGAAGTAGTTATGTCCATAACAAACGGTTGTAGAATATAAAAGTTCCATAGTTAATGTAGTCGCACTAACAAAATGGAAAAATTCGAGTAATTAGCTAAAATATAGAAATTTAATAGCCAAAACATTTGACTATAAAGTTGTTACAATTGTCAAAAAAACACCCACATATCCCAAAGAACTAACTAAAAACCCTTAAAAGAAGCTATATATCATCAACATTATCAACAAAAATGTAAAAGAACCCTAGAAATACCAAATATGAAAACATAAAACTTCCATCTATACAAGAGATGAAACCTTATTCAATAAACATGCATAAAAGTCACCGAATCACTCCATCCTCCACACACCTACTTATATCCGGTGATACCGCATTTGCCTTGGTAGATAAACATTAGGCGGCGTTGGCAATCGCAAGGGCATAGGCATTGATAAACCAAAGACCATATGATGATGATCCTTCAACGTTATCGACGAATCCCGACCCTTGATCATAGTACATGGGACCCACTCCACCCATCATATTCATGTTGTACATTATCATGTTGTTACTACTACCACCATGATCATCCATTCTAGAACCTCCAACTTGTTCCGCAAGCGGTGATCGGATTGAAAGGCACTACTTGATGGCAGTATTCTTGATGATAATGATGATTATTATTGTTGTTAATGGGATAGTTAAACATGGGAAATTGATTCAACAGTTCCACATTAGTGTAATCAACATTATTTTCACTAGAAATCATGAGACTAGAGATGGGTGCTGGCTCAAAATAGGGAACTAAACCTCCATTATCATTATGATTATGATTAGTAGCCTTAGTCATATCAATCCTTTGACTCACAAACCCAATCTTTTGATCCAAATGAGCAAGTAATTCCATCAATTGATCAAGATTAAACCCATCAAACTTAGAATCCCAAGATGGGTATTTAGCTAATGCATTTTTATGCCTTAATTTACACAAGTCTTGATCTCGCCCTTCTTTTCCATTCGTCAAACATGTCATACAAATTTAGAGCTCCTTTATATCTCGTCTTCTTTAGGTACCCTTAAATACCTATCAATTATCTCTCTAGCAATCTTGGGATGATCATGGTTTTTCGAGGCCGAAAACTCCCCTTTGAAGGCATAAACTTGAGCTTCCAAAGATTGTTTCCCTTGTATATAAGGGTAGATAATAATACAGACCGGGACAAAGGCATAAGATTGACAACTCTTTACCTTTCTTAATCAAACCTTTCTTTCTCTTTTCAAATGTAGTGTTTCTTGCTTTTTCCTTAATTATAAACTCCATTCTTGTTTTTGCCCTACCCATTAATTCCTCTTTTTTTGTGGGTTTGAACGAGGAAAGAGAGAAATAATGGAAATTTAAGTGTGGTAATAATGAATGAAGAAGGTAATAAAGGTGTTTAAGAAGTCAAGTTGCTTGATGTTCAATGAAGTTATAATTGGGATCTTTAGATATCTCGTCTCACTATATCCCAATCATATATACTTCACATCATATCCGTTAAATATGGCCGAAATTTTAATATAATTGCCAAGTAATTCAGTAATTGTTATATTGGCTATATAGATTGACATAATTATAATAAAGTTTCCTAATATTATTATCGGTTTTTGTATTAGGAAAATTTACTGTAAACGAATCCAGTAATTTCCCTTTCTTTAATTGCTTTTTTTTTTATGTAGATTTCATTGCCATAAATAACGGAAATCTTATTACTTGAGTATAAAATCCCATATAACTCGAGTTGGCATACTTTTTGATATATATCAAATATCAATCTATTATACTAGTAAAGTATGAAAAAAATGATATGTGATTAGCCATTAAGAAGGGCAATACTTCTCCGTTCTTAAAAAAAAAAGCGTTACTTTGAGTAAACTGATACTATTCATCAACTAACTTTGACTTTATTTTCTCACTATTATATAAAGAAAAACATAGTCAAATGGATCCTTGTTAGATTCGTCTCAATGTATACTTTTTATAAAATATCAACTTTTTATAATTTTACTTGTGCGCAATTAAAAATATAAAGGGTTTTTCTACGTTATAACCTTGTATTTTTTTCAGTTTCTACATTGTATCCCCACCTTTTTAAAATTTCACGCATTACCCTCAAAATTTCATTCTTTAATGCACAGTTCCCCTGCTGCTAATTATACGTCATTACTTTCACATATTCTTGGGCGTAATTAGTATACCATAATTTATGGTGTAACAATCTACAAACTCGTTTCTTCGTAAAAAAAAAAACTCAAATGACATGAAATAAATGACAAAGTGACATGAGATTTATGTAATTATTTGTATAATCCATGTCATTTTTATTGAAGTGTATGTCATTACGCATGTTGCACAATAGGTTACCCAAGACACACTTGTTTACTTTTTTTAAGCTAGTGGAAATAATCTATAGTTTTTGTAAGCAAAATTAATGACGTATAATTAGCAGTAACGCACTGATCCTTGTTTTCCCTCCAACCACGAATATAGGCTCCGTTTGGTTGGGTGTAAAACATTTTCAGTGTAAAATGATTTTCATGGAAAACAATTTACAATGGAAAACACAATTCTAAAATTAGTTTTCCGTTGTTTGGTTGAATGTAAGAAAAATGATGAAACGAAAGGAAAATGAAAGTGGAAAGTAAGGAGGTAGTGGAAGGAGCTGTACAAGAGAGATAAGGAAAGGAAGGAAACAGTTTCCTTCATTTTGAAGGGAAAATGGTTTTTCATCATTAGGAGAAAGAATTTTATTCCTGTGAAAATGATTTTACACTCCTTCGCAAAACCAAACAACGTGTATTACAAATAGAGGAAAATAGTTTTTGGGGGAGTTAGTCTTCTCGTGGACCCTGGCCCAATAATAATATTATCATGGACCAAAACCACTTATTTAACATAATGACCTTTAGGCCCATATAGTAAACTTTTCAAATTTTAAGCTTACACTATATGCTTACTATCTACCATATGATCTTTTTTTTTTAATATAAGAATCCTTTCTCACATTAGTTTATCATGATGAAATTTTCACTTTGTGACATAGTTCCTTTTTTTTTTTTCATAGTCAAACTTCATAATTTATATCTATTCATCTTTAATATGAAGTATATTTTTTTTCATAAATCACATAAATTAAGATGTTCATACTAAATTACCCATATAAGTTTTTTACATTGAGGAAAAAATGAAAAGCAAAGTTAGGCTTAACGCTACGGAGTTTTGAAGTTTGAAAGTTGAAGGCAAGGCAAGGCAAAGCGGCGGGAGCAAGTTCAAAAATCAAAATGGAGTCTGAACCAATTCATCTGGATACTATTCGCAGGTAAGCTACCAATTTTCTAAACAACATCCACTTTCGACTATGAGTATGTGATTTGTTATTTCCTTTCTCCATTTCCTCAGTCGAATTGCCGAATTATCGGAGTTCCTAACACATTCCCCTTCTTCGGATTCCGATCAATTGCTCCAACACTGCGTTTTAGCTCTCGAGGTAAGGTAATCAGTAATTCTTCCAATTTCACATCTTATTTTCCCCCTTTTCTTCATATTCCTAACTCTTCAAATATATATTATATAGACCAATGTCAACCAAATCGTCGCAGATCACTCGGATGTCGGCTCTTTCAAAGATCAAGACCTCGGTAAGTGTTAAATTTATCTTATTTAGGATATGTTCGTTTGGACTGAATTAATGAAAATTCAGTTCAGTTCAGTTCAGGTTTATTCAATTCAGTTCAGTTCGGTTAGTTTCCTCTCACAGTTTTCATTCAGTTCAGGTTTATTCAGTTCAGTTCAAGTTTATTCGGTGCAGTTTAGTTCAGACAAATTTAGTTCAGTTCAATTCAGTCCAAAAGAACAGAGCCTTATACTTGTTTTGCAATATGCATACATCATTCGTTTTCGAAATGTTTTTTGCTGAATTTAATCTTAAGTTGTCCTTTGAATGCTTTATTATTATAATTTATACCTAAATCATGCTTCCAGATGCATACATGGATCGTTTGAGAGATGACCTTAGAACGACCGAGGCCGAAACTGCTTCCTTAGCTGAGGAAATTCAAAGTCTTAGAAAATTACACGTTCAAGGTCAGCTAAGAATAAGATATTTTTTGATTTAATGCCACCTTCTTTTGATATGGATGCTTATAAACTAGATAAGTTGTTTCGAAATTTCAGGTACTTGTCAATTGGAAAGTAATCTTGAAACGTTGCGCCATGTTGTGGAATTTGCTCAATTGAGGGACAATCTCCTCACACAGCCAGTGGAGGTTAGTTGTCAATCCTAGATGATGCACAATTATAAGGTCTCTACTAGAGTTTAGTGCACATTGCGGCGGGATCCCTCAACTTCTGCAGAGTTTAGTATAAGTCTTCCTTGCATGATTTTTTTATATATTGGTGCTAATACACCTCTACATTTCAGTTCTCGTTATTGCTGCTTTGAGCATTTAGTTAGTCCTTTTGTCGATTGGTTGCTTTGTGCACTTGATTGATTTAATATTATGTGCAAGTATATAATGTAGCTTGGAGATTGCATAGCCATAGCTCTTCTTTGAAAGCTATCACTACCAAGTACCAACTCACTACGAATCGTTGTCCTAGTATAATCTCAGTGCCCAATCTTCGCAGATGCTTATTTTTTTTTTTTTTTCTTGTTTCCTTATACTAGGTTGGCAGTTTAACTCTGTATGTCTTCTTGCCCCTTTATAACTTCCTTTTAGAATAAAGGAAAATATATGTCTTTCATGGATTGAATTTGTACGATTCATGTGGATTCCTAATAGAGTAACTTGCTTTTAAGGATTGGATTGTTTCCTAATTCCAGTGCTTTTGTCATAAAGAGTTATCTCTGGCAGTGTCAACTATAGTGTTGTAAACTCCTTGTACAATTTCTGGTCTGTACTTTTTGATATGTCATGCAATTGAACATAGGGACCTGGAGAAGAAATATCAGAAGAACATGTTGGGAAATTCGAACAAGGAGAGGGTCAACCACAAGTAAAGGCACATCATGACGACTACTTTGAGGTGACCTTTTCTCATGACATCCTTTGTTATGATACTAACTAGTTTTGTTTGGCACAAACAAATTTGGTATTCAGTAAATTGTGTAGGAAGTGTAGTCTGACATTTGCTTTGTTCATTTTGCCATATTGGTCAAGGCCAACTATGACTATTTATCCTTATGTCTTTGAGATTATCTCATGATCCAGGTTCTAAAGCTGAAACATCAAATTGAGAAGAATGAAATGACATTAAAGTCTTTGCAGAATCTTGACCTCAACTTGAAAAGGTAATGGGGCATCTATACTGCGTTCAAATATCCCATGCAAACAACGTTATGCCTTGCCTTTATATTACTCTTAGTTTGCAAATCTTAAACTGGAGTAAGCATTCACTGGTTTAAGGTCATATTTGACTAGCATTACCTGGTACCTGACTTATTTTTGTTTCTTTCTCCCCTGGTCTATAGGATTGAAGCTATCGAGAATATCGAGGAAGCATTGACTGGGTTGAAGGTGATTGACTTAGAAGGAAACACCATCAGGGTGTCATTGAGGACATACCTTCCAGATGTTGAAGGTGTGATGTGCCAGCAGAATGCTGACGATAATATGAAGCAGTCTGAAGTGAACCATGAGTTGTTAATAGAGGTTGTTGATGGGACTATGGAGCTTAAGAATGTGGAGGTACTCTCTTGTGGTATTAGTTGTATCTGTTGCCTTGCTATGTTCTCTTGAATCTGGAGTTTTCCATTGTTGATACTCGATTTGACTGGCTTGCTCTTGTTATCGTTGGGAACTTATTGCTAGACTCCCCTGACAACATACAAAAGGATTCCAAACTTCCAGTTCATTAAATCGTTTAGCTGTTCTATGCATGCTTGTTTTTTTCCTTCTTTTATCTTCTTCATGCCACTGTCTTTGGCATGGTTTGACATCTGTCAATTAGTGCATTTTAAGATCAATTCCCTTGAGATGCATTTTGCCCTTCTGAAGTCGAGAGGCGAAAATCAAGACACTGGTATCTTTAAATTGCTTGTTAAAAATCTATGCTGTATTTCTGCAGATAATTCCAAATGACGTTTACTTAGGGGATGTTATTGAAGCTACAAACACCTTCAGGTCTGTCTTTGATATTTACCTTTTTTCTCTTTTCATAACCATTTCTAATTTCCTATGAATTTCAAAATGCTTTACAATTTTTAATTCTCTTGAAGGACGATATAGATTTATGTGCTCTCGTTGTCAGTTTGTCCTGTCTCAGCTGGCCTTTTTACTTTATCTTGATCCTCTGACTGTTGCAATTCCAGTTTTAGTGGAATTTTTGCACAATTTGACAGTAGTATTATTAGCTTTAAAAGTAAAATAGTTTTGTCCTATGGTAATGTTGGCACAAAACAGGGATTATTTGCGAGAAACCACCTTATAAATTATCCTTTATGAAGAAAACCACTGTCTTCTTTTTTCCTTTTGTCAGAAACCACCTTATATATACTCCTATTTTAGTTCCATCACCTTGTAAGGGATTCCGTCAACATGCCCTCCTTGTCTCCTTCCCTCCAACATTTTCTCCCTATTTCACTTCAAATTGTCATTCTACAACTAGAAAGTAAAATTTGATTAAGCAAAATCCAATTAACACCAATTCTTACTTGGAATCAATCTTACATATTTAAAGAGAAAAAGATTAGGTCATGCATTTAATTTGTGTAATTATAATCATCAAATCCCTTATGAGAATTCTGAAACTTCCTTGTGCTCCTTTCGTTCCATGAATGATACACTCAGACCCGCTCTGTAAACTTGACGTGAATCAGAGAGTTATTGTTGACCTGAGTTATCATCTATGTTACTCTTCCTACTTGCTAGTATGCTGTCTGGTATAGCTCAGCCATCTTAAGACTTTACCCCATACTTCGGTGGAGTAATCGCAACAAAAGAACAAATTATTGAGGGTCTCCCCCTAAGCACCTTGCTACGACTCACCCCAGGCCTCCCATACACGTGACTTACAAAAGAAGGAAGAAGGGAAAAAGGGGAATCAAAGAAGGGGAGGGCAATTTGGGAAATTCTGAGGAAGAGAATGCTGAGCTGTTGGGTATGAAAAAGAAGAACGTTGAGCAGGGGGCTGTACTAGATTCTGCTGAGCTGTGGCAGGCGCCAATTAGTACTGGTGACACCTAAGGCAGTCTCTAGAAGGGGTAACCTGGTCTTTATTGCTTTCTAGGAGCGAGTGCAGTAAATAAATAGGAGGGATTGTAATAGAAAGAGGTATCCAGAAATTATTGAGAGTGTGTAAGCTTGGGAGAGTCTCAATCCTCTCGAATGCATTGAGTCTGTATTAAATGATCCTTGGGTTAAGCAATACTAATCTATCTTTGATTTGCGTTTATCTTTGTGATTAATCCTAGTTCATAGCACACCTCTTTCTGGCACATAATACACATTGGATCACAATGAACACCATATATGAGCACTCTCTCACAAGTAGCTATCTTCCAACTTTCAAGAGTGCCTATCCTGCCAATGAAAATACATTTAGTGTGAATAGGAGTATTACATTAAAACTTCTTCCAGGGAACTTTGGCATAATTACTCCTCATAGCATTGTAAACTTTCCTGAGAGAGAATTGTTTAGAGCGTTCCAGTTCGCCAATTCGCAATTCACAGTTCACCTATTAAGGGGGCTTCTCCCTAAATTCAACTTCACAAACGAATCCTGTTCCCAAATTCGTTCCGTGTTGAGAGCAATCGATGAATTATGCGACACTGGTCTGGACTCTGGAGGTAACTATCCCCATTTGGCACATGGCTAAGGTATCTCATAGCTTCACAAATCTTAACAATTCAGAATACTTGAGTTGGGATCCCGAATTGAGCAACCTTCCTATTATATACGTAATACGTATGTGCCCATTCCACATCTTTTTTCATAATTTTATTTTCCGAGTCAGATGTTATAGCAGCTTGCAAATTGTAGCTCTATCCACATTGTGGTGCAGGTATTGTTCTGCCTTATTAATCAGTTTTTTATTATTGACAAAAGGGAGAGGTTCAATTTCAGTTCTTGCCCACCAATGTGAGAAGAAGCATCGTTGGTGGTCTTTGACGGAACCAAAGATTTTCATATGGTGGTGGTTTTTAAAAAGTTGTATCAAATGAGTTGGCCTTTCAGAAAATTTCTAAAAAGCGTTTCATCAAGTCTAGAGTATGTCAAAAAGATATCAACTCTGGAATAAGAAGGAATAACTAAGTGCTAAAATCACGTCTAGTATTTGGTATCCTATTTCTTGTAACTGGTGATACAAAAAATTCCAGGAGGAGAGATGAATGATATCTAGGAAAATTCCATGCTCATAAGTGTCATTGCATTAAATAATTATACTCAGTTCTGTCATTATATATAATGTAGATATGAGAACCCTTTTTTTTCTCTAGTATGTAATTCATGTGACATGTTTCTTATTATTGTGCCAGCAAATTATTTTCTGTGTTGCCAGTACCCCAGACAAGGTCCTCCTTGGGATGGTTTTTGCAGAAAGTCCAAGACAAAATTGTCATTTGCACTATAAGACAGCAAATGGTGAACATCGCTAATAAATCCAGGTGACTTTCCCTTATAATTTTTTTCCTTGCATGTCTAAATGCATGGAAGCACGATATTCATGGTTGTCATTTAAAATGGCAGGTACTTCAGTTTTCAATCTTTATATGTAAACAAACTACATCTGATGAGTAAACCAGGTCATACCTCGTAATATTCTTGCCATCATGTCATTAGGAATACATAGAAAAGTGAACTTCAGAAAATTTTGGATTACCTACATCAGCTTGTTGTTGCTTTAGCTTTTTTCACATGGCTGTCAAGTGAGTTTGTGATCACCTGCTTCATGGTTCAAAACATATGTTTGACTAAAATAAGAGATCATGAATGTTCAGTTTCCATGTTAGGCTAGAATACTAGATACTTCTAGCTATTTTTTATTTCTTATATCCATGATATCTACCTGGTAAATTTTTCTTTTGAAAAGTCAATGCCCACATCAGATGATCAGATCCATGCAATAGAAGTAAGATCTTCAGAAGAATACTCTACTATAGGAGAATCAAAGAGCAGTAAGTGGGACATAAACATGGAACGTTACATATTTAAGCTGAAAACAGGATAATTGATGTATTAAAGAAGAGCATAGCAAACAGAAATGTGGACATGTGGTGTTCCTAGTGAATTTCTATAGGGATGTCCAAGACATTAGTTAAGTTATGTTTCTGTTTGTGATCCTTTATGAATCTCTTTCTCAGAATAAAAATAAAGAGTAATGAGAAGCAAACGAATTAATGAAAGAAAAAATAACAATTGATTGCTAAAAAAGGATTATGTTTTCTCCTATGCTCAGTAATACTAGAGAAATGAAAGTGAAAAATGAAAGAAAGAGACGGCACTGACAATGGTAGTCTTTAACTCCCCTTGTTGTCCAAATACGCTAGAGTGAATACAGGTGTTAGAGATGCATTATGTCCAATATATGCCATTGAGGTGAAAAAGTTATGGGCAAGGCCATGACCCCTCTTGAACCCCACCTCAAAATGGGGAAGGAGTTGGGGGTAAGTGCCTACTTATATAGTGAGACTTGTGACCAATTACTCCATATTAATTGCTTCTTATCTTAGAACCTAATAGAACCATTCAGAGTTGTTTAAGTTGAAGCGGACAACCGGAGTGACCCTAACATCGGTTTTTTGATATTCCCAGTGAGGGAATGTGATGCACCAATTGAGGAGGCCTGGTTTACTCACGTACAAGAGGAGAAACACTGAGGGGCAAATCCGTAATTAATGAAATGAGGGACAAAAAGTTATTACGTGGCTTTGTGGCAGAATTTGTTAGCTGAATGAGCGCTTGTACAGAAGGAAAGGTAGAATAAAAGGGGAGTGGAGGCTAGATCACGTTAGCTAATCATTTGTGTGGGAATTGGGAGGAGGGAGAGAAGTGAGCCTCTCGACTGCTCACACCATCTGTAGTGACCTCTTTTATCAATCTTCAACATCACCTTCCTCTCATCTATCTTTCTTATTTTTTCGTTTTCCATCTTTCATAGCCGCTTGTTGGTTGTTTCCGGGTACTGTTGTGGTTGTCTTGATTGTGACGCAGTAAGTAGTGACTTGAATTCATCACGGTTGGTATCGAAGCAACTAAACCGGGAGACACTATGGCACCACCAACTTCAACTCGTAGGCCGGATCTACCGGAGACTCAAGTGGCCAATCTTCAAAACTCCATCACGATCGATTTCGTGGCGGTGGGCATAGCTATGGAAGGCTGCGAAGCTCACCATCACGACCGGATCGCGCGTAAAATGGAAGAGGCCATGAAGAAAAGCAAGGAGGAGTTGGATGTGGCTAATTACCTACTGAAGGGAGAATCGAAAGAACAAGGGAAATTTGGAGGGAATGATGACGGCGGCGCGTGCAGATCGACGAAGTTCCAAAAGGAGATGCGACTAACCTTGGAGAATTTCCGATCGGCCCGAAATCCGAGCCATCAGCGAGGTTAGTGGGAATGGGGTTGGAAATCCGAATTTGGGGGAAAAGGAAGGAGAATTCGTCGGGGAGAGAGCGACGAATCGAGAGAGGGGGAGAATGAGATATTTGACGGCGGTGGATCCGGAGGACCCGGGGGGTCGTGGGGAAGAGGCGCCGGCTCCGATCCGGTGGGAATTGGCGTCACGGAAGCTTGACATGCCGATCTTCGATAAGACCGATCCGACGGGTGGATTTTACGGGGAGAGATTCTTCTCCTTCTATGGGTTGTCGGACACGGAGAAGATTGAGGCGGCGGTTGTGGCTATGGAGGGCGACGCTTTGCGTTGGTACCAGTGGGAAAACAAGCGGCGACCATTTCGGACATGGGAAAACCCGAAAAGTTACGTTCTAGCCCAATTCCGCCCATCGAATGTCGGCTCGTTACATGAGCAAGGTGGCTCTCTACCACCCGGGACGACCACCGTATGGGAATACCGCGTAAAAATTTATTGAGACAAAGCGGCTCCCTTAGACGGCATTCCGTAAGAAATCTTGATGGGTAAATTTATCCATGGGCTTAATGAAGACCTACAACCGAAATCCGGGTTTTAAACCCATATACCTTGGATCAAGCCATGGAGTTGGCTCGAAATTGGAGGAGAGAAACCGAGTTCAAGGGTCCAAGAAAAGTGGGCCCAGTGTCCGGGTCGTTTTCAATTTATAACGGAGGCCCAACTTCTAACCCTACCTCTTATTTTGGATCTCAAGGGTCCAAGATGCAGTACTGACCACTAGAAATTGGGCTGCAGGTTCTAATGCTTCCCAAGCATCCGTGAACAACGTTAAACCTTCTAGCTCTTCTACTCGTGGGTATGGTGAGATGCGTCGCTTGACTGAAAAAGAATTACAGAAAAGAGAGCCAAGGGATTATGCTTCGATGTGATGAAAAATGGGGGGTGGGACATCGTTGTCAAAGGAAGGAGTTAAGCGTCTTGTTCATGGAGGATATTAAAGAGGATGAGTTTGAAGGGGCCTTGAGCATTAGCGACCCACCTACTTCACCCACGGAGGAGATAATACCAGAGGTGTCACTAAATTTGGTTATTGGGCTATCAAACCCGAAAACCATGAAATTGACAGGATGGATTGCAAATCAAGAAGTAGTAGTTATGGTGGATCCCGGAGCCACCCATAACTTCCTCTCTCTTACCACTATTGAAAAATTATCCATTCCGGTAATGGAGTTTGCTGAATTTGGGGTGTCCTTAGGTGATGGGCAGGCAGTTAGAGGTACAGGGGTATGTAAAGGAGTGGTTCTGCACTTGGATGGAGGGCTAGTGGTTGAAGATGACTTTCTTCCCTTGGGTTTGGGAAATTCGGATGTAATCTTGGGAGTTCAATGGTTAGAGACATTAGGGACGGTGGTGAGTAATTGGAAAACCCAGGAGATGAGTTTTCAATTAGGAGGAGTTCCTTACACCTTGAAGGGGGACCCGTCCTTGGCTCGTTCCAAGGTATCTCTCAAGGCCATGCTGAAAACTCTTCGCAAGGAGGGCGGAGGGTTATGGTTGGAATTCAACCAAGTGGAGGTAGGAGAATCCGCAAGCACAGGGGGCAGCAAGGTGGAACAGGAGACTCCCCAATTTTTACAGCGAGTTATGTAGCGATTTGAGGGAGTTTTTGAAGCTCCGGTTGGACTGCCACCTAAACGGGGTCATGAACACGCTATTGTGTTGAAGGAGGGCAGCAACCCTGTTGGAGTTCGACCCTACCGTTACCCTCAATTTCAGAAAGATGAAATTGAGCGACTGATTAAAGAAATGTTGGCTGCTGGTATCATACAACCCTCAACCAGTCCGTTTTCAAGCCCGGTTATATTGGTCAAGAAGAAGGATGGCTCATGGCGTTTTTGTGTTGACTACCGAGCTTTAAATAAAGAAACAGTGCCCGACAAGTACCCCATTCCGGTCATCGATGAGTTGTTGGATGAACTACATGGAGCTACTGTTTTTTCCAAATTGGACTTGAGAGCGGGATATCACCAAATCTTGGTGAGGTCGGAAGACACACACAAGACAGCTTTTCGTACTCATGAGGGACATTACGAATTCCTTGTCATGCCGTTTGGGCTCACTAATGCCCCGGCAACCTTCCAATCTTTGATGAATGAGGTATTCCGCCCTTATTTACGACGCTTTGTCTTGGTGTTTTTCGATGATATTCTCATATATAGTCGTAGTAAGGAAGAACATGTGCAACACTTGGAGTTGGTGTTGAGGATTTTGGAGAACAACTCTCTGTTTGTGAATAAAAAGAAGTGCGAGTTTGGGAAAGGGGAAGTAGCTTACTTGGGACACGTGATATCTAAGGATGGTGTAGCTATGGATGGGGAGAAAATCCGAGCTATTCTTGAATGGGAAATTCCCAAGAATCTCAGGGAGTTAAGGAGATTTTTAGGCCTAACCGGGTATTACCGCAAATTTGTAGCAAATTATGCTCACATAGCAAGGCCCATGACTGAGCAACTCAAAAAAGATAGCTTCAAATGGTCACCTGCTGCCACTGTTGCTTTTAATCACTTGAAAACAGCCATGATTACAGCTCCGGTGTTGGCTATGCCAGACTTCCAGCACCCTTTTGTGGTTGAAACGGATGCCTCGGGGTATGGTATGGGCGCGGTTTTGATGCAAGGCAGCAGACCAATTGCTTTTTACAGCAAGTTGTTGGGCGTTAGAGCGCAACAAAAATCGGTTTATGAGAAAGAGTTGATGGCGATTTGTTTTGCGGTGCAAAAATGGAGACATTACCTTTTGGGCCGTCATTTTGTGGTTCTAACCGACCAACAAAGTTTGCGCTACATTACTCAACAACGGGAGATCGGTGCTGAATTTCAGAAATGGATGAGTAAATTGATGGGGTATGATTTTGAGGTTCAATACAACCCGGGCAGCTCTAATCGGGTGGCGGATGCACTCTCTAGGAAGACGGTTGGGGAGGTAGTTTTAGGGGCTATTGTGGCTGTGCACGGAATAGATTGGGTGGACTTGGAGAGGGAAATTGCTAATGACTCCTTCCTCATGCATGTTAAGGATGAGCTGCAAGCTGGACGAGACATACCTCATTTCTCCCTGGTGGAAGGTAAACTGTTGTTCAAAGGAGGTACGTAATTCCTACTAAATCAGTTTTTATTCCGGTGTTGCTCCATGAGTATCATGATTCTCCCATGGGGGGGCCATGCCGGGGATTTGAAGACTTATTTACGCCTCGCCTCTGAGTGGTATTGGAAGGGAATGCGTCAAGAGGTTGCCAGGTACGTACAACGTTGTTTAATCTGTCAACAACAGAAAGTCTCACAACAGCACCCAGGGGGATTACTCCAACCCTTGCCCCTTCCTTCATTAGTGTGGGAAGATCTCTCTATGGATTTTATTGATGGGTTACCGGTGTCTAAAGGGGTGGATACTATTTTGGTGGTAGTGGATCGATTGTCAAAGTATGCTCATTTTCTCACTCTCCGTCATCCGTTCACAGCTCTCACAGTGGCTGAGTTGTTCCTCAAAGAGATTGTGAGGCTGCATGGTTTTCCCTCTTCTATCGTCTCCGATAGGGACCGTATATTCTTGAGTACCTTTTGGAAGGAATTATTCCGTCTTCATGGCACCACGTTGAAGAAGAGTACCGCTTACCATCCACAAACGGATGGGCAAACGGAGATAGTCAACCGAGGTCTTGAGACGTATTTACGTTGCTTTGTGGGGGGCACCCTAGGGGATGGGCAAAATGGCTTCCATGGGCCGAATTTTCATACAATACTTCACCTCATTCTTCTACGAAGATATCTCCCTTCAAGATTGTTTATGGACGAGATCCACCCCATGTTATGAGGGCTCCTAAGAGCCAAACCCCAGTTGGAAGTCTGGAAGCTTTGCTGCAGGATAGGGATGCCATCTTAGATGATCTTCAGGTCAATCTCATGCGTGCCCAGCAGCGTATGAAGTTTTTTGCAGATAAGGGCAGAACTGCAGTTGAGTTTAAGGTGGGAGATTTGGTGTTCTTGAAGCTACAACCGTACCGGCAGAAATCATTAGCCAAGCGGCCTTTTGAGAAGCTAGCACCACGTTTTTATGGTCCGTTCTCAGTGATTCAACGAGTTGGGCCTACTGCTTACAGGCTACAATTGCCTCCCACGAGCAAAATACATCCTGTGTTTCATGTCTCGCAGCTCAAGAAAATGGTGGGAAGTGATCCAGTTTCACCTACCATACCTCCTCACATTGACGCTGACTTGGAGTTTGTAGTGGAGCCGGAAGAATTGTTAGATGTGAGACAAATCCGTCAAGGCAATCACTTACACACAGAAGTTTTGATCAAGTGGCAGGGGTTACCATCTTTTGAGGCTACTTGGGAAGATATGCACCCACTTCATTTTCGTTTCCCTTCCTTCCACCTTGAGGACAAGGTGAATCTTTGGGGGGCGGGTATTGTGATGCACCAATTGAGGAGGCCTGGTTTACTCACGTACAAGAGGAGAAACACTGAGGGGCAAATCCGTAATTAATGAAATGAGGGACAAAAAGTTATTACGTGGCTTTGTGGCAGAATTTGTTAGCTGAATGAGCGCTTGTACAGAAGGAAAGGTAGAATAAAAGGGGAGTGGAGGCTAGATGACAGTTAGCTAATCATTTGTGTGGGAATTGGGACTGGGAGAGAAGTGAGCCTCTCGAATTGCTCACACCATTGTAGTGACCTCTTTTATCAATCTTCAACATCACCTTCCTCTCATCTATCTTTCTTATTTTTCTGTTTTCCATCTTTCATAGCTGCTTGTTGGTTGTTCTGGGTACTGTTGTGGTTGTCTTGATTGTGACGCAGGTAGTGGTGACTTGAATTCATCACAGGGAAGTAGCTAACCTATCTTCAAGAACCTAAGTATGCTGCCTGGTATGAGCGAATAACATGGCACATGCATTCATCTGGTGTCTAGTACATTGGTAACTAAGGCTTGAATTTTACCTTATGTTTCTTGAAGTCATGAGAAGGCATTTGAATCGTGCAGCTGTAGGGTAAAAAGTGCCTATAATTTGTTTCCGTATACTGAAAATTGAAGACTTACTGCATAGTTTGAGTATTATGTTTTACTTTTTTTTATGGATTTGGAGAAAGCCAAAGCTTTTGCAGTCTGCGCCTTGTTCACATATAAAACAGGGACTTAAAGAGTTGATTCAGTTATATAACTACACATATTTGCAGATTATGAGTAATTTAAACTTGTACAAATTGTTCTTCAAGTTGTATAAGTGTTTCTTATTTTTGTAATTTATGGTCTGTTGCAGGCACTCGTTTGAGTACTTGGATGAGGATGAGTTAATTGTAGCTCATATGATTGGTGGGATAGATGCCTTTGTAAAGCCTTCTCAGGGTTGGCCACTATCCACTTCCCCGCTGAAGCTAGTCTCTTTCCGGAGTTCTGATCAGAATGCGAAAGAAATTTCTTTGAGTTTGCTTTCCAAAGTTGAGGCAAGTAATCACTCTAATACTGCTGTGAACTTAGTAATTATCACTCATGTCTCCTAGAAGTGGTCTTGCATTGTGTATTAAAATCTGAAAGCAAAATATTTTGGCTTTGTTGAACATTCTGGTCACTTTGTTGTTATCCCAGGAAATATCGAAAATCTTTACACTAAAACAGTAAATGAGACTGTAATTTCCATTTGGGCCACTAGCTTGTAATGGTGATGTAGATTTAATACTTTTCCATTCTTAAACTCATTCATCTTGCTCGCATGGAAAAGAGGTGAACTATGGCAGTAATAGGAATTGATAAACAAGTCTCATTAGCTAAATGGCTAAAAAATCCTTATTTTATCAGCCTTTTCAGAGGTAGGGAAATGGTTACAGCCAAAAGTAATGCCTTTTCTTTCCTTTCTCCTCTATGTTACCCTGCATTGGGTGTGGTATTGAGGTAATGGATGAGCAGGGGAGAAAAGTTCTTTTGTTTTCTCCCTTCTCCTTTTGCATTAACATCTAGTTTTAGACTGAAATAAGAAAACGTCTCCATGACATCAAGCACAGAGGGATAGGGAAGGGGGGGAGAGGGTTAAAATTGAGATCTGAACCTTAGTTTATTAATCTTGAAGTTGTAAATTTCTATGGGGACAAACAATGTGGGATGGAGGGAGTACTATATTTGACGACGTTCGGTTTCTGCTATATTATTTAATGAGTTGATCCGTCTTAGACCGAACAAGGAAAACGAGAAGAACTACGAATATAAAGTGAAGTGCACCTAACTTAATTTTTTGGAAGCGTCATGTGTTTTTTTTTAATGGGAATAGGGAAAATTATCAATAATAAAATGCCATACAGCATCTACAACTTTAAAGACTCTATATTTCATTTTTATCTTTTCTTATTTTTATCGTATTATTATTTTTTTACGTTTGGGCGCGCTAGTTGTGATGAATTTTAATTGCATAGTTAAGCAGTAAAATATTGTGCATCTTTCCGTCTTTAGACACTTAGCATTACGAATTAAATATTTCTGCATTTTTTCTAATTTATTACGCTACTTTTCCTGCAGGAGTTGGCAAATTCTTTTGATCTTGATATACGGAAAAGCTTAACAAGTTTTGTGGATCGCATTGAAGAGACACTTTTAGAGAAATATCGTCCTGACCTCCATCCTTAACAGACTGAAGTCCGTTAGTGAAACACTAATGTCCTGTACCATTTAATACTTCACCAATCATCATTGTTCTTCAAATGTAGCTTCTCGCTCTTGTGATCATGATGAAAAAAGTCCCCAGTTAGATATTAATATCAATAGTCTTTGTTTCAATTCATGGAATTATTCTAGGATTTTTTTAATCCATTTTGTTCGGATATCTATCAGTCTTGGTTTGAAATGGATTACGTGCGACCCATTCTCAGAAGAGTTGATATCTCCAACATATTTGTATCAACTTGTACATGAATGGACGTTGTCTTGTTGGAGCAAGACGCGGATATGAGGTGATTTGTGAATGTGCTCGAGCTTCATACTTAATTGCGTTTCTTAAAAATGGTGAAAGTTAGTGACCTTGTAGGTTTGAAGTTACCATAACTGAAGTCTTACTATTGGGGATTTTTTTCACTTTGTATGCGTACACATGCTTTTATAATAGTTACTTCTTCTGTCCCTCAATGATTACTCCATTGTATTTGACCACAAATTCTCAGTATCATACTTCCTCCGTTCTTTTTTTATTGGAACAATGAGATTTTTACACTATTCACTCACCACCCTTTAACTATCTATTGTGATTTTTACGTTAGGAAAAATATAGTCATGTAGGATCTGATTAGGTTCGTCTCGATCTATACTTTCAAAATATCAAATTTGTATAATTTTACTAAAAAGTAATTGAAGATAGAGTTTTTTGTCAGAGACAACCTTTTAAAAACCACTTTTTGCGAAAGACAACCTTTTAAAATTTTTTGGGCAACTTCAGACCTTAAATGTAAATTTTTTTGTTGGAAACAACCTTGGTCTATTTTCCGGCATTGACCAAGTGGGATTCGGCGTTGACTCACATAAGTCGATCCACGTGAGTTGCACGTGACCCGTGTTTTGCTCCATTTGAACCCTTTCCCTCCTCCCCCCACCCCTACTCATCCGAACCACCCTCGCCTCAGCCCTAGCCCCACCCCGAGACCACCCGAACCACCCCACCCGAACTACCCCACCCCCAACCACCCCACCCGAACCACCCCACATAATATGTTTCTCTCTTCACCAAACCCCAAACCCACCAACGTCAACCACACCACCAACATCGAAACCCATCAACCACCGTCTCTCTCTTCACCAAACCCCAAACCCCAAACCAACCTCCAACCATAGCACCACCACCAACATAGTCGAAACCCAAACCCCCCTCTCTCTCCCCCTCTTCACAATCATGTCACTTGGTGGTGGTGGTGCATTTTGGGTGGTTTTGGTTAGAATATGATGATGGTGGCAAATCGAATTGTGGGTTCGAATATGATGGTGGTGGCGGTTTGAATAGTGGGTTTGAGTTTTGAAGGTGGAGTGGTGGTGGTTGTCGGTGGGGGCATGGCGTGGCATGACTAGCGGATGGTTTCGCCGGTGGTGCGAGGGTTGAAGATGATGTAGGGTGGTGGTTATGGGTAACAATTAGGGAGAAATGGAGGGAAAAGATTGAAATGAAGCAAATACGAGTCAACGTCGGAATCCGGCTGGTCAACACCGGAAAATAGACCAAGGTTGTTTCCAACAAAAAAATTTACATTTAAGGTCTGAAGTTGCCCAAAAAAATTTAAAAGGTTGTCTTTCGCAAAAAATGGTTTTTAAAAGGTTGTCTCTGACAAAAAACTCTTGAAGATATTAATAGTTGAAATTGTGCATTGGCAAGCGTGAAAACTCAATTGTTGCAATAGAAAAAGAATGGAGGAAGTATATTACAGTCGTGAGATTTCGTCTCTTATTCATTTTAATGTGCATTTTTAGAATACCAACTTTATGTAATTTTTCACGTATAAAACTTGAGATATTTATACTTTTAGTTATGTCTTAAAGACTGTAAAAGTCAAAGGGAACAATCTTTAAAAGATAGATGGAGTATATGCACAAGGATCATATCCAATTTCCATACTCGTTTTACCATATGAAAGAGCTTGTGATTGTTGGCCATGTTTGGTAAATGGCTTTTTCATTGGCTTTTGGCTTTTTAATTTGGTCAAACAGCCAAAAAAAGTTTTTGGTTATTGGCTTTTTGATTGGCAGAAAAGCTGGCATTTAAGCCAAGCGAAAAGCTTCGCCAGAGTAGCTTTTGGATTGGGCTTGGCTTTGTTCGCCTTCACAAACTCTCTAATAAAGTGCACCAAGTACCACAATTAATTTTGCACAAACACTTTTGCAAACAAATTTTGGCTTAAAATGTACCAACTTAAAAAAGCCCAATACATACAACAAACGCCTCTAGGTCACCAAATGCCCAACTAAACTACCAAAGTCTCAACCGCCAACAACCGATTGCCAAATAACCCCAACTTCTTTCCTCACCTTTTGGTAAATCTTACATGACCGAAGGTCCAAATCAAACAAGTGTAACTGTATAAGAAAGATTTGATGCGGGAAGAATTTCATGTAGTGGATATATGGAAGAACACCGAACATTTTTCTTTTTTTGATAATTAACGCTGAACAGGTTTTGCCGATTGATCCAAAAAAATATGGAATATATTATATATGGAGCTAACATGCAGTCTAAAAAACTGTCACTTGCAAGTTGCAACCTTAGATTAGGAAACATAAACAAGGGACTGATGCGAGTAAGAAAGTTGTTCTCGAAAAATTGCACCAATTTTCTTACTCATCTCATCTGCCTTTCTACTTCAAAAACTCGGTTTCCGAAACATATTCACAACCTAAAATCTGTGTAGCGAAAGAATGGGGCAAATTCTACCACGGCTATATCCCTACAAATAATTGGATTCTTCCGCAATGAAAATATATACTCTTTCTATCAGAAAATTGGTCTGCATTCTTGCCAAAAAGTTGGGTCATTCTGAATTGTGATCAACATTTCAAACTCAAATTTGAGCTCCAAGAGACAAGGTATTATCTGTCCCATTGAGATTGCGAGACAACTGACCGCCAAATATAAGTTGGATCTCCAGAAAACCAAGCTTGTAATTATTCTCTAAAATTGCGATCTGGGCTAGGATTGCGACTAGAATGCCTTGAATGCTCGTGATTGCAGTTGCTGCTAAATTGCCTAGTTAGTTCAGCTGCAGGAAGTGGCACTGCTGGAGTACTTCCCATGTCCTTGGTTTTGTGAAGCAAAAATGTGCCAGACAAAATGACAAAGATATTTGTGAACCATTCTGTGAATCCCAGTCCTGAAAAATGACAAAGATAAGAGGAATGTAAGTAATACATCACACAACAAATGACAGCACACAACAAAAATTGGAAAAAAAGAAAATAAAGAAATCTGTTCACTATATCTAAACATGAAGCTTCAGCAACTTACGAAAGATTATGTTTGGTTGGGAGGAAAGTGTTCTTCTTAAAAGAGCTTTCCAAGTTTCCAATGTTTGGTTTGGACCGGATTAAAGGTCCGTTTGGTTTGAGGAAATAATTTCCACACAAAACGCAAATAAATATTAGTTTTTCGTTTTGTTTGGTATGATGGAAAAAAATATTAGAAGAAGGGGATAATGAAGATGTGGGGAATGAGAGAGTAGAGGAAAATGATTTTCCTTCAAATTTTAAAGGAAAATGTTTACAAAGGGATTGAAAACTCTTTTCCACATTAGTTATCCTTTTTAAAACCCTTGTCCAACCAAACAACGGAAAATAGGGAAAATCGTTTTCTTCCAAAACAGATGGAGCCTAAAGGAAATTCGGGCTGAAAGTTTACTTTCCAACCGATAAAATAATTTCCCCCTGCCAGCGATCTGATGAAGGACGACAGGTGCTATGACACTCAAGCACCAATTTGTTTTTCCTTCCAAGAGGGCGAAAACAAGGAAAAGCAGGAGAGCCCAATGAGCCATAGGTTTAAAGATAAACCAATTACCATAAAACAGAACAAAGGAAAATTAATCTTCAGTTGCATTTTCAATTTTCCTTCCAAGTTCCAACCAAAAGGAGCCTTACTCTTTACTTTTCGGCTGCCTAAATATGACCACTTTATTGTATTGTCATGCAAAATAGTCGAAAATTTGGTATACCAAGATGGATTCTACATTTCTACTTTTTTTTTTTTTTTTTTTTTTTGATGAGAAGAAAAAGCATTAGGAGACCCTTCGCTCAAGGGGAACTCCTAATGCATCGGTTACAAGAATACACGAAAGAGCCGGAGCATTACAAAGATCAATGGAAAAAGAAGACTCTACAAGATGGCCTACATTGGCAACCCAGTCTACATTTCTACTTACATATCTCAGAATCAGTCATAAGGATCTCTGTTGCAAAAGATGCTTCATCATCGATTATTATTCATGGTTTATTGGTTTATACTTCCTCTGTTTTTTTAGTTGCAACATTTGTCTTTTCAAATTTACCGAGACACTTATTTGAACGTTAATATCTCGTATTGGGTGTAAGTAAAAATTATAAAATTTGATATTTGGAATCATCACATTGAGACGAATCTAGCAAGACTCCACTTGACTATGTTTTCTCTTATATAATGGGTGCGAGATTACTTACCAAAGTTGGTTGATGAATAGTGTCAAAAAGCAAATGTTGTAACTAAAAAAAACAGAGGTAATATATAATCATGATACCAGTGTTGTAACTTGTAACAGAAGTATCGAAATTAGGATAATCAACAGATTAAAAAAAAAAGACCTTTATGTTCATACTACAATCTAGTGTTTATGACTAGGATAATCAGTAGACAAAAAAAAAGGACGTTTATGTTCATACCACGATCTAGTGTTTATGATTATGTAGATGTCATATCTTAGATATTATAAATAACTTTGCATTTGCTTTAATGAAAAGAATCAGTGTTACCTTAAACATGATCATACTTGCAAAGATGGTGAGTGAAGTAAACCTGACGTAGTAGACAGGCGATACGACAGCAGTGTTAAAGGTGTCCAGTGCCTGCAAGGATTCAAGTGTCATTCAAACTTACAGGTTAGAGCATCTACAATGGGCTAGTTGGTCTTGGAGCTTTTTTCTTTCTCTCTCCTTTCCTCCTTCTTACACCTACATCCCACTAAAACTCCCACCAACTCATCTTTTTTTTCTCACAATGGTTTGGTTGGTCTTACTTGGTTTTTCTATTTCTCTCTCCTACTTTTACCATACGCCACCATACACTCTCTCTCCTACTCAATGTTTATTTTTATATGAAATAGATAATCTAAATTAATAAAAGCTAATTAGCTAATTAGCTTACGTTAAATTAAATTAGCGTTAACTTGAAATTATAGTAACTATGTATTAATTAGCATACGTTAAATTAAATTACGTTAACTTGACATTATAAATTAAAAACAATGGTTTTTTCACCAAATACCCCCGACAAATAAATTTATTCACCAAATACCCCCACTTTTTTCAAAATTCACCAGATACCCCTGACCTTTAAAAAAATTCACCAGATACCCCTGACCTTTTAAAAAATTACCCAAAATGCCCTTTTAGCTAACGGACGTTAGTGTTCCGTTAACTAATTAACTAATTAACCTAAAAAAACCCTAATTAAACTAATTAAACCCTAAGTAAACCCTAAAAACCCTAACACTCTCTCTCCCTAACCCAACCCCACCCTCCCAACCCTAAACCCACCGGCCCCACCACCTAACCCTGACCGCCCCCCCACCCCCTCCCCCTCCCCCGCAGCCAGCCCACGCAAGCCCCCCTCCCCCTTCCCCCGCCGACCCCCGCCGACCCCCTCCCCTTCTCCCATTGACCCCGCCGACCCCCTCCCCTTCCCCCACCGACCCCCCGCCGACCCCCTCCCCTTCCCCCTCGACCCCCCGCGACCCTCTCCCCCCCCCTCGACCCCCCGCCGACCCCCCTCCCCTTCCCCACCGACCCCCCGCGACCCCCCTTCCCCTACCGAGTTCGAGGATTCGGTCGCCTCCCTCCCTGCAAACCCCCTCCCCTTCCCCTTCCCCCGCAGCCCCACAACCCTCCCCTCCCCTTCCACCGCACCCGAGTTCGTTGCCGAGTTCTAATCCGCACCCGACTTCGAGGATTCAAGCGATTCTCCTTCGACTTGCTTGCTCGATCTTGGACATTTATGAGACAAATCAAGATTGTGAAAATTTCGAGGTGGAGAGAGAAATGTTGAAGGTGACGAGGAGGAGAGTTTCGTTGGTGTGGTGACGTTGGGTTCATGGTGTGGTGGCCGCAGGGGAAGGGGAGAGGGGGGTGGGGTTGCCGCGAGCGGGATGGGAAGGGGGTCATGGGGAGGGAAGCTGCGTGGGAGGGGGAAGGGGAGGGGGAGCTGCGGGGAGGGGGGGGGGAGAGGAGGGAGCCGCGGAGGAGGGGGATCTGGTGTGGGGCCGGGGTTGTTGGGGTGGTGGGTCGGGGTCAGTGGGGGTTGGAATTGGGGGGGTGGGGGGCTGGTGGGTTAGGGGAGAGGGAGGGTTAGGGTTAATTAGGTTCACTTAGGGCTAATTAGGTTGACTTAGGGCTAATTAGGTTGACTTAGGGCAAAATTGTAAATAAAAGCTAACGGAGGACTAACGTCCGTCAACAAAAGGGTATCTGGTGAATTTTTTTAAAGGTCAGGGGTATCTGGTGAATTTTGAAAAAAGTGGGGGTATTTGGTGAATAAATTTATTTGTCAGGGGTATTTGGTGAAATAACCGTAAAAACAACGAACACATTGCATAAGATAAATAATTTAAAAAACACAGATACATGAAATTTGATATATAAAGATAGATAATTAAAAACACACAAATACATGATAATTTGATACATAAAGATAGATAATTTAAAACACACAAATACATGATAATTTGATACATAAAGATAGATAATTTAAAACACACAAATACATGAAATTTGAAATTACTTAAACCATAAGCAATTCAATAAAAGTCACTTAATCAACTTGACGATTAGGCCCAAACTTACGCCGTATGTGTTCAACCAAGTTATTTTTTTAGTGAGATGTGAGTTTCTCCGTCTCGCATCTCGGATCTTCTCTCCATGTATGCACCTAAATTTCGCGATTCGAGTCTTCCGTTGTGCACAACGAATGAGTCTCCTCCGGCTTGGTTAGATGACCCCTCGTTATTTTGAGTTTGAACTTGATCATATTCGTTCGGATCTCGGTAATTTTGATAAGTATCACGCTCATCTTCAACAATCATATTGTGCATGATGATACATGCCATGATTATTTTCCACAATATTTCCTTATCCCACGCGAGAGCGGGTTTGCGAATGATTGCAAATCTAGCTGCAATACCTCGAATGCACGCTCTACATCTTTTCTAACAGCTTCTTGATGTTGTGTGAATAATCTTTGTTTGGGGGTTTGGGGGAGCTTTATTGCGGGGATGAATGTTGACCACCTCGGGTGTATGCCATCAGTAAGATAGTAACCCATGTTATAAGTTGTCCCGTTCACTGAGAAGTTGACCTCTGGAGCTCTTTCTTGTAGAACATCATCAAAGACGGGAGACCTCTGCAATACGTTTATATCATTGCATGAACTCGGGGTGCCAAAAAAAGCATGCCATATCCATAAGTCATTTGAAGCAACCGCTTCTAAGATTATTGTTGTTGTTTTGCTTCTTCCTTGATACATTCATTTCCAGCCCCGAGGACAATTCTTCCAGTTCCAGTGCATGCAATCGATGCTTCCCATCATGCCTGGGAAGCCACGGCGCTCGCCTTCATGTAGGAGACGCTCAATGTCATTTGCATTTGCCTTCCTCAAGTATTCATGTCCAAATCTAGCAACAACCCCTTTGACAAAAATGAAGAAGGCATTCTCTAGCGGTACTTGAAGCAATTTTCAGGTACTCGTCAACAGCATCAGAGGATGAACCATATGCCAACATCCTGATAGCCGCTGCGCATTTTTGGAGTGCAGATGCACCCATCCTTCCAGTAGCATCCAGTTTTTGCGTAAAGAACTCATCATCTTCAGCTGTTACACCTTCGACAATACGAAGGAAAACATGCTTGTGCATACGAAACCTTCGGCGAAAAGTATTCTCGGGGTACAGAGGTTCGTTGCCGAAATAGTCATGGAACAATCTTTCATGAGCTTCCTCACGTTCCCTATGCATATATTTTCTAGTGCGGGGTACAATTTCTTCTTCGTTTTGTTGCTCAGCATCAACGGACTGACTCCATTCTATGTAATCTTGAACCATGTAATTATAAAATTCAGAACCTGAACTAGAAGAACTTGAATCATAGTTCATTTTGGAGATATGTTGATTGAAGTGGTGTTTTTCTATAAAATAAAAGATTGAGAAGAAAAGTGAGTGGAGTTGTGATTTTATTGTTGAAGTTATGTTCTATTATATAGGAAAAATCCATCATATGTACATAACAATAATTCATTTACAGATTAGACATATCAATGCAATGTAGGAGCAGACAATTCAATGCAATGTAGGAGCAGACAATTCAATGCAATGTAGGAGTAGACAATTCACTACAATGTAGGAGTAGACAATTCAATGCGGCACTATGTGTCATACTATTCAAAGTCAGGTGAGTTGACAATTCAATGCAGTACTATTTGTGACATTATTCAATATCAGGTGATTAAACAACAACAATAACAACAACAACAACAACAATAATAATAATAAGAATAATAATGAAAACGATAATGTTATGATAACAATAATTATAACGATAATGATAATGATACATTCATAATCAAAAGTACGATACAACTAAATTGCAAACTAAAACCAATTAAAAACATGAACACTAACTAAACATATTTATCCTTAAATTGTAGCTTAAGTTTTTCATACATCTCTCTCTCATCCGGATCAAGGGAAGACTTAGCCATTAATGTATTCCAAAATTTGAACTTCCTATCTTCCTCTTTCGTTGATTCTCTCAAGGCATCACGCTCCTTTTGATACTCAAGCAAGTCTTCTCCCAAACTAATCCTCCTCGTAAATTCTGAAGAGGATAGAGATGGAGAAGGAGAACTGGATATTGAGGCTTTTCTCCTACTCTTAACTTTCTTGATGCCGTCAGGATGTTTTGAACTCGCACCTTCGTCTGTACCAGACCGTTTTGAGCTTCCGCCGCTCATTTGGGTGCCATCTGCCCATTTTGTCGTAGTGTTTCATAACATTCCATGCATGCTCCAATGTAAATCGGGGCCCATGGACTTTTATCTACATCTCACGAGCTTCAGCTAGGACGTCTTCTTCATTGCAGCCGGACCCCATCTTCCTTTTCGCCTCGGTATATATCCCGACCCATGCATTCACATCTCCGTTGATTTTTTTTCCAACGACTAGTTAGAGCTTTGAATGTCCTTGGACGTAAAGTTGGATTGAGTTGTCGTGACTCTTCCACACTCTCAAATACTGAACCCCAAAAACCATCACCATTTTGGTCGGTTCCCTTCAACACATCTCCTCCGCAATCCAGATACGCCGAAATGAGTGCATGATCTTCCTCTGCACTCCATTGAAACTTTGGTGCTGTGGCTTTTTTTGAAGAAGGAGTGTTTTTAATTTCTTGTGATTGGATTTCAACTACATCATTGTTTTCATGAGGCTGTTCATGTTGTTGTGAAATATGTTGGGATATAGGAAAAGATGGCTGGGCTTGTTGTTGGGATAGGTGATTAGAACTTTGTGGAGATTGTTGTGCAGCTTGTTGACAATTTTGGTAATTCGATTGGCTTTGGAAAAACATAAACATTCTTTGGAATTCCGGATTTTGTAGCACACTTGGATCGATTTGGAAATTATTTTGGGAATTTTGTGGGTGGTTTGGATTATTTTGGGACTAATTAGGATTATTTGAATCCATAATATTGGCTTAGTATAAGTAATATTAGGTAGGAGAGAGTAATTAAAAAAAATAGGTTGGTAAGAAGTGTGGTAAAATATATGAAATTTGGGCTCAATTTATAGATAAAAAATATTTTATAGCCGTTATTGTAATTTTTTTTTTAAAAATTATAAACTGTTTTTTTTAAACGTTACAAAATTTGTAACGTTATAAATTAGCCGATGAAAGTAAGTACTTGAAACATCCAGTTGCAGCTTGGAAGCAACGCAGGAAAACAGACGCGTGGCGCCATCCCACTTGCTGGTCAGTGGGCCTCTGACGCGCGTCAGGGCCACTGATAGCAAGCTGGAGCCTTGGGCCCAGTGTGTTGTTGAGCTGTGCGTTTCAAGCCAAGTCTTCCTTCTCTCTTTCTCCTTTTTCTACCAAGCACTGCGTTTCACAAGGGAACTAAAACAAATTCTGGCCAGCTTTTTTGCCACGCGGCACATTATCACTAGTCTTGGGCGCTCCATCCAAGGCATACATGGTCTGGATTTCCAGACCAACCAACCCAAAGGGCCAAGTGCCCCAATAATAAGACTAACTAAAGCTAGTTTTACTATTTGCTAGACCAACCTAAAACCATCCCATTGTACATGCTCTTAGCCCTGTAAGCAGTGGAGAACAAATGAAAAACAGACACACACTTGTGAATGCAACGATGCTGAACTCCCAGATCACCCAACAATTGCTTCAGACACTTTAGTTCGCAAACAATGGCAGCCATAGAACGATACTCTGCCTCGGCAGACGAGCGAGATACTGTAGGCTGCTTCTTAGTTTTCCTGGAGACAGGAGAATAACCCAACAATACAAACCACCCACTCAGGGAACGCCGGGTGAGAGGACAACTGACCCAATCTGAATCACACCATCCTTCAAGACGAAGAACACTATCTGAACGAAACAATATTCCTTGTCCTGGATTTTTCTTCTAGTATCGAACCACTCTCAGAGCGGCCTCCCAATGAATAACTTTAGGCTCCTGCATAAACTGGGACAAAATATAAACAGAATATGCCAAATCAGGTCTAGTAACAGCAAGATAAATCGATCTGCCCATCAGTCTGCGATATTTCTCTGCATCATCTAACAAAGGGCCATCAGCCAAAGCAAGCTGATGGTGCTGCTCCATAGGAAACTCAGCAGGCTTGGCACCTAGTAAGCCGGCCTCAGAGATGATATCCAAAGCATATTTTCTCCGACACATAAATATTCCCTGGGGTCCCCTGGCAACTTCAAGGCCTAGGAAATATTTCAAAGTCCCTAAATCCTTCATCTTAAAACATTTACCGAGATAAGTTTTGAAGTTCAGCAATGCTTCCTGATCATTCCCGGCAATAATCATATCATCCACATAAATAAGAACGTTCAGCTGGATATTTTTCCTAGTCAAAGTAAACAGGGAAAAATCAGAGTAAGATTGCTTAAACCCATAAGCTTTCAAAGACGTGGCCAATTTTGCAAACCAACACCTAGGCGCCTGCTTCAAACCATATAATGATTTTTTCATTCTGCACACCAGATTAGAATTTCTTTCCTGAAAACCCGGAGGGATTTTCATATACACTTCTTCCTCCAAATCTCCATGCAAAAATGCATTGTGAACGTCCATCTGATGAATTTCCCATTTTTTCACAGCGGCAATGGCCAGGAAAGTACGTACTGTGGTCATTTTTGCTACTGGAGCAAAAGTTTCATTATAATCAATTCCTTCCACCTGATGATGGCCAAATATCACTAATCTTGCCTTCAAACGCTGCAACTTTCCCTGCTCATCATATTTTTCTGTATACACCCACTTACTTCCCAAGGCCTTCTTGCCTGGAGGAAGAGGTTGCAATTTCCATGTGCCTTGATCCTCCAGAGCTTTTATTTCAGCTCCCATGGCTTTACGCCACCCTGCATGCTTCATAGCTTCTTTAAATGACTTAGGAGGATTCCCTGCAGTTATAGCGGCTAGAAATCTACGATGTTTATCAGAAAACTTTTCACAACTAACGTAATGTGTAATAGGATAGGGAGTACCTGAGGACGATGATGAAGAAGGTGCCCGAGCAGATGAACTTTTCTTTTTCACTATAGTATGAGTCACATAGTCCTGCAATCTTGTATTTGGGAGTTTGGTACGTTGACCCCTTCCCAACACTTGACCACCACTCTCCACACCATCATTACACCTCCGCCCTTGTGGGGGCGCCCCACAAGTCTCCGGAATATTCGACAGGCCGTGATCACTCACGCCAGGCAACTCACGAACCATAGGGTGGGAGCTGGCATCGGGTGCCACCCCCACATCCGGCGCCCCACCCCCCGTGGCATCATGTCCCCCTTCATCCGTCACGGGAACCACAACACGAGGGATAGGAAGCTCCTCCTCACAATACTCGAGATCCACAACATTGTCATTCGAAACCATTAATGGGTCAGACACATTAAATGGGAATTTGTGTTCAATAAATTTCACATCTCGGGAGACAAAATATTTCTTGGTGTCTAAGTCATATAATTTTCATCCTTTCTGAGTGTAGGAATAGCCAACAAAGACACATCTACGACTCCTACTGGCAAACTTATCACCACCATGATATAAATTTTATGCATAACACAAACAACCAAAAATACGGATATCTGTCATCATAGGGGGTTTCCCAAACAAACTTTATGACAGATGGAGTTCTGTTAATTAAATGACAGGCTGCCTGGACACAATCCCCCCAAAATCTTAAAGGCAGATTAGCCTGAAATCTCAAAGCACGAGCAACATTTAAAATATGCCTATGTTTCCGTTCAACCCTGCCATTCTGTTGGGAAGTTTTCACACATGAAGTTTGAAAGATGATTCCTTGTTGCACAAAATAATGTTTCAGACAATTGAATTCAGTGCCATTATCACTGCGTATGCATTTTATTGTTTGATTAAATTGTCTGTCAACCAAAGCCACAAAGTGCAGAAACATAGTTTCAACCTCCAATTTATTATATAATAAATAGTTCCAAACAGAGCGGGAAAAATCATCTACTATAGTTAAAAAATAAGAGGCACCGCATGAAGACTTTGTACGGTATGGACCCCATAAATCACAATGAACTAACTCAAAAATGCGACTGGCTCTACTATCACTGTTATGAAAACTAGTTCTACGTTGATGTGCTCGGAAACATATATCGCAACCATCTTTATTGCAACTACTAATGCTAGATTGACTCACACAAGGTAAATGCCTCAAAACTTTCTCCGAAGGGTGACCCAAACGCTTATGCCAGATGTCTATCGAAGCAACGGCATCCACAGCCATTATTTGGACCTTAGGAACACCTCGGAAAAAGAAAAGTCCATCGACCTGCTCACCCGCTCCAATCAGCGTCCTCGTCGAGCGGTCCTGTAATACACAAAGCGTTTTAGTGAATTGAACAATGCAGTTTGCAGAATCTAACAACTGCGGTATGGAAATTAGATTACAATCAAGATTAGGCACATATAAAACATTCTGAATTTTTAGATTGCCAGGAAGAATCACATCTCCCTCATGAGTAGCCTCTGCTGAACTACCATCTGGCAAACCCACGGGACATCCACTAATTTTCCTAGTAGTGGTGAAGTGCGAAAACGTGCCGGTTACATGATGAGTAGCACCCGTATCGAGTATCCACAAAGACTTACCATTCAGACGATCTTTGGGTTTAGGTAAGTTCACCAAATCCAAAAGATTTTGCCATTGTTCTGTTGTAATTCCAGCAAGTCCAGCACTTACTAGATTGCGCAGTTGAGAGGTGGAAGCACCCCCCCACCGCCGGGTTTCTCAGTCGAGCCACCTGCCACTGCCTTGTTGGCACGCGCAGACCCCGATCCGCGACCCCCACGGCCACGGCCAGACCGGCCTCCACGGGCAGCAGCACCTCCACGTTGGCCACGGGGCCGATCACCCCACCAATCAGGGTATCCAATGACCTGAAAGCAATTTGCAGCATCATGTCCCTCCCTGTGGCAGTGAGTACAGAGGAGAGGTTCACCAAAGTTTCAATCTTTAGAGCGAGAATCAACCTTGAACGCGAGAGCCTCACTCGGCGAGGGCAGCAAGGAGGCAGTCGGACCACGCAAGTGCTCTTCCTGTGCAACGTAGTGATAAGCGCGAGTGACCGTAGGTAAAGGGTCTTGCGCGAGAAGCGTCGAACGGAGCGGAGCATACATGTCATCTAAACCAATCAGAAACCGATGGAGGCGATCGTGGGCTCGTGATTGTTCAAAGAATTTTAGGACGGGGCAATTCGAGCCAGCCGTAGTACAAGTCGGAACCACCTCTTGGGAGGCGAGATCATCCCACAAGCGTTGGAGCCGACCATAGTAATTGACCAACGATTCGCCGGATTTTTGCTTGCATTCACTAATCTGGGATTTAAGTTGACAAATCCGAGTGCCATTAGAGACACAGAAGCGTTCCTTCAAGTGCTGCCACAGTTCATGGGCATCTTCAAAGCACGAGACCGACGAGCGAAGGTGAGGAGACAGTGTGTTTAGCAGCCACGACGAAAGCATCGATTGAACGGTGCTCCAGTCAGCAAGTCGGTCGGCAGTAGTTGGTTTAGGGACCGTGCCATCAAGAAAACCAAGCTTGCGCTTGGCATTAAGCGACATTCGAATCGCACGAGACCATTCGTCAAAGTTATCATCTTTGAGTTGAATGGGAGTAATGATATTACTTGGGTTGTCATTTGAACCCAGAAAGTATATGGGGTCAGGTTTCGAGGGGGTAGCATCAGTGTTTTCCGTCATGATGATGCTACGGGAGCCACGAGAATAAGTCCGAAGTGGAGGATCAATGGTGCGAGATTAACACCGAGCAGCCGATCGAGGAGGCTGCAGGTTGGGGTCGAATGCTGCCACGAAGAACTCGAAAAAAAACGAGTCTTGGATGAGATTCGGTTTTTCAGTTTGTGGTAGAGAGGATTTTCAGATTTTCGGCTCTTGATACCATGTCAAATTTAGTTCAGTTTCTGTCATCCTTCTCATTGATCATCAAATTATATTTATACAACCTAAGAGTCCTACGTCAATCTAGATTCAGAATAACAATCCTATTCCAAAAATATATCCAACCCAAACTAGAGTCCTAACAATGCTGAGATCACATATGCTGCGCAAGCAAGATCAAAGGATACCTGTAACATTATTTTCTCCACCATCTATAATCTCAGCAAGTAGAAAAGGGAGATATTAAAAATAAAAATTTGCTCATTTCTTTTTGTAATAGGAACATCCTTCTCATTTGGGTTTCTTTCCTGATCTGATGAAGGGCACTCCAGTGAAAGCATAGGCACTGATTTCTTTCCTGTTTGATCTGTATTCCACATATCAACAGGTGGTGGGTGAGACTCAGATACATGTGAGCATAGACTGCCAACTTGTTTGGTGGCGAAAGATATCTTTGTTGGATCTCCTCCAATCTCTTCAAACACAACGAGCACATAACCAGTCGGTTTCACCCATGAACGAGGTACATGGTACCTGTAACTCAGTTATTAATTTTCGGGTTCATAACTTCAGGTTTGAATGAAGAACTTTGGTTAGAAAGGGAAAAAAAGATCTCCTGATGCTTACAATTCTTGAGATGGTTTTCCACATTTCTTGAGACATTTGTTTGACTTATAAGGCCCTTTGTAATTACAATAGTCAGTACAACCACTGTCTGGCGAGCTCAAAGCTGGCCAATACCGTCCGATGCTCTGCCCATTCACCCAAGCCTCGCCTTTCCCCATCCCCGTAAAATCTAGAGCAAGTGGGTCATTCCCATCAGGAGCATCAAACAGCGTCTGAGAAGCAAATCTTTACAGGATCAGCATCCCATAACTACTAAAATTTACATAATTAAGAGGCAAGCACAATTCACAACTATCTGCTTCTTCTTTAGCTTCAAAAACATTCATCAACTTAAATGTATATATTAGCACTTTTATCAACAAGCAGTCAGGTTAAGAAATGCATGCATGCCTAGAACAAAGAATGAGAGAAATGTTTTGAAGGGTGTTAGCACTAAGTTATTGCTCTCAAAGATGAACATTCAAACTGCGAGAATTTGAGCTTACCGTGTACCATGTTAGAGGCTAATTCTTAGGGAAAAAAGATGAGTCCCAAAGGGAGGAACTTCCGCTGGATAGATCTAAGTCCTCGCCTTTCAGTCCAATCTGCAGTTTTACATAAAGGGGAAAAAATTGATTCAAACTACTTAGACATTAACAATCCATAGACAAAACTATAGGGGAGATGTCTACAACAGGTGTCCCATCCTTTGTCTTTGCAGCTATGTTTTTTTCTTTCCCTTTGTCCAAAACAGGTCTCACTTATAAGCTCAGTGCTTCACAACTAAATGGACGATTTCATACCCAAGCACCCGTCAAAAGTTAATACAGCAAACCTACACAACGATAAGAAACAAAAATAACTCGAAGATTTTTTTTTTTTTAAAAAAAGAGGACCTGATATGTCCATGGCTGTGAAGAGAGATCAAGAATAAGGCCACCGTTAGAGCTTATCAGCGATACAGGACCAGTAACACCAGCACCCGCCAATTCAAAAAATGCTCCATAATTCTACAAAAATATATGTAATACCTAGTAAATTTTTGACATATACTATAAATATATTCGGCTGTATGCAGATGTTTTACATAGTATTAGACTATTAGTTACTGACCGCAAGTCCCACTGTCAAGCTTAAGAGGTCAACTGTGTTCTTTCCCGTGTTAAGTGTCGCAGGAATGTCCACTGAAATCTTATGGTTTCCTGTTGGAGCAAATCTGGTAGCTGCCTGCCTGCCTCAGCACCAGAAAACAACGCAATGTTATAAGAAGAAGATGCAGAAATCTGAAGGACGGCTAAAGAAAATGTAGACATCTAGATGTGCTTTCCAATTACACGATATCATATGGCCTCTCAATAAAATAAACAAGCTCCTTTCACATCATCTTGAATGGTGGTTATAAAAAGCTATAATCTCTACCTATAAGCTTCCCGTTGATGAAAGCATGAAGGCCATGACCGAGTGATTCCACATGAAGAACAGTCTGAGATTCACCATCTTTGATAATGATGCTGCAATACATCAAAAAGTTAAATATTTCAAAGGCATCCAAAGAAACTCAACAACGGTGACAAGGATGATATGCCGACTGATGATGATTGAATAGGTGGTGTAAGACCAAACAACTTGAATACAGTACCTTGATGAATACCACAAGTAATCACTTTTGTCAGCTGTAGTATTTATTTGCTCCAGTAGGCCTGGTTTTACAAGCGTTTTCGTCTTTGATATGCCTACTGGTTCCCTAAACCAACTTCACGTTGATGCAATGTCTCCAGAAGAATCAAGGTTATATTTCAGAGACTGAGGGATGAATTTTGGAAGCATTGCCATAGAATTAATCTGTAAAAAATATAGTTTCCATCAACTGTTATGTTTCTACTTGAAAACGGAGTAGGAAACTAAGAACTAAACATATAGTAGCTTGGAAAATTTGACAAAATTTTGAAGCCAAAAGATAAATTATTGCTAACAACCAATCAGGAGAGATGCTTTCTTGGAACACCGAATCTGTACTTAGTATTTCGAAACAGCTACGCCAAATGGCACATGCCATGTTTAAAATCTTCTCAAGTTCACTTTTTGTAAATTTCAAGAACACAGACAACTTTAGTTACAATTTCCTACTGATTGAACTTTTAATAAACATGTCTATTAACAATCTTTTGTTTTTCCCTTTTAATTACACTCATCCAATAAAAATATAAGAGTCATGCCTTTCAATTAATTTTAATTTGTCTCTCTGTTAAGTACATCATTAGATAGTTCAATCTCCTAATTTGATGAGAGGACTAATCTAAACCTAGAATGAGAAATTTAACTTAAGGACTCAAAAAAAAATCTAGTCTAATAGAACCTTTGTAATTTTATTTCCTTTTTCTCTTGGTTAATTTTTTTTTTTATGAATTACATTTTTCCCTTGAGTTGCTTAAGTTTTTTTTGATATCATTATTTCTTTCTGCAAGTCATCAGTATTATAATTAACCCTCTATTTCCTTCTTTAATGCTATTGTTATCAATCACAAGCCCATATTAGATTCCATGCTTAAAATAGTTAATCCTACACATCGTACACTCATGCTCTGAGTGGAATAGAAAAGCAGTTTCATTACTACATGCAAAGTGGTGAGAATCCTCATTTCTACTTTTTGAAGGGATCCTCTAAATAAAAGTTGTGCCTTTTCATTCTCAAATGATTAGAACTAGTAAAAAGATTATTTTTTTGGGGGAGGAACGAGTAAAAAGATATTTATGAGAAATAACACACCATTGCAGTATTTAGCACCACATTTTTGCAATCAGGCAAGATGCTCACAGACCATGCAGGTAACTGATATGAGTTGCCATTGAATTTCACAGTTGCATCACATTGGCCAGGAATCCAGCACATAATCCTGATTCTGTTTTGTACATTGCAGCCTGAAAGATGGAATCTTTTAGGAACTGTAACTATGAAGTGTCTTCAGAACTCCAAAGACACGAGAATGTGTTCAACTAGGAAGCTTAGAACTGCAAAAACAGTAATCTTAAAACTAACAACATGACCACATTTCAATGGTACGACAGTGCTCATAAAATCTCTTACAACGAGCAAAAACTCCTGGTTATATATATAATAAATGCCATAACTTTAGACCTAAATTATGGTTAACTAACTCAAAAGATATAAATAGAAAGGGTTTTGCCTGCAAAAGAATGCTAGCTAGTATAATGATTTGGTGATACTTTACTTCTGGTATTGTTTTTTTCTAAAAGTAGATCTTTCTGAAGTATGCCATGGAACAAGTTTTCATACTGCTCCTGTTTGAAACTGAGCTCTAACAAACCAGATAATTCCAGGTAGATTTGACAGTCTTCTTTAGCTTTCTCTCCATGATTACAGTAAATCATCAAGCTTCTAGTAACATATAGGAGATAGCTAAAGCGTAAGAAGTCTATCATTGTACAAACATAAAAAAGATACCACAGATTGCTATAAAATCAGAAATTATGGAACATACCTCCAAATTTGGTCCTAGAGAAGAGTATGTGGGACCAGTTGCCACCAATGCTGCCTCACAAAGCTTTATTGACTTGTGTACATCTTTGAGGTGGCCCCATTTTGGCTGCCTGACAATACCTAGATTTTATTTAAGAAAAAGAAATATAAAGACGTCACAAGAAACTTTCAGATGAATTAATGATGCTCCATAATCATGTATATATATATATTGCTCAACTTGAATTGGTTTTTAGGAAGTTATAGTTTTGCAGGGGCAGTAGCAGTTCTTCTACATTAACATGGATTGACTCGAATAATAAACTCTATTATCAAAGACATTCTGAGCATACCGTACTCATCAATTGGAGCATCATAATCATAAGTTGTAGTGATAAATGGTCCACCAGAAGTGTGGTCAAAGTTGGTTCCTCCATGGTACTGTTTGGTACAAAGGAGGCATATCAGTTCAGATTTCAGTATATTGTCTCATAGAACAGCGGAGTTCAATTATAATCATTAAAATATAATCAGAATTAGAGTACTAGTACTACCATGTAATAGTTCTGCATTGTACCCCCTCTTTGGTAAAAGCGCGCCACTGCAAAAGCTAGATCTTCAACAGGTCGATATGGTATAGGACTGCCAAAGGCAGAAAACCTAACACCCAAGAAAAACTTGGCAATTAAAAGCTGGAAAGAGTGTATTGAATGAGGAATTCAAAAAGAGAGGGTGAATAATAGATGTTTTATGTATTTTTTAAGCATGTAATTAGATATTATTCAAGTTACTTGCAGAGAAAAATAAACAAAAATGATACATTTGGTTCAAAAAATGAGACCGGCTCGTGAAACTCACCATCCACTCCAATTCTCAGTCCATAGTTTTGGCTTTTGATTGGAATTTGGCGTAAATTGGTCACAGTAAAATCCATTACATGTATTAATCTGTATGTAACAACGATTACAGAAACAATAAAATAAGATCAGAGAACTGTTTTCTCCTATGACGAATAAGAGATTCCAACTTTCATAGCAAACGTCAGAGATTCCGGCTTACAATGGGATCAGGAGCATCTGCTTGCTGACACATAACCCATGGTACTCCAGTATCCAAAGACACAGCCATGTTTGCTGCCCACTTAATGTAAGATTTTGCAGCTGACCCATATGCTGAATCAATATTACCATACTCATTTTCAATCTGTTATTAGCAAAACAATTTACTATTACCAACTATGTATCAACATCAACAAATGCTCATAATTGACCCATGTCATCAGAATTTTAAATAGTCCAAGAAAGACAGATAAGTATTATAAATTGAATATGGTTAGGAATTAGATACATGCTCAACTACCAAAGATTTTTCAACCTAATCATAATGAAGTTTTATATCAAAGAACTAACCTGGGACAAGATTATGGGTCCTCCTTGTGAGCCATATAGGTTGTTTTCCTTCATCAAATCCACAATGTAGGCCGTGAATCGCTGCATTTCTTCCTGTATCATAATACACAAATTATTTCAGCAACAACTTATTCTAATTCTTATTTCACTTTTTCCAAAGAAAATAAAATAAAAAAAATTGTGTGAAAATATCTAACAGCAGTAAACACATGATTTTGTCATAAATCCTATCATAATAGTAAATGTCGTCATTATTATTGTTAGCCCTTAAGACTGCATGTATCAAAACCGAAAAATCTTATAAACGCGAAATAACAAGGGAAAAGAGGAGGACCTTGAACGGCTCATTCTCGGTCCGAAATTTAATTCCCGGAATAAAATGCAGCCATACAGGAAACCCACTGCATTAGTAACATATAATCATCAAAAGTTCCAGAAAACTACATCATGACAAAAATGTTACATTATTAAACTTAGCACTATAATCAGCAAATTTTAAAAGAGAGATTGTAATTGTAAAATTGTAATTACCCATAATTCCATTCAGCGCAAACATAAGGACCAATCCGAAGATGAACATAAAGCCCAGCTTCCCCAACCAATTTGACAAACTTCACTAAATCTTTTCTACCAGAAAAATCATACTGCATTCATTACCAAAAATGGGGTTAACTATTAAATACTCCTCTTTGTGTCAAAGTCATTACTTTACTACCTAATAAGTACATAACTTCATTAATTGAAGTTACTTAGATTATAAAATACCATAAACCCAATAAAAATTCTTCATTACTATATTATTGAATCAAAGTACAACACTAAATTAAAAAGAAAAAGTAAAATAAAAACCTGTCCTTGAACTGGCTCATGCAAATCCCAGAAAATATAAGTCTCAATTATATCTAATCCTCCATCCTTCGATTTTTAAATGAGGTCCGGCCACATCTGTATACAACAATATTAATTAAAAAGATAGTATAAGTATAACCAATACTCCCATTCTCTTTTGTTGTTCCTGGTTCGCTTTTTCTGTGTCGACAAGATTTCAACTAGGAATATTACAAAACGATCAAATGAGTATATAAAATTAAACTAACCACCTACAAAAAGAATTTTTTCAATGAATAATGTCAAATGGAATATTAATTTCTCCTATGCACTGAACTTTAAATTAATTCCACGGATACCGTCCACGTAGGACAGCACATGCGAAATTTTATTTTCAGCAAAGCAAACTGTTAAGATTAGGAGTATATTCTTCAGCATATTATCTTCCATATTAGGATAATATCTTCTTGCCATTCTTGTAATTATATTTTCCTCTTTGTAAGTATCTTTATGGGCTTTGTACGTATACTTAGGTTGTATATATTCTTCACAAGTCTAATGCAATAACAAAAATCTTTCCCATAGTCTTGTCATGGTAATCAGAGCCAAAAGAACTTCCTGAAATTATTTTTTTTCGGCCATCTCTACAGTCGTCTTGACTGTTTTTTGAGGTATTTCGGCCATGGCTCCCGACCCCGACTCCAACACACCATTATCTGGATGCTTCCAGCCCTTATTTTCTTGGTCCTCAAGACCGACCCGGGGATTTTATTACTCCGGTTCGCCTTCAACTTGATAATTATGACGCATGGTCGTACTCCATACGCGTTGCTCTCACTTCACGCCGCAAGTTCGGGTTTCTTGATGGTTCCATTGTTGACTACAAACCTCCTTGCACCAGTGATGACTGGCTCACCATTCATTGTATGTTGGTTTCTTGGCTTCTAAACACCATTACACCAGAGGTACGTTCCATGTTATCTAATTATGATAATGCCAAATTATTATGGGATGACTTGAAAGAACGCTTTTCCATTGTTAATGGACCTCGTATCCAACAATTAAAGGCGGATATTAATCGCTGTGAACAATCTAAAACAATGACCATTGCTGTTTATTTTAGCAAATTAAAAGTTCTCTGGGATGAATTAGACAACTATGAACCCTTACTTTCTTGTCATTGTGGAAAATGCACCTGTAAGTTGGGCAATGCTCATGAACAACGTCGCGACGGTGATCGCCTTCACAAATTCTTGCTCGGCTTGTACTCAGATTATTATGGGCAAGTACGTTCTAATCTTCTATCTCAAGACCCTCTTCCTACCCTCAATCGGGCCTATCAACAACTCACCCAAGAAGAAAGGGTGCGTAGTATTTCTCATTCCAAAGATGAGAGACCGGATGTGGTTGGCTTTGCGGTGCGCCATGAAACTCTCACCCCTCCTCTTACTGTGAAGACCGACGACGTCGATCGCCTTTCTCTTGTTTGTTCCTACTGTCACAAGAATGGACATGAGGAAGAAGTTTGTTTTGTTAAGCATGGTAAGCCCGAATGGTGGTACCAACGTTACGGCAAGCGTAACTCTCGTGCTAATAAGGGTCCTGTTGTCCCATCTTCTTCCAGCACTGCAGCTCGCGGGCCCATATGAGCCAATGCTGCCCAGTTTGCAACACCCTCACAGTCAGCATCCCATGATGCCCAGCAACCCATAGTGCCCCATTTTAGTGCCTCTCAATGGCAAGCTTTGGTTGCCGCTTTCGGTAATCCTCAACCTCCGTCATCTCGTCTCTCGGGTATGTCTTCTCATATTCCTTGGATTATAGATACTGGCAGTGGCGGAGCCACGTTGTGTCCTGGTGGGTCACGTGACCCACCATTATTTTTTTTTAAAATGGAGCAGTTTAAAAAAAAAAAAAAAAAAAGCAAAAAGCACGCTGACTGCTAACACGCTAATCTATCCTCTGTCCCCTCTCTCTCTCCCTTGTCCCCTCTCTCTAAAGAGTCTGAATCTCTCTCCTCTCTTTCACTTCTCCTCTCTCTCTCTCCTTTCATCTCTATTCATAATTAGTTTCAGATCGGATCTCAGGCAAATGACACCATTGCAAGTTTTCTTTCCTTCGTGAATATATACAACGTTGTCTACTTGTTGCTGCAACACTGGAAACTATGTTTCATGTTGGATTGTTGTTCTAACCCTAATTTGTCTGATCCTACGGCTGGGAGTGAGAGTGACAACGAGAAAGAGAAGCCATTGAAGCGCAAGGAGAGAGAAAAGAAGGTTTCACTCACTTCTTCCCCTAATTGTAATTTCTAGGGTTTTCGGATAATTAATTGGTTAATTAGTTGTTTAATTGATTGGATTATGTAATTTAGGGTAAAGGATTGACGAAGAAGACGAAAACGATGTCGGATGATGAAGAGAAGCTTCTGTATGTTCATGTTCGTGCACGGTTTGCGAGCAAGAATAAGGGATATGTTCACTAGACCCTTCAGGAAGAAGGGTGCTATCCCAATTCTCCTCAGGTTCTTTCATTTTTTCTCTTTTTCATAACCTTAATTTCCACGAATAATTCTTATTTTTTTTAGTTTTACTGCCTGAAACCCTTGTTTTAGGATTTTTAGAATTGGATCTATCAATTATCATGTGAAGTTTTCGGAGAGGCCATGAATGAGCCTTTGGTTTTATGTGTTTTATGTGCTGGTGGAATTAGTTGGAGATGGATAGGATTCCCTCTAATGTGAAATTATTTGGTATATATGCATAATGGCTAATACGTTGATATGAGATTAAATTTGCATTGTTTAAGTGGGTTTAGGGTTTAATTGGTTAATTAGTAGTTTTTTTAAAAAAAATTCATGGATTATCCGTTATGGGTGTGCGTATCCGAACCCGTACCCGTATATGAACCCCCTGTATCCGTCTTTGTGCAACCTAGTCGGTAGTGACCCACCATTCATAAATTCCTGGATCCGCCACTGGATACTGGTTGTTCTCACCATGTTACGGGCACTTTCTCTTGTCTCTTTGACGTTGTGGATGTTACTCCATGTCCGGTGGGTCTTCCTGATGGTCAATCTGTTCTCGCTACTAAGCAAGGCTGTGTTCGTCTTATAGAGACTATTACTCTTCCCCATGTTCTATTTGTGCCAAAACTTAATTGCAATTTAATTTCGGTGTCACAACTAAATGATGATTTGAACTCTTTTGTTCAATTTAATTCTAACTTGTGTGTTATTCAGGACCTACACTCGAGGGAGACGATTGGAACGGGTGAGAGACGGGATGGACTGTATTATCTTCGGCAAGGCTCTACGGTTCAAGTAGTTTCTGTTGATAGCTCATCGTCATTGGATCTTTGGCACAGTCGCTTGGGTCATCCTTCCGAAAGAGTGGTTAAGTTGCTTCCTTTTCTAAATAAATGTCGTGCTCATTTAAAACAAGGTTCTGAGATTTGTCATCGAGCTAAACACTCTAGGGATAGTTTTCCTACTAGTGACAATAACGCTTCTAGTATTTTTTATTTGATACACTATGACTTGTGGGGTCCTTATAATACCCCCTCCTCTTGTGGAGCTCGATATTTTTTGACTATTGTGGATGATTTTTCCCGTGTTGTGTGGGTTTATTTGTTGGTTGATAAAACTGAAGTGTTTAAGATGTTTATGTCGTTTATTGCCATGGTGCGACGTCAATTTTCAAAACATTTAAAAGTTGTTCATAGTGACAATGGTACCGAGTTTAACTGCTTACATGACTATTTTGTGGCAAATGGCATATTATTTCTTTCCTCATGTGTGGGTACACCTCAGCAAAATGGTCGTGTTGAACGCAAACACCAACATATCTTGAATGTAGCTAGGGCTTTACGTTTTGAGGGTGGTTTGCCAATTTGCTTTTGGGGTGAGTGTATTCTTGCTGCAGCTCACCTTATTAATCGCACTCCTTCTACTCTTCTCCATGGTATTACTCCTATTGAATGTCTGTTCAGTAAAGCCCCCACCTTTACTGAATTACGTGTTTTTGGGTCTCTTTGCTATGCGCATAACCAACGGGCAAAAGGTGATAAGTTTGCTAGTAGGAGTCGGAAATGTGTTTTCTTGGGGTATCCTTTTGGAATGAAAGGCTGGCAATTTTTGATTTAGAGACAAAGGAATTTTTTGTGTCTCGGGATGTGAAGTTTTATGAGAAAGTCTTTCCATATTTGAATGATACGGACACTAACTTTGATCCTTCATTTGAGACCATGAGTGATGCATACATTAGTGATTTTTGTGCTGATCCTCCTTCTTTTGCGTCTCCTACTCCCCTTCCTACCGATACTTCATTGCTCGTCGCCATCGATATCTCGGCTCCAGTTCCGGATCCTATGCCTGCTGCCACTGATACTTCATTGCCTGCACCAATGCCCACTACTCTATCTCATGATCCTATTGTGCCCTCGGATTCTCAGCTAGGTCGCGGTTGTCGTACTAAAACTCCATCTGTCAAGCTTCGTGATTTTGTCACTCATACAGTCATTTCCCGTTCATCTCCTCCTTCACCCGGTTCCGAATCTACTTCTCCCTCAGGTACTCCTTTTCCTATTGCACACTATATTAGTTGTGATAAATTTACTATGCCACACCGAAATTTTCTTGCAGCCATCACTGCAGGTCATGAGCCTAAATCTTTTAAGGAGGCTGTTAGGGATCATGGTTGGCGGGAGGCAATGCAGTCTGAAATTCATGCCTTAGAGAAGAATGGAACTTGGAGTATGGAGAAACTTCCCCTAGGGAAGAAAGCTCTTAGGAGCAAATGGGTGTATAAAATCAAGTATCATTCTAATGGCAGTATTGAACGCTTGAAAGCTCGTTTAGTGGTTTTCGGTCATCATCAAGTAGAAGGTCTCGACTACAATGAAACTTTTGCTCCTGTGGCCAAAATGGTTACTGTTCGGGCTTTTCTTGCTATTGCAGCTTCCAAGAATTGGGAACTTCATCAGATGGATGTTCATAATGCCTTCTTGCATGGTGATCTTGATGAAGAGGTATATATGAAACTCCCTCCTGGTTTTCATTCTGATAATACTGACTTGGTTTGTCGTTTGCGAAAATCCTTGTATGGCCTCAAGCAGGCTCCTCGGTGCTGGTTTGCTAAACTTGTTACTGCTTTGAAGGCCTATGGGTTTCTTCAATCCTACTCATATTATTCTCTCTTCACATACACTAAAGGGAATGTGCAACTCAATGTCTTAGTATACGTGGATGATTTGATTATCTCTGGGAATGATCATACCACTTTAGCTGCATTTAAAGCTTACTTGAGCACTTGCTTTCACATGAAGGATCTGGGTGTCCTCAAATATTTCCTTGGAATTGAAGTTGCGCGTAGCTCCTCCGGCTTATTTTTGTGTCAACGCAAGTATGCTCTCGATATTATTTCTGAGGCTGGTCTATTAGGTGCTAAGCCATCTTTGTTCCCGATCGAGCAAAACCATAATCTTAGGTCTGCTACTGGGGCTCTCATTTCCGATCCTGAATCCTATCGCCGTCTTGTTGGGCGCCTCGTATACCTAGCGGTGACACGCCCGGATTTGGCTTACTCAGTCCATATTCTATCCCAATTTCTTCATGCTCCAAGACAGGAGCACTGGGATGCGGCTCTTCGTGTTGTTCGATATTTGAAGCATCGTCCCGGACAGGGTATTCTTCTTCGCTCAGATAGTGAGCTTACTTTACAAGGATGGTGTGATTCTGATTGGGCAGCATGCCCTCTTACTCGACGATCTCTCACGGGTTGGCTTGTGTTTTTGGGGAACTCTCCTATATCTTGGAACGAAAAAACAACACACTGTTGCTAAGTCTTCCGCTGAAGCTGAATATCGTTCTATGGCTGCTATCACATGCGAGCTTAAATGGTTGAAAGGGTTGTTACTGAGTTTGGGTGTCCAACACCCTAAAGCTATTCCTCTTTTCTGTGATAGTCAGTCAGCCCTTCATATCGCTCAGAACCCTGTTTTTCATGAACGCACTAAGCACATAGAGGTTGATTGTCATTTTATTCGTGATGCTATCCAGGAAGGTCTTCTTTCCCCTTCTTGTGTTCCCACTACGGTTCAGTTGGCCGACATATTCACCAAAGCTTTGGGCAAGAAACAGTTCGAATTTCTCCTATCCAAGTTGGGCATTGTGATTTGCATGCGCCAACTTGAGGGGGGCTGTTAAGATTAGGAGTATATTCTTCAGCATATTATCTTCCATATTAGGATAATATCTTCTTGCCATTCTTGTAATTATATTTTCCTCTTTGTAAGTATCTTTATGGGCTTTGTACGTATACTTAGGTTGTATATATTCTTCACAAGTCTAATGCAATAACAAAAATCTTTCCCATAGTCTTGTCACAAACTGCTACTTAGAGTAGCGGTTAACTTTAAGTTAAGCCGCTACTCAAGGTAGCGGTTTACGAGGTAAAACCGCTACTCAGAGTAGCGGTTTATATGCGTGCCTTATAACTTGTCATAAGGACACAACATTACCGCTGTTTGAAGTAGCGGTCAACTTCGGTGTAACATTATTGGTGTTAAAAAATCAACATGCGTGCCTTATACTTGGAGTAGCAGTTTTATTAAAAAATCAAAATTCTGGCGTGCTGTCCTACGTGGACGGTTTCCATGGAATTAATTTAAAGTTCAGCGCATAGGAGGAATTAATACTGCTTTTGACATTATTTATGGAAAAAATTCCCTACAAAAAAAGAATCAATAAATTTTTATAACATAAAAAACCAAAAAAATTCGTGTATCAGACCTCGGGAGTGCTGCGAGGGTAATGAATAGAGCCAGAGACAAGAACACGACGTTTGCCATCAATGACTAAAGCTCGATGATCATACGTCAAATTATTCACAGCAAACGACGTCGTTGTAACAACACCAAGAAAAACCACCATTAACAACAACATTATTCTCTTACCCATTATCATGTTCAAACAAAAACAACAAAACTCCACTTTTTTTTTTTTATAAAGTTACTTCATTTTATGTTTTCGTCAAATTTAAAGCAAAAAACTTGAAATAAAATCGTGGAGTGTTTTAGCCGCTTTGTTTAGCAAAACCCAGAAAAAAAGAGAAAGAGAGAATCTAAAAATGTGAAGAAAAAGCTTTGACGAAGAAAAATTCTCCACGATGCGTCACCTTTTTTTTTTCTCTCTCTTATATTTTTTTCCCTCTGATGAAATTATTTCTATAATGTGGGTTGTGGATTGAGTAGATATATAAGGAAAATATCTGTTTAATGTTTATAATATTACGAGATAATGATGATAAAAATAAAATGGAGATAAAAGAGACGTATATGAGTTTTGTAGGTGTTGAAGAAAGGAATAATGGTGATGGGTGCGAGTCATAGAAATTCAACTGCTGCACTTTGTGTGTTTTATGGAAGAGGTGAGTGAGTGAGTGGGGACTACTGGACTAGGGAGTGTTATTAAGATTTTAAGAGTGAGTTGGAGAAGTGAAACACACAGCCAAACATGCATAAGGCATTTATCAAGTGATTCAAGGTAGGTACACGTTAACGTGGAATGGTCCCGCCAATGTAAGGCAGAGCTTTATAAAACGCGTATATGGGTCGATGACGAAGCTAATTCCATCCCTTTAAGGGTGCGTTTTCTTCACCTGAAAAACCTAAACTCATTTGAACTAAATTTATTAGACTTGATTGACCCTTATTGGAACTTATTTCAAGTGTTATATTAGATCTGATCAAAACTTATTGGACCTGAAACTTATTTTTTAAGTTGAGGAAAACACACCCTAATTTGATTCGAATTACTGGACTCGAGACTCGATTTAGACTAGAAAATAAAGATTTAGTTTGAAATTAACATGGAATTTGATACAATTACTCAAACCTAACCCAAATCTGCTAGACTTGAAATAAAACATGTATGACTAGAAAACTGGAACTTTATTATTATTATCATTAGTATTACTCCATTATTATTAATAGAAAAAATTTCAACGAACTATTTTTTATAAAAAAGAATTCAAAAAACTACCTTTTCTTTTTTTTCAAAAAACTACCTTAAACACAACAAATTCTTTTCAAAATACTACGAGATGATGATTACCATTAAATTTGACCGTTTATTCTGATATTGACTTGTATGTGGTAGTCAGTAGTCACGTAATGTACCTTCGCCCAACCATTTGTAAAGCCACTACAAGGTTTTTTTTATAGTTGGTATTTGTGGATTCATCGAACAAATCTGTCCAATTCGAGCTTCAAATGGTGTTGAAAAAGGTCACGTGATGACCACGAGTAAGTCAATGGCAGAATTAAACGGTCAAACTAAACGAAACACGTGATCTAGTAGTATTTTGAAAGAGATTTGTTATAGAGCTAGTTTTTTGAAAGAAAACACTTTAAAAGGTAGTTTTCTGAATCCTGAATCTCTTAACAAAGTGATTGTAGCTGTAAAGCAAAGGAATTTGCTAGGAACGACCTTTCATCCGGAATTGACTGCTGACAGCAAATGGTAATTATTGGACATTTCTTTTATCAGTATATCTGTTTTTGCCTCATTTCTTTCAGTAAACTTATTGTTATTTGCAGGCATTTGTACTTCATAAAGATGGTTAATGACCCCAACCAGGAGACTGAGGCCGAGACCGAGAGCACAAGAGAAATGATAAAGCACTAGCAGCTTTGGTCCATTTGGCCACTATAGCAAGGACTTAAGTGCAATAAAAAAAATTGGAAGGGTGTCTGTTTAAAAAGGAGGAGTGTAAGAATAAAAGAAAAAGTGTACTGACATGTTGTGGGTTGAGTTGACATTTTAGAGGCGAAAAAGGTGGAAGTAGTACAAAGGTTTAATAAAAAAGATTGTCAACTATACGGAGCATTTTGGAGGCAGAAAAGATGGAACCTTGGGATTTTACCATTAATGAGGGAGAAGCAAAAAAAAAAAAAAAAAAAAAAAACTTAACCGAAGCCAAAAAAAATCCTCTGAATTGGAAGAAGCTTGGAGTAGTGAAATTTGAATGGCTGAGGGAGATGAATTCAGTACCCCAATTCGTGAACAAGTAACCTTTTATATAAAGTAGTGTAATTAAATTGTTTGGTGAACAAAACAAATACTAATAAATATGTTTACTGGGTAAATGAAAATACTATGCTGAAAATAATAAAAAAATTTACTGGATAAATGAGAAAGAAGATGCTGTAAAAATATGCTGAAAGTAATTGTTGTAATAAATATGTCTGTAATTGAAGAACCCTTAATGATAGAGTGGGAAAAAAATGGGTAAGTAATAAAAATTTAGCGCGCACACATCAGATGTGTTACATACATAGTAAAACTAAGTCCACTTGTTACTTAGTCTTCCACACAATATTCTTACAATAACTTACATAACCTTTTAAAATAACTTACACGTTTTCTACACAATTGGCTTTATACTCTACAATGTCATATAGGCGTCATAAACTACGAAACAAGTGTTTTATGCTAATATGTAAGTGTATAAGGATACACAACATGTGTCATAAAAGTAAAACTTTTATAGTGGGATAACAGACACGTGTATTACAAAACAAAACAAGTATCTTAATTTGGAAAGCAAGTGTTTTTTTTATAATATATTAGTGTTTTGCGTACAAAACATGCATCCAATTAAATTCAAATCAATGTCATGGTATTGAATATACTTTGCTTTATAATGTCATATAATGTTATGTTATTATCTTAAGCTACTAAAAAAGTGTTTAATAAGTGTATTTCATGATATTATATAAGTTTATTGGGATCCAACTCTATAAATTTAGGATTAAAAATAAGTTGCTTTATTATATATACTAGGTTTTATACCCGTGCAAAAATGCACAGGAAGTATTATGTAGATATGTTTTGGTACATTTTTTCATTAAATCAAACAGTACAGAATCTGAAACGTTGAAATGGTGCAATTCATGTAAACAAAAGATCAATTCACGAACAATAGGAATGGATCCAATCAGATTAAATAAATAACATAGAAATTAGACTATGAATGACAATGTAACAAAATAAATGAAATATTCAAGTAAATTAATATAATGACTCATGAGTATTGATTACATATTTTAAAATACTTCATTGTACACTATGTTAGTGGTTACACACTTATACTCGAGATCCCGTGATCTTTATCACAAATTAAAATTTTCAATCCCCTTTTGCTAGTAACTATTGATATGGCCAACTGAGCTAAAATCACGGTATCAAATTTTATAAATAATTAATGAAATATTATATAGATAAAAGTAATGGCATATCTAATAGTTTCGACTATGTATTAAATATAAATTTTTATCCACTTCGGTTAAGAAAACAATATGACTCTTATTCCAATATAGCGCTTTAAGAAAGTTGTACATGCATGCGTGTTCTTTATAAATAAATAGCAATCTAATTTTTCCATTCAAAAATTTATATGCATTTCCTCTTTAATTTTTTTTATATACATTTAGTACATGGGCTAGATTATTATTATGTTATTAATTTGTTGTCCATAATATTTCATTAATAATTTATAAATATTAACACAACAATTTTGGGAAAATGTCAATCATAAAATCTTATAAAACAAAAATATCCCGTGCAATTTGCACTGATCCAAAACCTAGCCTTCTCACTTTCACCATTTGTATAATTTAGACCCTTTAGCCTAATATTATCAAGTATATTTTTAGGAAAGCCAAATATTGTTATTGTTAATTTCCAAACTTTGTTTCATGTAGCACAACCAATTTGTGTCTTTCTTTATAAGTGTCCACATGTTATAGTATTATATAGATAACTGTTTTATAGTGGCAAATAAGTGTTTCATGACACAAAACATGTGTTCTTGAAATTCATATAAGAGTAATGGGATTGAAAAAACTTGCTTTATTATGTGTACAAGTCTATTAGCCTACAAAGCAACTGTGTCATAATGGTAGATAAGTGTTTCATGATACAAAATAGGTGTTTCATGATACAAAACATGTGTTTCATTATACAAAACATGTGTTCTTCAAATTCATATCAGAGTAATGGGATTGGAAGAACTTGCTTTATTGTGTACGAGTCTATTAACCTACAAAGCAAGTGTTTCATAGTACTCTCTCCGTCCCATAATATAGTGCTTACTTCTCATTTTTCACGGGAATTAAGGAAAATGGAATGAGTGGTAGGATTTCCAAAAAAATATATTTAATGAAGTGCTTTTTTGATACTTTTGTATTGAAACTAGTTATTTATTCTCTTTTTCCTTTAAACAAAATCAAAAGGCAATAAATGTTCCTTGGAATGGTGTAAAGCAATAAATGGGGTCACATGTTTTGAGAGAAAAGTAGGGGTATTTTGGAAAGTTTGTGTAGAAATTAAGGATAATTTAGTCCAAATAAATTAACAAAAAAGAAAATAGGCACAACATTTTGGGACACAAAAAAAGGAATATGAGCACTATATTATGGGACGGAGGGAGTAGTATATAAGTGTTTCATGATACAAAACATGTGTTTCATGACACAAAACACGTGTTATATAAATTCATATCAGTGTAAGTAATGGGATTGAATAAAGTTGATTTATTATGTTATGTCTTTATTTACAGAACAAGTGTTTTTACATGTTTATAGGTTTTCCTGATACAAAACATGGGTTTTATAAATTCATATCAATGTAATGGGATTGAGCAAAACATGTGTTAGATTAATGGTAGTATATTTATGTTATTTTATAATGTCATTTAAGTGTTCCCATGATGTCCAACTAAGTGTCTTATAAAGTCACTCCCTGTCATAAACAGGTGTATAAACAGTTATAATTATTTTGTCACTTATAATTACTATTTGAGCCAAACACAAATATATTAGTGTCATTGATTTGAGTAAGGGCAAATTTTGATGTCATTTGAGCCAAACACAAATATATACTTAAAATAGATAGTAAGGTCATACATTATGATGTTTATAGCCACTCGAACACGATAGACAATATATTAGTGTCATTGATTTGAGTAAGGGCAAATGTTAATAACATTTGAGCCAAACACAAATATATACTTCAATTATATAGTAAGGTCATACATTATGATGTTTATAGCCACTCGAACACGATAGACAATGTATTAGTGTCATAAACAGATGTATAAATAGTCCTAAACATGCATCTAGAACACGATACACATTATATTAGTGTAATAAACAGGTGTATAAATAGTTGTAAACTGTTTATCGCCACTCAAACATCTTCCACTGAAGGCATGACATCCCGAGCCTGCAAACGATGTCTTCCTCCATAAGCAACATCAATACCCTAATTAACATTTAAACAAAAAATATTATATTCTAAACCATCAGGAGTCAACAACACCCTATTCTTAACGTCCACTCTTGTAAATAGCCAATAACAAAGGGTTCTAGGCAAACTTTTACCTTCGAGAAACAAAAGTCCACCAAAACCCATTTCCCTCACTAACTCCCGCTTCCTGTCATCAAATTAAAACTCCAATTCAAACATAATATGATTTTCCAACCTTTAAAACCCTAAAATCCATGTTTTGATAATTAAAATTCCAATTCAAACATAATAAGTAAATCTGAATTTTAATTTCTTCAATACATAAATTATATAATCTTAGATTCATAATTAAATCATCAAACTACAACTTTTAAACATAACCATATAATAACAAACCCTAAAAATACAAACTTTGCATTAAAATAAAAACTTGAAGAGGAAGAAATAACAACCAAACAAATTAAAGGAGGAGAGAGAAGGACGACTAGAGGAGGGAGGCGGCTGGCGGCGACTAGGCACGGCGGCAGCAGCGGTGGCATGGTGGCGGCAGTTCGAGAGAGAGAGAAAACCGGGTGGAGGAAGAAGAAAAAGAGGAGAGAGGGCCGAAATTTTTGGGGAGGAAGAGAGAGAAAATAAAATGTGCTTAATGTATGGGAACTTGGGGTTTTTAGGGGTTTATATAGGTTCCCTTTTTGGGAATTGGGCTTAGGAAAAGATGATTGGGCTAAAGGTATTATTTAATGTTTGATGATTTGGGTGGTTGGGTTCCTCATACCCAATTAAAAATTCTTTTTACAAACCCAAAAGCGTTTTAAGCTCTTCAAATATTTTTCAAAGCATGCCTAAATAAAATATTTGACTTCTTTAAATCATTAAATTAATTCTTTTGACTTTCAAATAGTCAACTTTTGAAGAAATAAATCGTTTAAATACTAAAATATACTTAATTATATATAAATATACATTAAAATATATTTATAAAATTCATAAATTTACGGGGGATTACATAGGGGCTGAATTCCAAATTTGAACATCAATAAATCATTCTTCACTCATTTATAACCAAAATTATACCTTTTACTTCGTGATTCTTCAACTACAGTGTCGGATTTTGCGATTCCACACTCTCATACACAAACTGCAATACAATTAACGAAAGCTATGTAATTACAACTCCATCCCGTAAAATAATAATAGTTGTATTTTGAAAATAGTTTTTTTATAACATCATACAGATAAGTATAATACAATATAGACAAGTATAACATAATTACATAATACAGACAAGTATATAACACGCTTAACCAATTTAAATACTCCAAGTTTATATGAGTCACACAACATCAAATTTAATTATTAGAGGAGAATCGAACATCAGTAGGCCGGGACTAATCCCAGTAACCACCTAATTCATTCAACATGGGTCGTCACCCTAATAAATTATGAATAATGGCCAATATCGTTTTGCAGAACGTCCTTAGTGTGCACACCCCTCACTAATCTAATGGGTATCCGCAACGCACACCAATAGTATTAGGAGGAAGACAATAAAGAGTTGTAACAGAATAAAATTAAGTACAGTTCATCACTTATGGAGGATCCAAGTCCACAGGATAATTCCCTCAATAGTAGATTATAATAGTTATGACACATCAAATATCACATTAAACACTACACATGAACATCTTTAGCTCAATAAATATTTTTCCCAACTTGATCACTTTATGGAATTATAATAATCAACGTCTATAATTCATAATAACCAATAGGTCCATCATTACAGCCTCATATATAGAGTCACAATGTCAACTTATAATATCATTCGTAACATCATTAATTCACCAGTTGTACCCATTAAATTACATTATCCATATTAGTATAGTTTTAATATGATGGTACGCTAGTTACATTAATAAGTCCAATAGAAAATAATCATACTAGTATATATATCATATGTAGAGAAAATAGTGCTAATAATAATAATCATATCTTTAGTCATACAAGTACTATTATATATATATATATATATATATATATATATATATATATATATATATATATATATATATATATATATATATATATATATATATATATCAAATTTAACATATAATCACATAGTTACATCTATTACACAAAGCACATAAAATTCCTAACGGGATTCTAAGTGTTGATGGACATTGTGAATTACCTCGAACATGTCCCAAGTATCGCAATATCAACTAAAAGTCGCCTTCTACGAAATTTCCGTCAACAACAAATAATATTACCTAAAGTTAGTCACTTGATATAATATCCCATAATAAAACTAAAGTTTAAAACTTCAACACTAATTATTAACCAAAGTCAAGTATTAGTCAAATCAAAATAAATACTTGAGAGATTTAAAACTAAAGGAAAAAAAACCATTAGAACTTTGGTACAGTACATCCCGTGACTTGCATACGAGTTAAGTATCTCACAAGGACTTGTACTCTTGTATTTTGTTCCGTTAAGGACCTGTACTAATTTTTTGTTCCGTTAAGGACTCCGAAAGTAACATCCATTACTTTTGCATCTAGAAAAATGGTTATACAACAATATAAAGTATAAAACAAAAGAAAAAAGATATAAGAGCAGCAAAAGTGGATAAATTGACAATTCAAAAGTAATTATCCTTCCATGAATTAGCATTTCTTCACCTGTTTTTTACAAAAAAATTATCCTAGTAATAGAAAGTATGTACTTCTCCTTCCAAAAAAAATTATCCTTCCATGAATTAGCATTTCTTCACCTGTTGCATTCATTCCCCCCAAAAAATGTTGCATTTATAGACTATTCTTCTAACAAAAAACCTGTAGTAATCAAGAGAAAGACAATCAACATGTTTAAAAGAGAGAAATTAAGAATGTTACAGTGATTAATTTGGATATTCACAAGTAAAAGAAATACCACTTGTATCAATATCATCAAGGTCAGGCACCAAAGATGGCTCCCCATCCATATCTAAATCAATAAAAACAGAGATTAATTTTTTTTCATCTAACAAATACCACTTGTATAATGTTTCTTTCAAGTACCAAATTCACAGAGTTTAAAACTTTACAATAACACACTAAATTATCTGGAAACAACTAATTACAACAATATATTTTCACTATTTCAGATTAATCATGCCCAATTAATAAATATAATTCTACAGATTTGAAAGGCCCCAATTTTGTTTTATTACAAACCCTAATTCTCACTAAAGTTGTAGAACACATACTGTAATCTCAAAAAAAAAATTATTTCAATCACATCAACAACCATGTGAACAACAGTATTAAGAATGTAGATTAAGGATTTCAAACAAATCCAAATAACAATTACACACAAAATTCGACGAAAACCAAAAAAACAATATAAAACAATTCAAAGAACAAAAAATTAAAGCCTACAGATTATTACCTTTGCCTTCAATAGTTCAATTGACTCTAACTACTAGATTCGCTCCCCAATATATACTCACTCCATGATGTTGTTCTCAGATTTCAATTGGCAGAAGATTTAGAAGTGAATGGCTTTTTCTATTGTTGAGGAAGGTGGATGAGATTAAAAAAAAAGAAGCAGCAAATTGACTTTTGGAGTCCACGGCACCAGCAAAGTAACTTTTAGAGTATGTAAATTTTTTTTAGAGATATAGAGTATGTAGATTTTTTTTATTTAGAGTATTCTCGTGCACAATGGAAAAGTTTTAAGGAGTAACCCCTTTTCAAGATGCAAAAGTAACATCGGAGTCCTTAACGAAACAAAAAAAATTAGTACAGGTTCTTAACGGAACAAAATATAAGAGTACAAGTTCTTGTGAGATACTTAACTCACTTGCATACTGTACAAAATACAAATCGTGTGCCCCTTTTTTCCAATAAAACTCCTTTCTTTTTTTTTTCTTTTTTATTTTAAAAACCAAAGTAAAACAAGTACAATTCAGGAACAAAAGTTCCTGTATCTCGCCAAAACAGAAGAAATGAACCAGACGAAAGAAAGAGAAGAAGAAAGGAAAGAAAGAGAAGAAGAAAGAAGAAAAGAGAAGAAAAAGAAAAAGGTGAAGTCCGGTCAGTTGCTAAGACTCCGGTGATTTTCATTCGCGGGTAAAATCTGGTATTAAAAAAAAGAATTTCCATAAAAAATTTATATTTATAAAACAAAATAAGACTTATTTATATTTATAAAATCTTATTATAACAAAATAAAACTTAATAAAAATAGTTCTAAAAATTTGGGATATTACACTAACATTCACCATATATGAAATTCAGAAAAACCTAACATTCACCATATATGAAATTCAGAAAAACCCAACAAAATTTGGGATTTTCCGTTCGCCCGTTTTTTTTCCCTGCTTCCTCTTCCTTCATTGAACGGGTTTTTTTGGGGGTTTAAAAGTTTTTACTATTTGAACACGCCTCCCAATCTTACTTTTTAAACAGACATCCTTACTAATTTTTTTTATTACACTTAAGCCCTTCCTAGTGGTCAAATGGACCAAAGCTGCTAGTGTTTTATCATTTCTGAGAGCACAAGCACTATCACCAAAGCAAGAGACTTGGTTTCCTTGACAATGTTAGAGTGATACTATTATCTTTGATGAAGATGGTGAAACATTTTCACAGCATAGTTCTTTTACAATTTGACTTCCATGTGAAGCATCGCACCCTCAAATGATGGTGCGGCATAACGAGGAATCTCCATATATGATTATTAGTAGGAAACTTTGTCATGACTAACTTTTACTCCATCGTTCTTGATTGATGTTCCTAGTTAGAATTTTGGCACTATTTGGAATAATATAGAATCTTCTAAATTTTTCTCAATTTATAAGAAAAAACATAGTCACGTGAGATCCTGTTTGATTTCTCTCAGTTATTACTTTGATAATATTAAATTTTTATAATTTTTACAAATACATAATTACAGATTTTTATAGTCAAATATGTGAATTGACAACGGTGCAAGTCAAACCAAGAACATCATTACATTAGTAAGGAACTAAGGGAGTATTTTTTTTTTTTCAGGCGACGTAACACCTTTAAATTTCTTTTTGGTGAGATATAACCTTATCGTATTTTCTGGCTTTGACTCACCAGTTTTCGGTGTTGACCCACTTTAATCCCCCGAGTGCTCTCTACATGTGTGTTGGGTTTTACACTTTCTTGAAGAGAAATGGAGGGGAAGTGTCAAAAGTAAGAACCTGACGCACATACGGCATTGATTGAAAAAGTGGTATATTAAAACTCTGAAATCGATGGGTCAACCCCTGAAAATAGGGTGAGGTTGTATTTTGCAAAAAAAAAAAAAAACTTTGTGTTAAGTTGTCAGAAAAATTATAAAAGATTGTTTCTCGCAAAAAGTAGTATCTCTTTTGTACTTGTTAATAACACCATAATGATTCTTACCATTAACCTAATATATGCATATGCCAAAAACCAAATTTATGCTAGTCAGTAACATATATCGCACCACCAACTATAGTGTGGTGCGTCGCAATACTCGCATAGACGAATTTGTATATTTTAGTCATAATTTTGTTAAGCTCCGTCTGGTTGCGCGAAAAACACTTTTATCGGAAACTAAGTTTCCACGAAAGAAAGCTTTCCAAGAGAAAATACAATTGTAGGTTAGTAATCCTTTATTTGGTTCCTTGCATGAAAAGTTAGAGAGCCAAGGAATAATGAAAGTGAAGGGGTAGAAATTTGGGAGGAAAGAGAAAGGTGAAAAATAGGGATGAAATGTGACATCGCTCCTTCTAAGAATGAAAATATTTTCCACCCTTTTGGAAATCTACGTTTTGTCGTTTACAAGGAAAATGAGAAGGCTACTTTTTTCAAAACTATGTTTGCCCCAACCAAACTCTTTCTTATGGTTTAATGTTTATGTGATTTGTCATATACATCCATTATTATTTAGGGTTTTTACGTTATATCTTGTGGTTTTCAATTTCTACATTGTCTTCTAACCTTTTAAAAATTCACAAGGTACTGCTCAAACTTACCTTTTTTAATGCACAATGGTCTTACCGCTTATTATACGTCATTAATCTCGTTTACTTTTTATAATCTAGTGGAACTAATCTAATTTATAAATATTCCCTTCAAGCATTAAACTATGCATAAGCTAAATTAGTTCCGATAAATAAAAAAAATCAAACGAAATTAATGATATATAATTAGCTGTAGGGGTATCATGCATTAAATAAGGTAACCTTGAGGGTACCGTGTGGCATTTTTAAAAGGTTGGGGTACAACGTAGAAATTGAAGAAACACAAGGGTATAACGTAGAAAAACCCTAATATTTATATCTCCTGTCCTAGTGAAGATCATTATTGAACGGGAAAATTTAAACTATGAAAATTAGCATCTCCATGCGGTAATAGCAGAATCACACCCGCACAACTGGTTTACTACTTGCTTTAGTTTCCCATATGGAACTTCTGAGAAGGAATATACAATGGAGGTTTTTGTTCAATAATGCACTAGAGAATAATGCTTATGCTTTGATTTTCATATATTGGGAAGGTTCACAAATCATACTCGTAAATTATCCACAGATAGCTTCTACAGCTAAACTTTTCTTCACTCCCATACACGGATCGCCAAATGTGGCCACTGATACTCCAATTTTGCAACTGCGAGCTCCAACACAAGCCTGTATGAATATTTTGAGGATGCTCAGAGACGTCAATTGAAAGATTTTATAAATCACATACAAACTTCAAAAAATGAAAAAAATTATACAAGGAAATGAAAAGTTAAACTGATAAATGATCAAGAGTATGAATATCCCACCTTCTGCACAATTTTCTGTGCTTGGAAACTCCTGCATGTACCATGTGCATAACGCCCACAAGATCCTTGTGGAGTACCGAAGCTTACAAACTTGATTGAAGAAATGACTTGATCTGATGAAGGGCACTCCAGTGAAAGCATAGGCACTGATTTCTTTCCTGTTTGATCTGTATTCCACATATCAACAGGTGGTGGGTGAGACTCTGATACATGTGAGCATAGACTGCCAACTTGTTTAGCGGCGAAAGATATCTTTGTTGGATCTCCTCCAATCTCTTCAAACACAACGAGCACATTACCAGTCGGTTTCACCCATGAACGAGGCACATGGTACCTGTAACTCAGTTATTAATTTTCGGGTTCATAACTTCAGGTTTGAATGAAGAACTTTGGTTAGAAAGGGAAAAAAAGATCTCCTGATGCTTACAATTCTTGAGATGGTTTTCCACATTTCTTGAGACATTTGTTTGACTTATAAGGCCCTTTGTAATTACAATAGTCAGTACAACCACTGTCTGGCGAGCTCAAAGCTGGCCAATACCGTCCGATGCTTTGCCCATTCACCCAAGCCTCGCCTTTCCCCATCCCCGTAAAATCCAAAGCAAGTGGGTCATTCCCATCAGGAGCATCAAACAGCGTCTGAAAAGCAAATCTTTACAGGATCAGCATCCCATAGGCCATAACTACTAAATTTTACATAATTAAGAGGCACAAGCACAATTTACAACTATCTGCTTCTTCTTTAGCTTCAAAAACATTCATCAACTTAAATGAATAAATTAGCACTTTCATCAACAAGCAGTCAGGTTAAGAAATACATACATGCCTAGAACAAAGAATGAGAGAAATGTTTTGAAGGGTGTTAGCACTAAGTTATTGCTCTCAAAGATGAACATTCAAGCTGCGAGAATTTGAGCTTACCTTGTACCATGTTAGAGGGTGGTTCTTAGGGAAAGAAGATGAGTCCCAAAGAGAGGAACTTCCGCTGGATAGATCCAAGTCCTCGCCTTTCAGTCCAATCTGCAGAAAAAATTGATTCAAACTACTTAGACATTAGCAATCCATAGACAAAACTATGGGGGTGATGTCTACAACAGGTGTCCCATCCTTTGTCTTTGCAGCTCTGTTCCTTTTTTTGTTTCCCTTCGTCCAAAACAGGTCTCACTTATAAGCTCAGTGCTTCACAACTAAATGGACGATTTCATACCCAAACACCCGTCAAAAGTTAATACAGCAAACCTACACAACGATAAGAAACAAAAATAACTCGAAGATTTTTTTTTTTAAAAAAAAGAGGACCTGATATGTCCATGGCTGTGAAGAGAGATCAAGAGTAAGGCCACCATTAGAGCTTCTCAGCGATACAGGACCAGTAACACCAGCACCCGCCAATTCAAAAAATGCTCCATAATTCTACAAAAATATATGTAATACCTAGTAAATTTTTGACATATACTATAAATATATTCGGCTGTATGCAGATGTTTTTCATAGTATTAGACTATTAGTTACTGACCGCAAGTCCCACTGTCAAGCTTAAGAGGTCAACTGTGTTCTTTCCCGTGTTAAGTGTTGCAGGAATGTCCACTGAAATCTTATGGTTTCCTGTTGGAGCAAATCTGGTAGCTGCCTCAGCACCAGAAAACAACGCAATGTTATAAGAAGAAGATGCAGAAATCTGAAGGACGGCTAAAGAAAATGTAGACACCTAGATGTGTTTTCCAATTACACGATATCATATGGCCTCTCAATAAACTAAACAAGCTCATTTCACATCATCTTGAATGGTGGTTATAAAAAGCTATAATCTCTACCAATAAGCTTCCCGTTGATGAAAGCATGAAGGCCATGACCGAGTGATTCCACATGAAGAACAGTCTGAGATTCACCATCTTTGATAATGATGCTGCAATGCATCAAAAAGGTTAATATTTCAAAGACATCCAAAGAAACTCAACAACGGTGATAAGGATGATATGCCGACTGATGATGATTGAATAGGTGGTGTAAGACCAAACAACTTGAATACAGTACCTTGATGAATACCACAAGTAATCACTTTTGTCAGCAGTAGTATTTATTTGCTCCAATAGGCCTGGTTTTACAAGCGTTTTCGTCTTTGATATGCCTACTGGTTCCCTAAACCAACTCCACGTTGATGCAATGTCTCCAGAAGAATCAAGGTTATATTTCAGAGACTGAGGGATGAATTTTGGAAGCATTGCCATAGAATTAATCTGTACAAAATATAGTTTCCATCAACTGTTATGTTTTCACTTGAAAATGGAGTAGGAAACTAAGAACTAAACATATAGTAGCTTGGAAAATTTGACAACATTTTGAAGCCAAAGGATAAATTATTGCTACCAACCAATCAGAAGAGATGCTTTCTAGGAACACATAATCTGTACCTAGTATTTCGAAACAGCTACGCCAAATGGCACATGCCATCTTTAAAATCTTCTCAAGTTCACTTTTTGTAAATTTCAAGAACACAGACAACTTTTAGTTACAATTTGTTTCAGCTTTCCTACTGATTGAACTTTTAATAAACATGTCTATTAACAATCTTTTGGCCTTCCTTTTAAATTACACTCATTCAATAAAAATATATGTGTCATGCCTTTCAATTAAATTTAATTTGTCTCTCTGTTAAGTACATCATTAGATAGTTCAATCTCCTAATTTGATGAGAGGACTAATCTAAACCTAGAATGAGAAATTCAACTAAAGGTCTTCAAAAAAAAAAATCTAGTCTAGTAGAACCTTTGTAATTTTATTTCCTTTTTCTCTTGGTTGATTTTTTTTATGAATTACTTTTTTCCCTTGAGTTGCTTAAGTTTTTTTTTTTATATCATTATTTCTTTCTGCAAGTCATCAATATTATTATCAACCCTTTATTTCCTTCTTTAATGCTATTGTTATCAATCACAAGCCCAGATTAGATTCCATGCTTAATATAGTTAATCCTACACATCGTACACCCGTGCTCTGAGTGGAATAGAAAAGTAGTTTCATTACTACATGCAAAGTGGTGAGAATCCTCGTTTCTACTTTTTGAAGGGATCCTCTAAATAAAAGTTTTGCCTTTCATTCTCAAATGATTAGAACTAGTAAAAAGATAATTTTTTTGGGGAGGAACTAGTAAAAAGATGTTTATGAGAAATAACACACCTTTGCAGTATTTAGCACCACATTTTTGCAGTCAGGCAAGATGCTCACAGACCATGCAGGTAACTGATATGAGTTGCCATTGAATTTCACAGTTGCATCGGATTGCGTACCCACATTGGCCAGGAATGCAGCACATAATCCTGATTCTGTTTTGTACATTGCAGCCTGAAAGATAGAATCTTTTAGGAACTGTAACTATGAGGTGTCTTCAGAACTCCGAAGACATGAGAATGTGTTCAACTAGGAAGCTTAGAACTCCAAAAACAGTAACCTTAAAACTAACAACATGAGTACAAGACCACATTTCAATGGTACAACAGTGCTCATAAATCTCTTACAATGATCAAAAACTCCTGGTTATATACTACCTCCGTTTCAAATTAATCTACACACTTCACTTCGGGGGAGAACCAAGGAGAAAGTGCAAAAGTACGAGACATAAACTAAAAAGATGGAGAGAGTAACTGAAAAGTGAAAAGTGGGTTAAAATATTAAAAAGTGGATGACATGGGTGGAAAAAGAGGAGAAAGTAGATGTCACATGTTACCAAAAATAGAAAAAGCAACAGTGTCTAGATTAAAAAGAAACATATCAAAAAGGAAAGTGTGTAGATTAAAAGAAACGGAGGTAGTATATAATAAATGCCATAACTTTAGACCTAAATTATGGTTAACTAACTCAAAAGATATAAATAGAAAGGATTTTGCCTGCAAAAGAATGCTAGCTGGTATAATGATTTGGTGATACTTTACTTCTGGTATTGTGTTATTCTAAAAGTAGATCTTTCTGAAGTTTGCCATGGAACAAGTTTTCATACTGCTCCTGTTTAAAACTGAGCTCTAACGAACCAGATAATTACAGGTAGATTTGACAGTCTTCTTTAGCTGTATCTCCATGATTACAGTAAATCATCAAGCTTCTAGTAACATAAAATGGTTAGGAGATAGCTAAAGCATAAGAAGTCTATCATTGTACAAACATAAAAAAATATACCACAGATTGCTATAATCAGAAATTATGGATCATACCTCCAAATTTGGTCCTAGAGAAGAGTATGTGGGATCAGTTGCCACCAATGCTGCCTCACAAAGCTTTATTGCCTTGTGTACATCTTTGAGGTGGCCCCATTTTGGCTGCCTGACAATACCTAGATTTTATTTAAGAAAAAGAAATATAAAGACGTCAAAAGAAACTTTCAGATGAATTAATGATGCTCCATAATCATGTATATATATATTGCTCAACTTAAATTGGTTTTTAGGAAGTTATAGTTTTGCAGGGGCAGTAGCAGTTCTTCTACATTAACATGGATTGACTCGAATAATAAACTCTATTATTAAAGAGATTATGAGCATACCATACTCATCAATTGGAGCATCATAATCATAAGTTGTAGTGATGAATGGTCCACCAGAAGTGTGGTCAAAGTTGGTTCCTCCATGGTACTGTTTGGTACAAAGGAGGCATATCAGTTCAGATTTCAGTATATTTTCTCATAGAACAGCGGAGTTCAATTATAATCATTAAAATATAATCAGAATTAGAGTACTAGTACTACCATGTAATAGTTCTGCATTGTACCCCCTCTTTGGTAAAAGCGCGCCACTGCAAAAGCTAGATCTTCAACAGGTCGATATGGTATAGGACTGCCAAAGGCAGAAAACCTAACACCCAAGAAAAACTTGGCAATTAAAAGCTGGAAAGAGTGTATTGAATGAGGAATTCAAAAAGAGAGGGTGAATAATAGATGTTTTATGTATTTTTTAAGCATGTAATTAGATATTATTCAAGTTACTTGCAGAGAAAAATAAACAAAAATGATACATTTGGTTCAAAAAATGAGACCGGCTCGTGAAACTCACCATCCACTCCAATTCTCAGTCCATAGTTTTGGCTTTTGATTGGAATTTGGCGTAAATTGGTCACAGTAAAATCCATTACATGTATTAATCTGTATGTAACAACGATTACAGAAACAATAAAATAAGATCAGAGAACTGTTTTCTCCTATGACGAATAAGAGATTCCAACTTTCATAGCAAACGTCAGAGATTCCGGCTTACAATGGGATCAGGAGCATCTGCTTGCTGACACATAACCCATGGTACTCCAGTATCCAAAGACACAGCCATGTTTGCTGCCCACTTAATGTAAGATTTTGCAGCTGACCCATATGCTGAATCAATATTACCATACTCATTTTCAATCTGTTATTAGCAAAACAATTTACTATTACCAACTATGTATCAACATCAACAAATGCTCATAATTGACCCATGTCATCAGAATTTTAAATAGTCCAAGAAAGACAGATAAGTATTATAAATTGAATATGGTTAGGAATTAGATACATGCTCAACTACCAAAGATTTTTCAACCTAATCATAATGAAGTTTTATATCAAAGAACTAACCTGGGACAAGATTATGGGTCCTCCTTGTGAGCCATATAGGTTGTTTTCCTTCATCAAATCCACAATGTAGGCCGTGAATCGCTGCATTTCTTCCTGTATCATAATACACAAATTATTTCAGCAACAACTTATTCTAATTCTTATTTCACTTTTTCCAAAGAAAATAAAATAAAAAAAAATTGTGTGAAAATATCTAACAGCAGTAAACACATGATTTTGTCATAAATCCTATCATAATAGTAAATGTCGTCATTATTATTGTTAGCCCTTAAGACTGCATGTATCAAAACCGAAAAATCTTATAAACGCGAAATAACAAGGGAAAAGAGGAGGACCTTGAACGGCTCATTCTCGGTCCGAAATTTAATTCCCGGAATAAAATGCAGCCATACAGGAAACCCACTGCATTAGTAACATATAATCATCAAAAGTTCCAGAAAACTACATCATGACAAAAATGTTACATTATTAAACTTAGCACTATAATCAGCAAATTTTAAAAGAGAGATTGTAATTGTAAAATTGTAATTACCCATAATTCCATTCAGCGCAAACATAAGGACCAATCCGAAGATGAACATAAAGCCCAGCTTCCCCAACCAATTTGACAAACTTCACTAAATCTTTTCTACCAGAAAAATCATACTGCATTCATTACCAAAAATGGGGTTAACTATTAAATACTCCTCTTTGTGTCAAAGTCATTACTTTACTACCTAATAAGTACATAACTTCATTAATTGAAGTTACTTAGATTATAAAATACCATAAACCCAATAAAAATTCTTCATTACTATATTATTGAATCAAAGTACAACACTAAATTAAAAAGAAAAAGTAAAATAAAAACCTGTCCTTGAACTGGCTCATGCAAATCCCAGAAAATATAAGTCTCAATTATATCTAATCCTCCATCCTTCGATTTTTGAATGAGGTCCGGCCACATCTGTATACAACAATATTAATTAAAAAGATAGTATAAGTATAACCAATACTCCCATTCTCTTTTGTTGTTCCTAGTTCGCTTTTTCTGTGTCGACAAGATTTCAACTAGGAATATTAAAAAACCACCAAAAGGAGTATATAAAATTAAACTAAACACCCAAAAAAAATCAATAATTTTTTATAACATAAGAATCCAAAAATTCGTGTAATCAAACAGACCTCGGGAGTGCTGCGAGGATAATGAATAGAGCCAGAGACAAGAACACGACGTTTGCCATCAATGACTAAAGCTCGATGATCATACGTCACATTATTCACAGCAAACGACGTCGTTGTAACAACACCAAGAAAAACCACCATTAACAACAACAACATTATTCTCTTACCCATTATCCTGTTCAAACAAAAACAACAAAACTCCACTTTTTTTTTTTTTATGTTACTTCATTTTATGTTTTCGCCAAATTTAAAGCAAAAAACTTGAAATAAAATCGTGGAGTGTTTTAGATATTACTGTATTAAAGGTTTAAGCTAAGCAAAAATGAGAAAGCAAAATGTTGCTTAGCCGCTTTGTTTAGCAAAACCCAGAAAAAAAGAGAGAGAATCTAAAAATGTGAAGGAAAAGCTTTAATGAAGAAAATCTCTCCACGATACGTCACCGTTTTTTTTCTCTCTCTCTATACTCCTATTTTTTTGCTCTGATGATATTATTTCTATAATGTGGGTTGTGGATTATATAAGGAAAATATGTGTTTAATGTTTATAATATTATAAGATAATGATGATAAAAATAAAAATGGAGATAAGAGAGACGTATATGAGTTTTGTAGGTATTGAAGAAGGGAATAATGGTGATGGGTGAGTCATAGCATTTTACCTGCTGCACTTTGTGTGTTTTATGGAGGAGGTGAGTGAGTGAGTGGGGACTAGGGAGTGTTTTTAAGAGTGAGTTGGAGAAGTGAAACAAACAGCCACAAAATAAGGCATTTATCAAGTGATTCAAGGTAGCCAGGTAGGTACACCTTAACGTGGAATGGTCCCGCCAATATAGGGACGATCTTAAAAAATGCGTATATGGGTCGATGACGAAGTTGATTCGATCCGATTAACCTGATTCAAATTATTTGATTCGAGACTCGATTTAGACTAGAAATTGAAGATTTATTTTGAAATTAACCTGGGTTTTGATACAATTACTCAAACCTAACCCAAATCTGCTAGACCTGAAATGAAACACGTTTGACTTGAAAATTGAAATTTTATTATTATTATAATTAGTATTACTCCATTATTATTAGTAGGAAAAATTCCGACGAACTACCTTTTATAACTCAAAAAATCGCCTTTTACAACAAATTCTTTTAAAAATACTGCAAGATGACGATTACCATTAAGTTTGACCGTTTATTCCGCTATTTGACTTGTACGTGGTAGTCATGTAATCTTCTCCAACCTTCTCCCAACCATTTGTGACGCCACTACCGAGACTTTTCTACAGTTAGTTGTGGATTCATCGGACAAATTCGTCCACTTCGAGTTTCAAATGGAGTTGAAAAAGATCACGTGGTGACCACGCGTAAGTCAATGACGGAATTAATGAAAGAATTATGTCCTCGACTCTATTGCAATTACTAAATATAATATGGATCATATTATGGAGATAATAATTCATTTAATTGGGTCGTATTTACGTCTGCTGTAGAGAATGTTATAGGCCTTCTAGGTTAGTAAATAAACTCAAAGCCTCACTTAAATGGATCCTACAAGGTCACACATTAGATTGGATCAACAAAAGAAAACCTAAAGCCCATAATGGGCTCTAGGGTGGCCTCCAAGAGAGAGGAAAAGGAGGGATTGCGTTTTTTAATTGCTTAATATTTCAATATAAAATGGCCGAAATTTTTGAAATTTCAACCCTAATTTTTCGAAATTTAAATTCTGAATTTTAGATCTCTAAATTTCGAATATTATATTCATATTATTGATATGATTTTCATATTTAAAAATTGTTTATGTATGAAAATTAATTCATGTGAAAAGAGTTTTATATGAATTAGAGATTAATTTATGTAAAAAGCCCTAAAATTATTTAAAATGGAGATTTTAAATTAATTTTCTGAATTAGGCATAAAAGAGTTTATGTTTAATATAATTTAGATCACAAAATTAATTTTGCAAAGATTGTAATTTTAATTTTCTTCCAACAAACAAACAAAAAAAAATTCAAGGAGGGAGGAAGAGGAGCAGCCACGGCTGGTGGCAGAACCACCGGAAGGTGGGCCACGGTGGCTGCTTCGGTGGTTTGCCGACTGGGCAGTCGTGGGGGTGGCGCTGGCAGGCAGCCACGCGTGCGACGCACGTTCGACGCACGTTCGACGCACGTTCGACGTGCACAACAGCGTGCTGCTGGCTAGCGCAAAGAGCCTCTTGCCGGCGTCGACTGGCGGGTGGCGGGTGGCGTTACCGGTGAGATCCCGGTGGTGGTGGTCTGACGAAGATCGCCGAAATGTTGTGCTGGCGTTGGCTGCTGGTTGTTGTTAAGTGCTGGCGTGGGTTTGCTTCCTCGTGAAGCATGGTGTAGCGTGCGTGGGATTGGCTGTTGGCTGGCAGCCTTGTGCTGCTGGTCAACACCTTTTCATAAATTTTTTTTTTTTGAATTACTGAAAATCTGATTTTGAGTATATTAAGCAATTCCAATAATATTATTTTGACTGGGTCATAAATTAATTCCATAATTTGATTCTTTAATCTAATTAAAATTAGTTGGCTAGATTTACTAGGATATTATTTAGGTAGTAAGGTTTACTAGCTTACATATTTATTCCTCTTGCTTTAATTAAGAATATTTGATATTTTGATTATTGGCAAGTATAATATGTGATATTATTATGTGGCAAATTTATATATTTGATATAATTACAATGAATGACTAGTATGGCCCAAAATTTAAGTTAGAAAATACGATTTGCGTATCGTGATGTATTCTTGTAATTTAAATATGATCTGCGTATCGCTAAGTATTTTTGTAATCTATTTAATTTAGATATTATTTAAATTATTTTGATACTTATGTAATCCAAAGACGAGCCCAAGAAGAGAAGACCCGTGACTAAGGTGGATGTAGATCCATGAAAAGTCCAAGGAGGTGCCCAATCAAGATGCTTAGTTCTTAGGATTAGGGGCCATACTAGATCATATTTAATTTTGCATTTTATTATTATTATGCTTATAAGTTTATTGTATGTTGGTTATCAATGCGCTAGAGTTCACTAATTCATAACAACATAACAAACTTAGGTCCCGTAAATACTAAGGTTAGCTTTTCCAACCCTTAATTAATAGTAATAGGGCATGCCTCTGCAGGGTATTATCATTAATTTTGGAAAATAAGGTGAAATTGCGAATTTTACTACTTAGTTTGGTTATCCTTGACAAAATCATCAAAAGCGTTTTGGATTTTGAAGCAAGAGATAGTTAAACATGCGATGTTTTCCTATCTATAAACAAGAATTATAAGGTGTTATAATTAGAAAAAGAGTTTACTTACCTTGAGAATGCAACTATAAGATAAGGCTTCTGTCTGCTTAGCATTGCATGTTGATAGGATCTTGTATTCACTTATTCAAATTGGGACATTAAAATTGAATAGAGTGACCAACCTAGAAAACTTTGCATGTTTTTAGGTTCTTTTATAAACATAAAATTGAACTTTGCTTTTGTTTTCTGTCTGTCGATACTTTGACTAATAACAACAACAACTTCAATCAGTTCAGGGTGACTTTCAACATGAAAGAGTCTAAAAAGACTTTGCAAGAGTTGCATGGGTTGATAGTCAATGCTGAGAGGAACATTCCCCAAGAACCAAAGAGAGAAGTTTTGATGGTTCAAAAGGGAAAGAGTTTCAAAAAAAATGGGTAGGCAAGAAGGATAAGGGCAAGCAAGTTGCCATTGCTTCTGAAAAACCTAAGCCAACCGCTAAGCCAAAAGCATCCGCGGAAAGCAAGTGCTTCCATTGTCACAAGATAGGACATTGGAAGAGGAACTACCCTCTATACTTGGAGGAAAAGAAGTTGGGTACTTCTACTTCAGATATATATGTTATAGAAATCAATTTAACTTCCACTTCTTTATGGGTATTAGATACTGGTTGTGGTTCTCACATAGTTAATGATGTGCAAGGACTAAGAAGAAGTAGGAGACTAGCAAAGGGCGAGGTAGAGCTTCGCGTTGGAAATGGAGCAAGAGTTGCTGCACTTGCCATAGGAAGTTACAGTCTACATTTGTCGTCTGGATTAATTGTAGAACTTAATAATTGTTATTTCGTTCCGTCAATTACTAAGAACGTTATTTCAGGTTTCGTTTTGGATGATGAAGGGTTTTGTTTTGAAATAAAGAACAAGTGTTGTTCCATTTCCTACAATAACATGTTCTATGCTGGTGCTAAATTGATAAATGGCTTATATGTGCTTAATAGGTCAGTACAAGTCTATAAAATAGATAGCAAGAAACAAAAATCAAATTATTCAAACCTAACCTACATTTGGCATTGTCGAATGGGTCATATAAACCAAAAGCGCATCCAAAAGTTACAACAGGATGGCATTCTTCCATCATTTGATTTCGAATTGTTTGATGTATGTAAATCATGCTTGATGGGGAAAATAACAAAGTCACCAATTATTGTAAAGAGTGAAAAGGCCAGTGACCTCTTGGGCCTCATACATACAGATGTTTGTGGTCCTATGAGCACAAAGGCAAGGGGAGGGTTTAGTTACATTACCTTCACCGATGATTTGAGTAGATATGGATATGTCTACTTAATGAAACATAAGTCGGAATCTTTTGACAAATTCAAAGACTTCCAAAATGAAGTACACAATCAACTTGGTAAGAAAATAAAAGCACTGTGATCCGATCATGGTGGCGAGTATTTGAGCCAAGAATTAGATGATCATTTGAAGGATTGTGGAATTCTTTCACAATTGACTCCACCAGGAACTCCACAGTTAAATGGTGTGTCTGAAAGGAGGAATCGGACCTTATTGGATATGGTTCGATCAATGATGAGTCTTGTTGATCTTCCGATTTCTTTTTGGGGATATGATCTCGAAACGGCTGCACACACACTAAATAGGAGCCCTTTAAAGGCTGTAGAAAAGACTCCATATGAGTTATGGAATGGAAAAACTCCAAACTTGTCTTTTCTTAAAATCTGAGGATGTGAGGTCTATGTAAAGCGTTTACTATCAGACAAAATTGCACCCAAGTCAGATAAATGTCTCTTTGTGGGATACCCAATAGAGACAAGGGGTTATTACTTCTATAACCGTCAAGAGAACAAGGTGTTTGTTGCTCGTAATGGTGTCTTTCTCGAAAAGGAATTTGTTTCCAGAAAGACAAGTGGGAGTAAAATAATTCTCGAAGAAATTCGAGATGAGCAACAACTGGACGTGGCTCACAGTCCTCACACCATGTCAGAGACGGCCCGACAAGACGAAAGTCAAGTTCAGGAGATGACGTATTCAACGCGTGAACCTCCTGCCGTCCCACTTGAATCTAATTCAAGCGAAAATCTTCAAGAAGTTGAAGATAACATTTCTCTTGATGCTCAGGCCCCGTGTCGGTCAAGTAGACCAAGGATTCCAAACAAAAGGTTGGTTGATTTCCTGTTAATTGAAAACTCGGAAATTATGATTTTGGAGAATTCAGAACCTACTACCTACAAACAAGCTTTGACGAGCCTAGACTCTGAGAAATGGCTTGAGGCCATGAAATCCGAGTTAGACTCCATGTCAGAGAATAAAGTTTGGACCATAGTCGACTTGCCTAATGGGGTTAACCCTATTGGATGCAAGTGGGTGTTCAAATTGAAAACATACAAAGATGGAAATGTCTATGTCTATAAAGCAAGACTGGTTGCAAAAGGATTCAGGCAAATTCATGGTATAGACTATGATGAGACCTTTTCTCCAGTAGCAATGCTTAAGTCGATTCGGATACTTTTAGCGATTGATGCATTTTACGATTACGAAATTTGGCAGATGGATGTCAAAACCTTAATCCTGAATGGGTTCTTGAATGAGGATGTGTATATGACACAACATGAGGGTTTTGAGGATCCAGAAAATCCTAAAAGGGTTTGCAAGCTTCAGAGGTCCATTTATGGATTGAAACAAGCATCTCGGAGCTAGAATCTTCGGTTTGATGAGGCAATCAAACAATTTGGTTTTCTCAAAAGCGAAGAAGAATCTTGTGATTACAAGAAATTTAGTGGGAGCAGCTTAGTCTTCTTGGTTTTGTATGTAGATGACATACTATTCATGGAAAATGACACACCAATGCTTGAGTCAGTCAAGGAATGGTTGAAAAGTTATTTTTCCATGAAGGACCTTGGAGAGGCTGAGTACATATTGGGAATCAAAATCTATATAGATAGGTCTCGAAGGATGATTGGACTAAGTCAAGAAACTTATATTGATAAAGTTCTTGCGAGGTTCAACATGGAAAAGTCGAAGAGAGGATTCATTCCCATGTCACATGGCATATCGCTTAGCAAGAGTTAGTGCCCGACTGAGCCTGATGAGTTGAAGCGAATGATTAGCATACCTTATGCTTCGGCTATAGGATCTATCATGTATGCCATGATAAGTACTCGACAAGATGTTGCATATGCCTTGAGCATGTGTAGCAGGATCCAAGCAAATCCAGGTGAAGCACACTGGACTGCAGCTAAGAGCATCCTTAAGTACTTGAGAAGAACTAAAGGCATATTCTTAGTCTATAGAGGTGAAAGTGAGTTGGTTGTTAAAGGTTATACTGATGCGAGCTTCCAAACTGACAGAGATGATTACCGCTCTCAGTCAGGGTACATCTTTTGTCTAAATGGAGGAGCAGTGAGTTGGAAGAGTTCAAAGCAAAGCACTGTAGCAGACTCTACGACAGAATCAGAATATTTAGTAGCGGTTGAAGCAGCTAAGGAAGCAGTTTGGATAAAGAAGTTCGTGATAGAGCTAGATGTCATACCTAGTGCTTTGGAGGGGATTGAGTTGTTCTGTGATAACAATGGTGCTATTGCACAAGCAAAAGAACCAAGATCACATAACAAATCCAAGCATGTAATGAGGAAATATCACCTTGTTCGTGAGATAGTTAACAGAAAGGATGTCAAGATCTGCAAAGTTCACACAGATGAGAATGTGGTTGATCCACTTACTAAACCGGCCTCTACCTCAACCCAAGCATGAAAGTCACGCTAGGGCTATAGGGTTGAAGCAAACGTTAGAGTGGCTTTAGATTGTATTATGTTTAGAGAAACTTGTTACAATGTAAAGACATGATTTTGCTGTTTTATGTTTATTTAAAATGAAATTTTATCTTATTTAATCTTGGTTTAGTATTAAATAAAATGTCCAAACTTATTTTTTGAATTCAATGATTTTGTCAAATATGTGATTTGATGAATGAAACACCATAAATGAGCTGAATTCATAGAATATTAGAGTTCCTAATCTGAGTCATTAAATTGGACATAAATGACTTATTAAAAGATTAGCATATAAGATTGATTGAGCGCCGTTTCATGGGCTATGGGAACATGGAGATGTTTAGTCAATCATATGGATATGTATAGTTGATACATGATTGAACTGACCTACTTAGAAGTTTCTATAACTTTGTAATTATATTAGTGGATTCCTAAGACATGAGTGGAACACTACTTGACTTAATGATTGGTATAACTTTAATGTTGTCAAACGTCATGCCGTAAAAGGGGACTATAAAGGCAGCATTCGGGTTGTGCTAAAAGTTGAGTGGGAGTTTTGGTTGCCACAAGATTGTTAAGTCCTCCTATATGAGATAGGATGGGTGTCTTGGCCCCTTGGAGAGTGAAATTGAAAAATGCATGGCCGTGCTCAAATGGATTATATGATGATCATTTGTTTGTCAATTCGAACTCGGATTTCAAGGAATGATTTGAAGACTAGTATGGATGACATAGAGATATGGTCATACTATCAAATTAGACACTAAGAGACTTAAGGAATTTGAATATTGCATACTCGTCTCGGACAAGTGGGAGATTGAAAGAATTATGTCATCGACTCTATTGCAATTACTAAATATAATATGGATCATATTATGGAGATAATAATTCGTTTAATTGGGTCGTATTTACATCTTGCTAGAGAATATTATAGACCTTTGGGTTAGTAAATAATAAACCCAAAGCCCACTTAAATGGATCCTACAAGGTCACACATTAGATTTGGATCAACAAAAGAAAACCTAAAGCCCATAATGGGCTCTAGGGTGGCCTCCAAGAGAGAGGAAAAGGAGGGATTGCCTAACCTAATTATTCTTATATATTAGTTAGGTAATCACAAGAGAAATAAAAACATTATCTCTCAATATTTTTCTCTCTCCTCTTCTCTCTCTCAAAGTCACGTTATTTACTCCAAGAAAAGAAGAACGTTTTCTTCCTTCCAACTAGCATTGGTGGAGTGTTGATCTGGATTGGTGGACCATGTAGAGGAATCACATCTGAGGTTCTTTCTCCAAGTTCTTGGCGATTCTTTGTGGAAATCACACATCAAAGGTTAATTTTAAACTATTATGTGATCCTTGATTGTATATGCATGAGATCCTATTTAAGTGCTTATGGATATGATTCATGAAATTCCGCTTAGAGTACTTATAATCCTACAATTAAACGGTCAAACTAAATGGAAATCGTGATCTGGTAGTATTTTGAAAGAGATTTCTTATAAAAAGGTAGTTTTTTGAAAGAAAAAAATTTGAAAGGTAGTTTTTTTTATAAAAGGTAATTATTTGAAATTAATCCTTAGTAATATTATATCTTGTATTTAGTAAGACTAGCCTCGTATGCACGCAATGTGTGCGACAACATATTAGTATTAATACTGATATTCAGAATCGTAAAAAACATTAATATTAATGCAAAAAATAAACATGTACTTGCTACTTAAAATTTATTTTTACAAACAACAGGATTGAAAATGAAGATAAGATAAGTTGGTCTATGCTTACTTTTTCTCATCAGGTTTAACTATTTCGCTTGAATAACATCTTGACTATGACAAATATGAAATCGAAAAATACAAAGATGAGTTATACTCTTTTTTTCTCGGTAATTTTATGAATTTTTAATTTATGCTCTTTGTAATTATTATTGAATATTTAAATAAAAGAAAACTTTGTATTTTTGGCTTTACACTTGTTGGATTTTTTTGTTTGTTATGTTAGTTTCTTCATCGGCTCATCGTAAGTAATCTTTTAATGACAATCTTAAACTTTTTTATGTTAGTTTTCTCTTTTTACAACTTTTCTTATTATGCATAATTGTAATTCAGGAAATGAATGAGAAATTTTAAATAGGTTTATTTTAATGTTTCAAATTAGGGGTATATAAGTATTTTCATAGGGGGAGACCATAGTTCCCCCTTGGCTTATATAATAGAGATTTATGACGTGTTGGGCCTAATCTCTTCATCTTATTTTTCTTAACTTTCCTTATTTTTTATGAACTTTTATGTTTTATGAGAATAAGTAAAAACAAGGTGAGCAGAACATGTTCTTACAACAATTGTAGGGAATATTTTCTAGTTTTTCAAAATCAGTATTACATCATACAAGCTGAGTATTATTATTATTATTATTATTATTATTATTATTATTATTATTATTATTATTATTATTATTATTATTATTATTATTATTATTCTTATTATTATTATTATTATTATTATTATTATTATTATCATTATAATCATTATTATTATTATTATTATTATTATTATTATTATTATTATTATTATTATTATTATTATTATTATTAAAATTAGGGTTAATGACTAACGGAGTTAACCGTTGTTAGTCATTAAGGACATTTCGATGTATTACAATGAAAGTGATGGGTACCTGGTGTATTTTCAAAAGTGTGAGGGTGCCGCGTGAATTTCCTGAAAACTCGAGGGTACTTGGTGAAAAAACCATAATAATAATAATAATAGTAGTAGTAATAATAATAATAAGGAAAAATTGAGGTCTCAACTTTGGGTGATAATTTTTAAAAGGTCGAACTATTGATTAACTCGCTGGAGTCCCAACTTTAGGAGGTCTTAACTTTTAGCTGGCCTTAGTGACTTGAAAATGGCTTAATAGTTCATCACTTGTAAAATTTGGGTCACACTAGAAGGGTTAATTGAGGGAGGGATATAGGAACTAGGTGAGATTTTAAAATAAATCTTCAGTTTTAAGTCGCCGAGGCCCGCTAAAAGTTAAGACTCCCTAAAGTTGGGATCTACACAGGTTAATCAATAGTTCATACCTTTTAAAAATTATCACCCAAAGTTGAGACCTCTGTTGTTAATTTTTCCTTATTATTATTATTACTACTACTACGTACTATTATTATTACGGTTTTTTCACCAAGTACCCCCGAGTTTTCAGGAAATTCACGCGGTACCCTCACACTTTTGAAAATACACCAGGTACCCATCACTTTCATTGTAATACATCGAAATGTCCTTAATGACTAACAGCGGTTAACTCCGTTAGTCATTAACCCTAATTTTAAATTTTCAACCCTAATTAACCCATAACCCTAACCCTAATCCTAACCCTCACCCATAACCCTAAACCCCACCCCCACCCTCCCACCCCCCCCGCAGCCCCCCACCACCTCCCCCACCCCACCCGCAGCCCCACCCCATCCACGCAGTCTCTCCCCACCCCCGCAGCGCCACATCGCCCTCCTCCTCCACCCACCCACCTCTCCGCAACCCTCCCCCGCCGAAGCTTTTCCAACTACAATTGTTGTTTTGTTCGCATCTGTCGCTAGTCGGCGGTGCTTTCGGTGCTGACCACCGCTTAGGTTGGTCTCACCGATGCCGCATCTATCTCTCTCCTCTTTTTCATCGTATCTTGGATTTGCGGCGTTGCTAGTGGTTGCGGAAATCGACAGGGGGTGTGGGGAGAGTGCGGAAATCGGCGGGGGTGGGGAGGGGGTGTGGAAATCGGCAAGGGTGGGGGAGGCTTACTGAACGAAGTTGCGGGGGTGCGTGGGGGAGAGGTCTTTGCGAGGGGTGGGTGAGGGGGAGGATTGTGGAAGCCGGGGGGTGAGGGGAGGGGGGCTGCGTGGTCGGGGTGGGCGAGGTGGTGGGCAAGGTGGTGGGGAGGTGGTGGGGGGTTGGGTAGTGGTGGGGAGGTGGTGGGGGTTAGGGTTAGAAGTTAGGGTTAGGGTTAGGGTTAGGGTTAGAAGTTAGGGTTAGGGTTTAGGGTTTAGTTAGGTTAATTAGGGTTTAATTAGGGTTAAGACTAACGGAGTTAACCGCCGTTAATCATTAAGGGCATGTTGATGTATTATATAGAAACTGAGGGGTACCTCGTGTATTTTGAAAAGTGCGAGGGTACCAAGTGCATAAATCGAAAACTCGGGGGTACTTGGTGAAAAAACCTTTTTTAATTCAATGTGCAAGTATTTTTTAATAATAATAATAATAATAATAATAGCATATGTAGTTTTTTTAAAAGAACATATAGTATATGAACATACAATTAAAAATAAAAGAACACATATTTTAGGTAAAAAGAACATATTGTTCATGGTAAAAAGAACATATTGTTCATGTCTAAGGCCCGTCTATAATAAAAACTTAGGTAGTAATGAAAAGAACATATAATGATAATAATAATAATAAAAAGAGCATATATTGAAAGAGCATACAAACTAGATTAAAAGAACACATTCTTTAAAAAATGTTATTTTTATATCGATGACATGTTCGGATTTAACTAACAATATGTTCTTTGTTATATCAATTAATTGTTCTATTTACTATAAATAAACCTATAAATTATATATAATCATATGATCTTGAACAAAATTATTAAATCTTTTTCTTATTATATCGTTGTCATGTTCTATATAAACTTTATTTTTAAAGGTAAGTTGAAATCCCTTATAGGGGAGAATTTGGAGGTGATGCCAACACCATTAGGTTATCACATGCTACTCATATTTTATATAAACTACTACCAAAATTGTTAAAAAAAATAAACATCATATACTATTGTCATGTTCTTTACATGTACAACATCAAAAAGAACATCGCATATCAAAATTGTTAATTAGAACAAATATAAAAGAGAACACGTACAAATGCCAAAAGAACATCATTCTTCTTGAACACAAATAGCTTGAAATAGTGATACCAATGACATTTATAATAAAAACGATATTAATAATAATTACCAATATTAATAATTAATAAGTAAAATAACGACAATAATAATAATCCTTTTGAACAAATGTACTAGTAAATACTAAATAGTAAATAGTAGTATTACTAGTAATAATAATCGTATAAAGTAATACTAATAATAATAGTAATAATAATAATAATAACAACAACAACAACAATAATAATAATAATAATAATAATAATAATAATAATAATAATAATAATAATAATAATAAATTTTTAAATATAAGCATGATATGAATTTATCTTATCTGATGAGATCTGATCCGAACTTATTTTTTCTGATCTGAAGTGAAATAAGTAAAAATAAGGTGAACTAACCTTAATACTAAGTAGCTCTAAGGTCTATAGAAAGGAAATTATGAATATACTTCTATCAAAATTCGGATAACACACCACGTGAAGGTGGAGAATGTCGGTCATTCGGTTTGATAAAGAGTTCTTGCAAACTGCAAAGGGATAGCATCAACCTGCAAAATGATACTCTTTATTGTTGTTGTTTGTCTTCGTGTGGGCAAGGTGTGAAATGTTAAACTTGAGCGCTGGAAGGTTGAGCGGCGGAGGCGTGAATGTCAAACTTAGGCGCGGGATAGCGGGAATATGTGAAAGGTGTGCCGTGCGAGCTAGGTAAGAAAGGCAATTTGGCAAATCTGCAAATGTATGTACGAATTGATAAGAGCATTATATTGCCAAAAAAAAAAAACAACGTATGGGAGAACGTTTCCCATTACCATTCCCCACTCTCAAAGTGTATAATAACTATTTATTGCATAGGATTCGAATCCTCATCCCAACAATATATTGGTGCTCCTTCATATTATTTTCTTGTTTTTTTGTTTGATTATCCTACTTTTACTAAGCTAAGCTTGACCTAGTAGTAGGAAAATAACCTTCCAACCTCAAGGTTGGGGGTTCAATCCCCAATAGGGACACTTTGGGAGAGGGTTTCCCCTTACCATTCCATCACTCTCAAAATGTCTGCCCACAAACTCAAGTCGAGTTAACCTACGAGAGGTTCCGGTGTGGTAAGGCTCTTCATCTTACCATGGGGTCCCTAGTGGGGGACCTATAAAAACCACGGAAATTGTGACTAGCTGGACAAAACCCATTATTAGACGCTACTTCATTGCTATCTTAGAGCATTTACAATGGGTGCACTAGCTTTAGTTGGTCTTACTATTTTTTTTCATTCTCTCCTTTCCTCCTTCGTACAGGGTCGTTCATGGCATTTTATGGGCCCTAGGGTGAAAAAGTAAATATGAGCCCTATGGTTGTATATAAATGTATAACTATAAAATGTAAATCATTATATAAGACTATAAAACACATAATTCGCTGTCATAATGTAGTTATATTGCATTGAGTGAAAAATTTAACTATGAACATCCTAAATTTGAAATTAGAACAATTGAACTACGGAAAAAATACAATCACTAAACTAGCTAAAAGAGTTGCTTGTATTCTATCCATTAACACTTGCACATTAAATTTCAGTGCAATGAATTAATTCAATCACTACAACAAATAAATAAATGAACTGAATATCAACATACCTACACATCATACTATATTATTCACCAAAAAACACATCATACTATATATAGATATACTTCCTCTGTTCTTTTATTATTGCTATATGTTCCTTATTTGGAAGAATTATATTAATTGCAACATTACTAAAGTTGGTTATGTTTTCTCTTTATCTCTCTCCTTATCACATGAGTTCCTTTTTTCATCTCTCTCTATCTCCCCCATCTCCTTAAAAAATGTGCAACCCCTCCATACATGTTGCAATTATTAAAAAACGGAGAAAGTATTAAGCAACAATGATTCTAAAGGCAAAAAGGATTTCTATCTGAACTTACAATATGACGTATATGACTTATCAACGAGGTCGCTCTAAAAATAAGTAAATCAAAGAGGATAAATTTTTACAAGTAAAGGCAAGATTTTTAGTTTTAAGATAGAAAACTATATTTAGCAATATCTATATTATCTATACTAATATATTAAAAGGTGTTCCTCAACAAGGAACTGTGTCACGTGGCACTATCTCGTAGAGTGTTGACTTCATGTACTCCACTTACAATAAAAGTAATGTTTGATGTTATAATTTCAATGTAAGATACTAATAAATGAAAATTATGATTACCCGGGGCATATCCCGGGCCCAAAAACTAGTTTAATATATTAAAAGACGCTTCTATCAAATGAATGATGCCACATAACACTCTCCAATATATGTGCCATGTGGCACTCTTCTCAAACTTTTAATACACATGTTTATGATCTCATTTAAAAATATTAACAATGTGTAGCTACTAGGAATTGAATACATGACCTTTGAAATGAAATGTGAGAGTTTAACCACCAATCCACTACAATTTGAATGTTTAATGTTTCAAAGTAAAACATAATAAAGTCTTATAATTATATGTAACTATAAAGACATAGACAACCTTTTTGATCTCTAACATTTTGACTAAGGTAATAACATTCTCTTACCCTAATTCAATTGAAAATGTTATTTTTATACCCAATTCCTTAGAAGTTTTTTTTAAAACAACTTATCATGCTATAACGTGCATTTTCTAATTTCGCACAAGACACAAATTTCCTTTTTCATCTGTCCCAGAATACTATTTACACTTCTATTTTTGGATATGACCCACTATTATTTTAATCATTTTACCTTTTAACCATTGGCCTACACTCTCTCTCCTCCAAATAAAATAACCACTCATACTACTCACCAACTCTAACCATTGGCCCACACACTCTCTCCACCAAATAAAACAATAATACTTTTACTACTTACTAACTCTTGTCACATCTAACTTTTCAATAAAATAACAATTGATAACCAAATAACAACTTATCATCTAAAACTACGTGTCTTGATAAGTGTCAAGAGTATTGTGAGACGGAGGGAGTAATATATTTGATAATTGTAATTGACCCGGAGCATTACCGGGCCAAAATACCAGTTGCTTAATGAAAGAGGAAGTAATTGCTAATTCGCTAGTAGTAACGACTTGTCACGATCCATTGGTTCATATAGAATCCATGTCCTAGGTGTATCAAAAAACATTATTTTCACTAAACATATATAATAAAATAGAGTGAAAGGGTTCGTTGCCTCTCTTGGATCTTGTTTGGAAAATCCGTTGTCAAAGAAACTTCATGTTCACCATTATTACTACTTATAAATTCTCTGTGGAGTTTCCCAGATTTATCATGCAGACTCAATGTCTCCAATTGAAAGTAGTCCTTATCCTTGACCACCATTAGCACAACTTTGAAGAACTTTTCTTTTTCTGTTTACAACTATAAAAAGAGAGAGAGGGGATCGAGCTACAGAGAAGCCCAATGAAAACCTTTGAAAATAGATATAGGACAAAGCCAACTAATTAGCATTAAAACAATAAGAATACGAGCAAGGCCGTTTTTTAGATTCTTGTGGCAGCTTATAATAAATATTTTATTATAAGTAGGCGTGACTGGGAAAACTTTGGGAAAGAGGTATCAATAATAGAGAGAGAGAAAGGAGTATTCATTGTAATTGAGAAAAATATCGGACGTTTTTCAGTGGGCTTAACATCAATATTGGGCTCTGAAAATGTGGGCGCGTCTCATGCACTTTTATGCACCGCCAAAATCCGGCCCTGAATACGAGGAGGAGCTTTTAATTCTCCTTAAATACTCTGCAAATACATGAATGTTTGATAATACAGGGCTACAGGCTACCCTATGTGTTATTATCAATGAGGTTGCATTTGTTTGTTTAATTTGGTGAGAAGAGTTGCTTTACTTTTTTTTTTTTTTTTTTTTTTTTTTACAGAGGTTAAAACAAAAAGGAAGAGAAGGAGCTCATTCTACTCTCACCCTATTAGCGAGATTATGGGCTTGACTTACTTCTTCCGTTGTGACTTTAATTATTAATACAGCAGAAATAATTAAAAATTGAAGCTAACGATCTTATTTCCCAAATTACGCTTTTTATGTCCTTTGTCGCCGAAGTTGGAATTTGAAGGCCCTTTACAATATCTTCACAATCTGTTAGGATAGTTATTTCCTTGTTGAATTTCTATTATCTTTAACTGCTTCAAGAACGTAACTGCATAGACTTCTTTCTGAAGTGGTGAGGTTGCAAAAACTTTTAGTGCTTTGTAATTTGTGTCACCGTTGTTCTGGATCCAAGCTATTCCTGCCTTCCACTGTTCTGTTTTGTATTTGACTTCCATGACCCGCCTGTTTGGAAACATATGTTGTTGCTTGTTGGGTATGTAGCCTGTAGCCTGTAGCCCAGGAGAGAGTTTGAGGTTGTTGGTGATCGTTCAGATTTTGAGCATTCATTTCCAGATTATCATATTCATGGTTCCCTTGCTTTGGAGAAAAGAAAGCTGATTTTTTTTTTTGGAGTATCTTCTTTAAACCCATAGCTCTTGTCAGATTTTGTTTTTCGCTTCTGAAGATGATTTCGTTCCGATGCATCCAAAGGGTAGCTATGAAGGTTTCCATATCTTTCCTTGTATCTTCTTCATTTTCCTAAGCAAGTTGAGGAAGTTCTTGACCCAGTCCCTTAGGGAGGTGTTATTAGAATTTGGTCTAATACCTAGAGAGGCCATCCAAATTCATGTGGAGAATTGACAATCTCGTAAGAGATGCTCCAAGGATTCCTTATGCAAATCACAAAATTTGCAGTTTCCCATTGATTGGTAGATTTCTTTTTTTCAGATTTTCTATAGTTGGTGGAGCGTTGTTGAGGATTTTCCACAGGAAAAATTTCAATCTTGGCAGGATTGAAAGTTTTCAGATGTCATACCAGGATTTTTTTTTTGGTTCTTTTGGGTAGAGTTTTCTTGCTGGAGGAGCCAATATCCTGACTTTACACTGTAGGAACCATTTTCGGTCATGTTCCACATGAAGTTGTCCTCCTCGTCAGTGGGGATATGAATTGCCAAAATGTTTTCCGCATCAACTCTGCTGAAAGTCTTCCAAATCAGATTTGCATTCCATCTTCGTTCCTTGGTTTATGATGAGGTCTGACACTTTTGTTGAAAAGCTAGGATCATTGGTCAGGTTAGGCATTGGAGTGATTAGCTTGTCCTTAACCCAACTATCTGACCTTATGTTTATGGTATTACCTTTCCCAAGAGTTCGTCTAATCCCCTTTTTCATTGAGTGAATAGCCTTGAAAAGGCTTCTAAAACCGTAGGAAGTGTTAGGTGGCAATTTGTCTTCCAAAGCCGTAGAGAGAAAGTCAGTTTTGTATTTGGCTGTGTACATTTTGTGAATGAGAGAATCCTTATTCAAGAAGATTCTCCAAGCTTGTTTGGACAGAAGGCTTTTGTTTGAAAGTTCAATGTTTCTAAGGCCAATACCAGGGCCGTTTTTTAGATTCTTGTGACCCTGTTTTTATAACAAAATGAGGCCCCTATTATAAGTAGAAGCGTGACTTGGGAAAGAGGTATTAGTAATAAAAGAGAGAGAAAGGAGTATTCATGGTAATTGAGAAAAATATCAGATTTTTTCTAGCTGGGCTTAACTTCATTATTCGCCCCTAGAAAATGTGGCCCTGTGCTGTAGACCTTTATGCACATGCCAAAATCCGACCCTGGCCAATACCTTTAGCTCTCTTATGCTCTTCTAGTAGGCTTCTCTTTTTCCAGTATGTTCACCAGAATCTTACGATGGTTGAGGTTATTTTTCTTGAAATTTTCTTTGGAATGAGGTATATTGACATGATGTTAGAAGCTAAAGCTACAAGAATAGAGTTGATGAGAATAATTTTACCTGAGTTTGAGAGATTGATGAAGAAAGGATTTTGTTTGAGGATTTTATCTGTCATAGAGTTGAAAGCTGTAGTATTCCTCCCATCAATGTCCAAGAGGCACCCTAAGTGTCCCTATATTATTTGTACTTTTGACACTAGAAGGTTTTTGCATTACACCAAGGAGAGAGAGTTGTTTTACTTAGTATTAGACACTTCAGAATTTGGGACCCTTTTCTTCTAGGGTCCTGGGTAGTGGGCCCATATCTCCTTGCCTCAGGGCCGACCCTGTCTTCTTACACCTCACATATGCATCACTAACTCCTCACCAACTCATCCTTTTTTCACAATGGGTGGGCTAGTCTTACTTAGTTTTTCTATTTTTCTCTCCTACTTTTGCTATACTTCACCATATACTCTATCTCCTACCTAAAATCTACTTATCTTTATATGGAATACGATACAACTAAATTGCAAACTAAAACAAATTTAAAACCTGAACATTAAACATATTTATCATTAAATTCTAACTTAAGTTTTCATACATTTCTTTCTCATCCGGATTAGTGGAAGGTTTAACCATTAATATATTCCAAGTTTTAAACTTTCTATCTTCGTCTGCCTATGATTCTCTTGAGGCATCACGCTCCTTTTGATACTGAAGCAAGTCTTCTCTTAAACTGATCCTCCTCTGAAATTCTGAAGAGGATAGAGAATTGAATACAGAGGCTTGTCTCCTACTCTTAACTTTTTTGATGCCATCAGAGGTTTTTGAGCTCGCACCTTCATATGGACCAGACTGTTTTGAGCTTCCGCTGCTTATTTGGGTGCCACCTGCCCATTTGTTGTATTGTCTCAGAACATTGCATGCATGCTCTGTTACAAATCGGCCCACGTTGGCCTCTCTCCACATAATAATGCAACATACGACTATGGTTCGGAAAACAGAAGCTGCAAGTAAAAAAGAAGCTTGCACTCTACGCAAGCTCGGTACGCCTAGTGCATGGGCTCCACGAGCCACGCAACATATTGCGTCAGACGCAAGACTATCACGCGGAGCGCATTATCCTTGCGTGCAGCGCATTTCTGCTTTTTTTTTTTGCCGAAGTTGAGTTTTTACCTTAACCATTATAACTTGTCTTTTATCGATAGTTACCACTGAATAACGGATTTAAGTCTTAACATCTCATTTCATGAAAATAATTAAATAAAAAATTTATTTTGAAATTTAGTTAATTACCATGAATATTTAATTGGACTTCAAATTGGGCTATTTTAAAATGGACTTTAAAATATATTTTGGAATCAAAAGGGTATTTGACTTAGACTTTTGATTGCTCCTCTCTAGTTCAAACCAAATAGGATGATGGTATGTTTCTTCATTAGGTGCTCAAAGGAGAGATATAATTTATGTGTCTGAAATGATCCATTGACTTTATTCTTGATTCAACCATTTTAGTCTATAACAATTCCCACATCTTTGTAATGCTTTATTCATATTTGAGGTGATGTAAAAGTTGTGATTTTAAGATTTTATGATTTAGCTGTATTCATGATCTACAACAACAACATGTTCATCCCACTTCTTATTTATTTAAAATGTATGCATGCCTTACAACACATGTGTTATATTAACTTTTCTTGTTTTCCATTCTTTTACTATCTTTTCTATTTAATTTCCCAGAATTTAGACACTTTCTATTATGTGATTAATCTTCTCTCTTAAACTCTTGACTATTAATTATTTCCTTGCCTATATTTATATGATTAATGCTTCTTATTGCTAGGTGTAAAATAGTACAAGTAGTTGATAATTTGTATTAATATTTTTTTTTGATAATTTGATAATTTGTATTAATTTATTGCTAGAATTGATATTGAATTCTTAATAGTTCAATCTCTCTTTTCTAAGTAGCAACTAGCAACTATGGTTTGTTGAATTATGCAGTTCATGTTTGGTACATAGAGGGAATCATTTCTTTTGATAAAATCCAATCGCTTGTATTTGTATTGTCTTTCTTTACTAATTTCTCTAGTTTAATTGCTGCTAATAGATTAAATATAAACGCTTGTTTTATAGAACGCATATCGTTCTTCGTAACTAATTAAAGTAAGGAGGATTAGGTGTTTTGTTTCCATAGTAAAGTGTTCAAGAGTGCTAGAATAAAGTGATTTCCATGATCAATTGATAGTTCAGTGGTGGATATATTAATTTGGCCAAGACTTTATTATCATTGTTTCCTTAGTTTCATTAATTTATTAGTTTTGATTGTTTTCATTAGTTTTAAGTCTCAAAATCCCCCAACTTGGTTTCTTTAAACACTTAGTTCGCTAATACGAACTTTACCTCCCTATGTACTTTAAGTAGTGTTTGAAAGTTAGATTAATTTGGTGCATACGACAAAGGGATACTAATAGTGTAATCTAAAAATTTCAAAAGTCATTTGTTATTATAGTATGATGCGGAAGCAAATTATAGTAAAAATGGTACGGAGGCTGTTACCTGCTTGAGTCAACCCATTAATATGGCTGAGTGACATGGTTTGGGTGATTTCCTAAGGTTGTTTTGCATCTCATTTATCATGTAACTACTGCCCTAAATCCACCAATCCATCCTTACCAAATTCCTTGGGAAGGTTTTACAACTTATGTTAGAAACGGAATTTACGAACTGTTTTAGTAAACTGTGTTTATTATTAGTGATTCTGAATCTGTTTTTGCGTAGTGAAGAGGAGTGTGTGTGTTTATGTGAGAGGACATGTCCTATAAAAGCTTGCAAGCGAGTAAATAGTAGGAGCCTAGCTCCGAATTGTGTGGAGGCCTGCACCTTGGTGCACCTCAGTGTGTGATCTCTTCTTCCTACGCAATAATGTATATGATCAGTTAAACTTGTGTTCGTATTTGAAACGTTACCAATGAACTTGTTGAGCATTGATACTTGTAATCTCGTGACAAAGACATTTTTGCCAAAAATAATAATTTACATATGAAATGTTGGAGTAAGTCCACTCTTTATTTTCAGCCACCATAATTAGTTTTGGATTGATTTGCATACCAGCGTAAGCTGATTTTGTTCTGTGAACCTGTCCCGGTGGGGGGCGGACTTTTGTGCGAGGATTTAGCAAGCTAAGGTAGACGAGATGAAAGCTCTAGAGAAATGATATATCAGCAATCATAGCATACCAAAGCTTGAACATGATCATCTTTTGGAACTTAACTTTTCTTTTGTGAAGAACGCTTAAACGTACATTGTGTTAAATTATGGGCCTGTAATAACTAAACTCTATTTTGTATAATGTATGTTTTTTTTACATTGCTCGTAGAGTCAACTCAGCCATATTAATGGGTTGACTCAAGCATAGACCAACTATAAGAGGGGAAGGGGTGAATTGTAGTTGAGGGGAAATTTCAAAATTTAAATTGCGGAATAAAAATAACTTAGAACGAAAGAGAAAAAACACACAAGATTTTTACAAGGAAAACTTCCTAGGCCCAATAGGAAGAAAAACCTTGACCCCGTGGGATTTTGACTCAATACTTCTCTTAATATAATAGGCCAAAAGATTATCTTTACAACCTATTATTGGACCTGTCTCTGTTCCTCTAGGAACTTGTTTCCAGTCACTCAGTTCCCACTGAACTGATGACACTCACTTGACTTCACTAGAAGTCTTATCTTTTTCTCTCTTTCTTTCTCTCTTCTTGATTACAAGAATTTTCTCAGATTTTTCTCTCTCCCAAACACTATGAATATTACAATAATATGTTGTTGAATATGAGAGGAAAATTACAGAAAACTTTCCAAGTAAAAGATAAACTTTTTGGTGCTAGAAAGTCATAAGTTTTCTTCGAGTAATTCTTCCTCTTTAAATAGTTGCTGCACTTTTCCTTCACTCCACGTTCTCCAAATTGTGCACTTGTAGAGTTATGGGAATCATGGCTTAATTACACTGCACGTTCTCCATGATCTTTGCAACGGTAATAAACAGACTCCACTTATCCGTTAGTGGGCGCAAATACAGCAGGTGGGCTGAGGTAGTTGGAGATCTTCAAGCGGGTAGTTCCACATTTGGTGCCACGCTTACTCCAACCTAATTTGCACAAGTACAACAACAAAAATATCTAATAACTTAAGAATCTTTTATGCAAAGATTCTAAGTTAATAGATTTATTAAACATACCATATAATATAAATTCAAAGTGCATAAATAATAATATCTTGACTAGATTAAATAATTAATCTTTCTCCACAAGATATATAAAAATTAACATTACAATATTTTTGGGATTTTATATTTTTCAAAATAAAAACTATACACTAACCTAAGTATTTGGCATCATCAAAACATGGAATACAACAATATTCCCCCTTTTTTATGATGGCAAATATAAGGCATATAAAAAAATGAAATCGACAAAAGAAAAAAAAATGAAATAAACTAAAGCAAAAGAATCAAAAGCTAAGAGGTTTAAAAAAAATAAATAAGAAACACTAATAATGAAAACAAAAACCAAAAGACTAACTCGTTCGTTATCGTTTTTTGTTTCCAGTTTTCAGTTATTTTGAAAACCAAAAACAAAAATATGAAAACCAAAAAAAGTTTTTTTTAGTTTTTTTGTTGTCAGTTTTCAAAATTGACATGTTTAGTATGAGTATGAGTAATTTTAAGTTTATTATGCCCCATATATCATATGACTTTTGTATTCATAAAACCAAAAACTGAAAACTTACAGTGATGCCGAACGGGCCCTTGATGATATCAGTTTTGAAAACAAGAAAAATTGAAAATCATCACTACAGAAACTAAGGAGACTAGAATCTTTTTATGTGCCACATTACTTCCCCCTTTTGTCATCATCAAAAACATCCAAGAAACCAGCAGTACTCTAAGATTGTATCAAAACAACAATATCAATGCAAAGTAGCTCAAACATTTCATCTAATAATACTAGCCATCCAGACATTTTAATGAGCATATTATAGCAAGATAAAGGCACTGAGACATGAGTTATGCAAAAGCTGAGTTCAAGGAAAAAATGAATGAAGGAAAGAAGCAAAGAAGGCAAAAAGATAAACAATAGAAGAGAAAGAATAAGAGATGAAAGAAATAAAAGAGATAAAGAAATTATCATCAAAAACTGATGTGTGAGCGACATCCAAAAGATGATAAAAATAAAAGTAACAACAAACCACCATTGTTTACGTACAACCGAAAGATTAAAGTATCATTGTTTTAAAACGGATTAAATTGAAATTGAAGGGAAGGGAATTAGGGTTTGGGGCGAATAGAGAAAGAAGAGACAACAACGTCAATCTTCTCCCTCACAACAGCTTCTCCTCTCTTCACAGCTGCTACGATCTGCTCCTACTGAAGATCCACTCTTGCTACCCTGGCTTCAACACCTTGGATCCTGGTGTGTAGAAGGGATAGAGACTCCTGAAGTGAATGCAGAATCCCATGAAGACTAGTAGTGGAGAGAAGCGGAAAATCCACAGCCGTAGATCTTGGAGAGACCCGATCTCCTCCAGATCTATTGTTACAGCACCCTGACCCTGTTCCCGGGGAGACTTAGTCTCTGACTTTTTCGACAGACCTTGGTCCTCCAGCACTGACCTCTTCCTCATGCACTAGTGGAGAGAAACGCAAGGGTTGCGGTCAAAACATCCCTAAGGGCTGCGTTTTTGGCCATAACCGCAACCCTTCTTTGTACAAAGGGCTGCGGTTTTTACCATAACCGCAACCCTTTTGACCCAAAAAAAAAATATTTGGCAGTTTTTTACTCCTAAATATATCAAGAAATTTACAACAGGGAAAATCAAAAAAGAAATCAACAACATAAAACAGCCGAAATAAAAAAAACAAACAAAACGAAACGAAATTATTTATTAACAATCAACAAGAACATCAAATTACAATTTACAGTAAAAAGAACAAGAACATTTTACGGCACTAACTATTAAAAAAACCAACAATAAAAGTCGAAATTATATATCAACAAGAACGAACGAAAATAAAAAAACGAAATTATATATCAACAAGAATAGTCGAAATTTACAGTAAAAAAAACCGAACAAAAATGAAAAAAACGAACGAAAATGAAAAAAAGAAGATCGAAAATGAAAAAAAAACGAACGAAAATGAAAAAACGAACGAAAATAAAAAAAACGAACGAAAATGAAAAAAAGCGAACGAAAATACAAAAGAGAAGAAATTATAGATCTGAAATTACATGAACATTAATCAAAACAAAGATCAAGAAATTATAGATCTGAAAAACGAAAAATTATCACTTGTTGTTGTCGTTGCTTAAGCGGAGTTCGACGACGAGGAAGAGATGAGCGGAGTTCGACGATGAGGAAGAGATGAGCGGAAGAGTTCGACCGACGGTGAGGAAACCCCATCGAAGCAGCGGCAACACCAACAAAAACTCGTGGCAGCAGCATCCACGAAGCAGAGGAGAAAGAAAACGGGACTAAGAACAACCAACAGCAGCACCGGTGGTAGTAGGAGCACGACAAAATCGCCGGCGTTCGACAGCAAAAAAAAACGGCAGTAGAGGGAGGAGGAGGAGGATGGTAAGTGAGAGAGAGAAATGGAAGATGAAAATGGAGGAGAGGAGAGAGAATGAGGGAGAGAGAGGAGTTCGTGAGTATTGAACTTAAAATCCAAACCCTAGCCGCGCTGAGTGTTGAACTTAAAAGCCCACATCAAAATAAAAAAGCCCGCGAATTAATGATAAAGGGTTGCGGTTAGCCCAAAAACGCAGCCCTTCGTGGTCCCGAATGACTACGTTTTTAGGCTAACCGCAGCCCTTCAATAAAAGGGCTGCGATTTCCTTGAAAACCGCTGCCCTTCGTACTGTACGAAGGGTTGCGGTTTCTTGCTAACCGCAGCCCTTCACTAAAAGGGTTGTGCTTTACTTGAAAACCGCAGTCCTTCATACACGAAGGGCTGCGTTGCATTTTTTCCACTAGTGATGCTTCCTTTTGACCCCAGTCTCTCCCTTGACCTTTGGCTCCTCAACCTCATATGCCAACTTACCACCCTGTACCCTCAACTCAAGGCGAAAAGTGTATCCTTAATCAAATAATTCTCAGGCTCTAGATCAAAAGAGGGACTGACAGGAAGTTTGATTTGATTGTTTTTGAGAATGGTAGAAACAAGGTTCCCATACCCAATTTTGTTGTTATGGGCTATGCAGTAGGAGAGGTGAGCAATCATCAAAGCAGGAAAGTTGATTTTTATGTTTTTAGCAAGGCAAAACATCAAAGAAAGATCCATGAGGCTCGCTTGAGTCCTCTTGGAGGTTCATGGCAAAATGAAGCGCCAAACCAAGTGAAACATAAATTTATGAAAAGGAGAAAGATCTTTTTTTATCTAAGGACAAGTCAGTAGCAGCACCACCAAAATAACCCAGAATTGTGGTGTTTGAAGCCCCATTCACATTCAGTTTAGCCCTACCCTTAATATAATCCTTGTACCCTTCATTCGGTACTTCAAACCACTCAGACAGTTTCTTCTCACTGAATTTTACTAGTTTCCCATTAACAACACTAATGCATAAACCCTCGTTATTCTCAAAGTTTGAAATAAACTCACTCATTTCACACTCATATAAACCCTCATCAAAGCTTAATACCTTAGTCCATTTTTGAAATTTGACAATATCAAGAAACTCGACCCACTTGATTTTCTTGCACCAAGAAAAATCAACACAAAACCCTATGATGTACTTAGAAGATTTATACTTCTTACCGCGCTTAGTTGGAACCAAAATTTCTTTCTCCTGCTCTGTTTCAGCGTCATCCATTTCTCCTTCCTTCTTTGGAGAAATTACTTCATTTGCCGTTGAATTATCTTGAGAACCCATGGAATCTTCATTTGAGTTTGAAGATTCATTCTCACTTTCATTATAGTCAACCAGAGGAGAAGATTTTTCAGCCGGAAATTTTTTGGTTTCATCGGAGGTTTTGCGTTTGGGGCCATGGAAGAAGTTTGGAGAAGAAGATGAAGATGAGAGGTTTTGAGAGAGAGAGTAAGCGGTTTTGCAGAGGTGATGGTTTTGAGGTAAAAAGTGAATTTGCCGTGTAAGTTTTGGTTTGATGTGATAGAGGTTTTATGAGAGGGTTAGATTTATGGGGGATGGTGAAAAAAGGGGATATTATCTCATATAACCCTGACTTATTATAGGCCTTTTTCCAATATAACCCCGACTTTGGCAGCCATGTCTCCGATAACCCTGAACTTGATTTTTGTCATTAAACTGGACGGAATTTGTAACACCGTTAACTATTTTGACATCTATAATTAAAACCCTATTTTTTTTATATAAAAAAAACATTTTGTGTTCTTCATCCTCTATCTTATGTTCTTCCTCCTCTATCTATTGTTCTTCACCACAAGCAATCACATATCAAATGCTTTCAAAATTAAACAAAATTACCAAGAAATTCAAAGAATTAAGTGGTGAAAATTAAAAATCAAACTGGGCTTTCAAAAGTTCTGGTATTTGGCGTTTTCACTACTACTCAACTCCTCGTCTTTGTTGCACCGCCTCATCACAATCTTAGTTCGCAACTAGGATTTAGCTTAGTTTTGACATCACCAATCAGATCTCATCTTCAATATGTAATCTAGTGTGAAAAGTATGCAAAAAACCTAAAAAAAAAGAAAATATATAACAAAAAAGGACCTCAAAAGTTCGAGTTTCTAAATAAATACTTGAAATTCTTTCGACTTGAGATAAAATTCAGATTGGATGAACTGTAAATCTTATTGTTGCTGCCCAGAAATCGACCCTAAACAAGCGACCCTGAACTTGTAGTTGCTGCTGCCCAGAAATCTGGGAAACAATCGACCGGCGTGGGTGCTGGTGAGAGAAACGATGAAGGCGAGCGAGAAGAGGATAGCAGGAGTGGTTCGTTGGGTTGCTGTCCAGAACAGGAGGGGACGGTGGTACGAGGCTGGAATTTCGAAGGTGCCGGCTATGGTGGTGGTGCAGTGGGTGTTGGGGGGGAGTAGGAGACAAGGCGTGGGGATGTGAAGTGTGAGGACAGAGGAGGACGAAAAAACAGGGGAAGAATGGAGGTCGAAGATGATGGTGTTGGTGTTGTTGTTGTGGTTAATCGTGGTTGCAATCACAAAATCCCATGACCCATAGAATGAATTTGATGAATTTAATTATTCTCTTTTGAGCGAATTTGATGAGTTCGCAAAGTTTACAGCGATTTATAGGTAATGTACCTAGATTTATTTGTAAAGAAGGATGAATGTTTGAGAAGAGATGAAGAACAAGAGAGAGAAAGAGATGAGTTTGGTTTTTTTTTTTTTTTTAAAAATGCAGTAAGTATTTTTATTTGAAAATAGTTAACGGTGTTACAGATTCCGTCCAATTTAATGACAAAAATCAAGTTCAGGGTTATCGGAGACAGGGCTGCCAAAGTCGGGGTTATATTGGAAAAAGGCCTATAAGTCAGGGTTATCTGAGATAATATCCCAAAAAAAAATTATGGCGGCTTTTCCCTTCCTTTCTTAATCCATTGATTTTTTTATATTTTAGGGTATGTACTTGTACGCTAGTGAAGCGTTGCAAAAATAATTATTTGTGGGGGATGAATGAAGAATGAATGAAATTTGTGAAAAGAAAAAAAAAATAAGATTGAAAAAATGAAGAGGATATTTATGGTTTATAAGAATAACATAAAATGGATGAATAAGGTGTGAACTCATGCATGTTATATGTTCAAGCTATATGTACGTAGACCTTACCATATTTTGCTCAAGTATATGTGTGGACAATAAGGGGAGTATTATGAAGACTAATGTGAGTCCTTTACATTGACTGTGTAATGTATGAATAAATTCACAAAATTTTGTTGGCCACTTAGAGTAATCTTGTAACTAAGGATTTCATTAGAAGTAGCATACTCATTGAATTCTAATCATCCCTAGCTCTAAGCGAATTTTCTCGAACTTTTCTCTAGGAAGTGGTTTAGTCAAAATGTCAGCTATTTGATTTTCTGTTGGACAAAACTCAACTTTAACAAGACCTTTTTCAACATTGTCCTTAAGGAAATGATGCCTAATGTGGATATGCTTGACCCTTGAATGATGTACTGGGTCCTTGGAGATGCAAATTGCACTAGTATTATCACAATAGATAGGAACACACTTAAACTTAATACCAAAGTTTCTTACCTGTTGCTTGATCCAGAGGACCTGGGAACAACATGCAGCAGCAGCCACATACTCTGCCTCTGAAGTGGACAAGGCAATAGTGTTTTGCTTCTTTGAGCTCCATGAGACCAAGCTTGTTCCTAGGTACTGAACAATACCTAATGTGCTTTTGCGATTAACCAAGTCCCCAACATAATCAGCATCCGAGTAACTTACTAGGTCAAATACATCACTTCAGGATAGAACAAACATAAGTCATCACTTCCTTTCAAATACCTAAGAGTTCTCTTAACTGCTGTTAAATGAGATTCTTTGGGATTCGATTGGAATCTTGAACATAAACCAACACTAAAAGCAATATCAGGTCTACTTGCAGTTAAGTAGAGTAAATATCTAATCATACCTCTTTATTGCTTCTCGTTTACACACTTACCATTTGAATCTTCATCTAACCTTGTTCATGTTCCTATGGGAGTGTGGTTGGTTTTAGATTGTTCCAGTCCTTATTTCTTCAGCAGTTCCTTGACATATTTTTGTTGATGGATCATTGTTCCTCTTTCGGTTTGCTTGATTTACAATCCCAAAAAGAAGTTCAATTCTCCCATCATACTCATTTTGAACTCACTACTCATAAGATCAGCAAACTCCTTACAGAGAAGATCATTAGTAGCACCGAATATTATATCAGCAACATAAATCTGGACTACTAATATGTTTGTTCCTTTTGAACGAAGGAACAGGGTTCTATCAACTTTACCTCTTATGAAATCATGTGAAAGTAAGAATTTTGATAACCTTTCATACCAAGATCTAGGAGCTTGTTTCAACCCATATAGAGCTTTATTAAGCTTATAGACCTGATTTGGAAGATCGGGATTTTCAAATCCAGGAGGTTGTTCCACGTAGACGTCTTCTAGTAAAAAGCCATTTAAAAATGCACATTTTACGTCCATTTGGTACAACTTAAATCCCATAAATGCGGCAAAGGCAATCAGAATTCTAATTGCTTCTATCCTAGCAACAGGAGCAAAGGTTTCATCGAAATCAATACCTTCTTGTTGATTGTACCCTTTGGCTACAAGTCTGGCCTTGTTCCTTACAACTGTACCATGCTCATCAAGCTTGTTCTTGAAGACCCATTTTAGTCCAATTACTTTCTGGTTCTTTGGCTTGGGCTCCAGGTGCCATACCTTGTTCCTCTGGAACTCATTCAGTTCCTCTTGCATAGCGTTTATCCAACCAGCCTCTTTTAGTGCTTCCATATGATCCTTAGGTTCTGTCATAAATAGAATAGCATGAAAGACACAACAATTATTCATTTGGGACCTCGTTTGAGTTCCCTTTTCAATATCACTTATAATAAATTCTAAAGGATGAGAATTTTGGTGTTTCCAAGGCTTTGGATTAAATCTCCTGGTTGCTTCTGGTGCTTCTTGAGGTGATTGATTTATTTGGTCTTCTTCAGGTTCAGGAGTTCCTTCTTCTTCCTGAGTTCCTCCTGCTGCTTGTTCCCCCCTGAGGATCAGGCACAAGGTTCTCAGGTTCAGGAACATGCTTCTTCTCTTTTCCTGCAGGGGTTAGTTCCTCATCATAATAAATCGACTCTTCAGGTCGAGTCAAACCGATTTCAAAGTTATCATCATAACTTTGTTCCTGCATGGAGTTAGTTTCATCAAAGATAATATGGACACTTTCCTCTACACACATAGTTCGCTTATTGTAAGCACGATAAGCTTTACTACTTGAAGCATATCCTAGAAATAGGGCTTCATCACTTCTAGCATCAGACTTTCCTAAATTGTCCTTTCCATTATTGTGTACAAAACATTTACATCCAAAGACACGAAAATAAGAGATATTGGGTTTTCTTCCTCTAAAGAGTTCATAAGGCGTCTTCAAAGTAATTGGCTTTAGCATGACTCTATTAATGATGTAGCATGCTGTGTTTACTGCTTCAGCCAAAAGTTCTTTGGAAGCTCGCTTGCTATTATCATCGTCCTAACCATGTTCTCCAGGGTCCGGTTCTTCCTTTCAACCACACCATTCTGTTGTGGTGTCTTTGGAGCAGAGAAATTGTGATCTAACCCTTCATTGCTGCAAAATTCATTAAACTTGGAGTTTTCAAACTCCTTACCATGGTCAGATCTTAGATGTTTCAATTTATAACCACTAGTTCGTTGAATCTTTTTAGCAAAGGTTAGAAATTCATCAAAAGTTTCATCCTTGCTATGAAGAAAGATAACCCAAGTGTATCTAGAAAATCATCTACAATGACCAACACATATCTCTTACCTGATCTACTTTGGATTCGTACAGGGCCACATAAGTCCATATGAATGAGTTCCAATGGACTATGTGTGCTTACCATTTTCTTGGATTTGAAGGAGGATCTCACTTGCTTGCTTTTTACACATGGATCATAGACACCGTGGTTCAAAAACTTAATTGTTGGTAAAACAACTACTAATTCTTTCCCACTTAGTTAATGCAGTAGGGACAAGCTGGCATGACCACAACGCTTGTGCCATAGTAGGGGATCTTATTCAATCACGCTTAAGCAGGTGAGATTGTTCCTAGGAACAAGGTTCAGGTCAACCATGTAGGTGTTCCCTTTACTTGTTCAATCAAGGATCTTGGTTCCTGTACTTTCATTGTTGACTACACAAGACTCATTAATAAACTTCACAGAAATTTCCCTTATCACAAAACTAAAATATACTAAGTAAACTATGCTTTAAACCCTCGACCAAAAATACATTATCTATGGAATGTGACTGAGATTTTCCAATCTTGCCAACTGTTATAATGTAACATGTAAGATTGTCTCCAAAGGTCACAGTTCCTCCATTGTAAACTGAAAGTGAGAGAAATTTTGATCTATCTCCTGTCATGTGCTTAGAACAACCGCTGTCGAGGTACCACAGGTTGTTCCCCCTCCCTTCAACCTGTACCACAACAAACTAGTTAGTGGTAGGAACCCAATCTTGCTTGGGATCCTTTGTTGGACTTGAGTCTTTCTTAACTTTCCAAACCTGTTTTACTAGGTAGGTGTTCCTCTCAATACGTTCTTCTCTGGTGGAACAGTCAGACACAATGTGACCACTGTCCCCACAGTAAGAACATATTTTTTCTATTTGGCAGATCAATATATTTTTTTCTTTTTGTTCTTCTTCTTATGAATGAAACTGAGACCATCTCTTCCTTTATTCTGATATTTTTGTATCCAAGTGACTGGATCAGGAAGTTTGTTCCTTGAGGGTACTAGTTTCTTCCTTAATACCAGATTTTCTTGTAAAACATTTTCATAATCAGTTTTCAAATTTTCAACGTTGGTTCTGGTATTAGTTGAAGAGACTGTTCCTTCAGGAACGAACACACAGTTTCAATTCTGCCATCTCCATGTTCAAAAAATAATTCTCGTTTTTGACTTTTTTGAAGGCTACTTGATAAGCTCTACTCTTGTCAAAAAATTCAAAAAATCTTTTTTCAGTATCACATTTTAATGTGTTAAGCCAATTTAAATGATTCTTAGTGACTCTCAAGGCATTTGTTACTTGATCTCTTTTTGCGCAAACTTCCTTGTAGACATCTAAGGTTTCTAGTAGAAGTTTTATTAATTGGCTTTTATTAAATTATGTAAGTTCCTCTTCAATGGCATTAAAACTTACCTTAGGGTTTGATGATTCCACTTTGTCCTCAACATTCGCCATGAGACATAGATGGGCAGTTTCTTCCTCAGTCTGTTCCTGCTCCTCTTCTGAGTCGGACTCTCCCCATGCTGCAACCATTGCTCTCTTCATGTCAGTTCTCGAGAAGGGTTTTTGTTGTTCTTTGCCATTCTCTTTGAACTTTCCTTTTGCTTTCTCGTTATCCCATTGAGGACACTCCTTGATGAAATGATCAAGGCCTCCACATTTATGACAGCTCAACTTTGTTGGTTTCTTCGTGACCTTTCCTTTGTAATTCTTGTTGAAGAATTTCTTGAACCTTCTCACGATCATAGCTGCTTCTTCATCATCAGTTTCTGAATCTTCTTGTTCCTCTGACTTGAGAGTCAGAGCCTTAGGCTTCGATGTTTCAGTCTCATGAGTTGCTAGATGCAACTCATGGGTCATTAAGGAACCAGTAAGTTGTTCAATGTTGAAAGTTGTGAAGTTTGTTTCCAACAATGTTGTAGTTTTGACCATCCATTTGTCATCTTGTGGAAGACTCCTTAGAACCTTACGAACCTATTCCTCTAGAGAGATTACTTTTCCAAGAGATTCAAGCTCGTTTATTATGTTCGAGAAGCGAGTGAGCATGTCTTGAAAAGGCTCTTTTTGTTTCATATGAAACAATTCATATTTATGCATGAGCATATCAATCTTCGATCGTTTCACTTCGCTTGTTCCTTCATGAGTAACTTGAAGGAGTTACCACATTTGCTTAGCATTCTTGCATCCCATGACTCTGTTGTGCTCATGGGGACCAAGACCATAGTGGAGTAGCTTCTTGGCCATGTTGTTCATTTCCATTTTGTCAAAGTCGTCTTTGCCAAAATCTTCACGGGGTTTAGGAACCAGCTCCCCCTTTTCGTTCATCTTTGTAACTTCAAAGTCACCAAGTTCAATTAACCTCCATACTTGGTAATTTTCAGCTTTTATAAAGATCTCCATACGATTCTTCCAGTATGGATAATGCTTGCCATTGAATATAGGTAGGCGTTGGGTTGAGTACCCTTCATCAAGTTTTTCTCCCGTAGTGTTCATGTTGCCAGGTACAATCTCCTCAATGTTAGCTGATTATGGAGATACTAGGCTCTGATACCAATTGTTATTCTAGTATGAACACTAGACCAACTACAAGAGGGGGTGAATTGTAATTGAGGGGAAATTTTCAAATTTAAATTGCGGAATAAAAATAACTTCGAACGAAAGAGAAAAAACACACAAGATTTTTACAAGGAAAACTTCTTAGGCCCAATAAGAAGAAAAACCTTGACCTCGTGGGATTTTGACTCAATACTTATCTTAATATAATAGGGCAAAATACTCTCTTTACAACCTATTATTAGACCTGTCTCTGTTCCTCTGAGAACTTGTTCCCAGTCACTCAGTTCCCCCTGAACTGATGACACTCACTTGACTTCACTAGAAATCTTCTCTTTTTCTCTCTTTCTTTCTCTCTTCTTGATTACAAGAATATTCTCAGATTTTTCTTTCTCTCAAACACTATGAATATTACAATAATATGTTGTTGAATATGAGAGAAAAATTACAGAAAACTTTCCAAGTAAAAGATAAACTTTTTGGTGCTAGAAAGTCGTAAGTTTTCTTCGAGTAATTCTTCATCTTTAAATAGTTGCTGCACTTTTCCTTCACTCCACGTTCTCCAAATTGTGCGCTTGTAGAGTTATGGGAATCATGGCTCAATTATGCTGCATATTCTCCATGATCTTTGCAACGGTAATAAACAGACTCCACTTATCCGTTAGTGGGCGCAAATACAACAGGTGGGCTGAGGTAGTTGGAGATCTTCAAGCGGGTAGTTCCACATTTGGTGCCACGCTTACTCCAACCTAATTTGCACAAGTACAACAACAAAAATATCTAATAACTTAAGAATATTTTATGCAATGATTCTAAGTTAATAGATTTATTAAACATACCATATAATATAAATTCAAAGTGCATAAATAATAATATCTGGACTAGATTAAATAATTAATCTTTCTCCACAAGATATATAAAAATTAACATTACAATATTTTTGGGATTTTATATTTTTCAAAATGAAAACTATACACTACCTAAGTATTTGGCATCATCAAAACATGGAATACAACATCATTAAGTTTTTAAAACTTGTTTTATGAAAGCACAATAAGCAAAGTTTACATATGCTTCGATGCTTGTGGATTTGTCATCTTCATATGCAAGTGAGGATTTCGACCAGGCTTGTGATTTCTCAAATTTTTCGACATCCAGTGATTAGTTTTAATGCGGGATTTGCATAAAATCTCGATCAGAAGCTAAATCTTGTTGATAGTTTGCCGATTTGCTTGAATTTGTTGTTTTTCTCTTTTTCTAGTAGCTAAAAATAACGAGTTCATTGCAGGGTTTGTTCGTTGGATATTTCGTTCTCGCATTCATCAGTTTATGTTATATCGTGCATTAAGATGGTAGTTGTGTAACAAACTAATTAGGTAGAGGTTAACATTACAAGTCTGGGCCGAGACTAGGGATGGCAATCCACTCCGGATCCGTCCATGGTTCGATCCGCTCTGAGGCAAAAAATCCGAGCCGACTCCGAGAAAAACAAAATCTGCATCCGACTCCGTTTACAAAGTCCGACTCCAAGTCGGAGTAGGGTCGGAGTCGGATCTCATAAAAAATCCGACTCATCCGATCCGACTCCGACATAATTCGACTCGACATCCGACTCCGACTTTGAGGCAATTAGTCTTATTTTTTTCGGTTTTTTCACCATATACCCCTGACAAATTTTTTTTTGCACCGTATACCCTTTCAACTTTCCAAATGCACCATATACCCCTCACGTTTGAAAAAATACATCGACATGCCCTTATGACTAACGGTGTTAGACTTCCGTTAGTCATTAGGCCCTAATCCTACCCTAACCCTAATTAACTAACCTAAATCAAAACCTAATCCTAACCTTAACCCCTAATCTAATACCCTAACTCTAACCCTAACCCTAACCACCACCCCTCCACCACCCCACCCCTTTCCCCACCACCCACCCACCCTCCACTTCCCCGACTGTCAGAGCCGCCCCCTCCCTTTCCCCCCCCTCGCGCCCCCCTCCCTGCAGCCCAGCTCCCCCTCCCTGCATGCGCCTGACCCCCTCCCCCCTTCCCCCATGATCGCCGGCGACCCTCTCTCCTCCCCCCTTCCCCGCAGCCGCCGGCGGCCCTCCCCTCCCTTTCCGCAATGCCGCCATGACCCTCCCCCTCCCTTTCCCGCAACCGCGAACTCCTCCCCCTCCCCTAAAATGAAAAAAAAATCGAAAAGCCCGGAACCAATTCCGCTCTATGTGCGATTGCGGGGGAAGGGAGGGGGAGGGAAGGGGGGTTGGCGGCGGTTGTGGGGAAGAGGAGGGAGGGGGTCGCGCTACGAGCTGCGGGGAAGGGGAGGGGAGGGTCCTTGCGATTGCAGGGAAGGGGAGGGGAGGGCGGACGCGACGGCGAGGGGGGAGGGAGGGAGAGGGGGGCGGCGAGACCGGCCGTGGAAGGGGAGGGGGGCGCGACCGGCGGTGGAAGGGGAGGGAGGGGGGTGGGTGGGGGCAGTGGGTGGGTAGGGGTTAGGGGTGGGGGGGGGTGGTGGTTAGGATGGTTAGGGTTAGGGTTATTAGATTAGGGGGTTAGGGTTAGGGTTTAGTTTAGGTTTAGGGTTAGTTAATTAGGGTTAGGGGGATTAGGGCCTAATGACTAACGGAAGTCTAACACCGTTAGTCATAAGGGCATGTCGATGTATTTTTTCAAACGTGAGGGGTATATGGTGCATTTGGAAAGTTGAAAGGGTATACGGTGCAAAAAAAAATTTGTCAGGGGTATATGGTGAAAAAACCGTATTTTTTTTATATTAATGTATTACGTAGGTATACTCTAACTTTGATTTTAACTTTCATGGCAATTGGTCTTATTTTATATTAATATTATTTTATGTATGCTATATAAAATGTATGTGGCAAAAGATATATATAACCATTAGCCAGACACAATACACATATCATATCATTTATAATAATTAATTTTAGTTAATTATATACTTTGGAAGATTTTTAACTATCATTTGAAATATATACAAGTTTTTTTACAATATAAAACCGTGCAAAAAAAGTCGGAGTCGGAAACTCGGAATCGAATGTTCCGATTTCAAGTCGGATCGGAGTTGGATTATTGGAGTCGGATGTCGGAGTCGGGTCGGAGTCGGATGTTTGGATTTTAAGTCGGATCGGATTCGGATTATCAGAGTCGGATGTCGGAGTCAGATTTTAAAATCCGACTTATTGTAGGATCGGAGTCGGATTATAAATGTCAGTGCGAAGTTCGGCCAGGTTGCCATTCCTACCCGAGACACCTCAATTAAACAATATGCTCGACTTGCTCATGTATATGGTGAAAGATTCAAAGAATCAAATTCGTGCAAAATAATGCAAAAATCAAAGCTTTGCAAATATTATTAGATTTCATTAACCCTTAGGATTTGCACTCCTTTCCTCACTGTTCATAGACACGACACAGTGGGAAGGAACGAGAGAGAGAGAGAGAGAGATGAGCAGTGGGCAGAGATTTGAGAAGACGTTTTCAAGGAAGAAGAAGGAGACAAACAAGAAGAGCAACGAAGGGAAGAAATCGGAACAACAACAACAACAACAACAACAACAACAACATGTTCCTGAATTATCATCTTCTCAACAACTAAACGGAAAACTCGACAATCCAAGCAACAAAACCAACAACAGTACTAAATCCACCGTTGCTAAACAACCCACCAATAAGAACAAAAAAACTTCTCCAACAACAACCACCAAAAAATCCAACAACAACAACAGCAACAACACCGTTAAGAAGAAGAAGAATGTGAGTGATTCTCCAAAACCAGAGCAGAAGAAAGAGAAGAATGAAGAGAAAGATGAAACCCACAAACAGAAAAGAAAAACGGAAAATGGGGGAGAAGAGATAGAGAAGAAACCAAAGACAATGAAAACGACGTCGTCGAAGATTGAGAGAAAGGAGAATGAAGAGAGTTCTGAGTGTGCGTTTCCTACGAATCGAATCCTTAGAATAGTGAAAAGTGAAGGTTCTTCTGATTACAAGCTTAGTGGAGAAGCTGTTTGCCTCATCAACAAAGCCACTGTACTCTCTATTTCTCTCTTCTCGCTTTAATTTGATTTTTATTAATGGTTTGAATGAATTGATTTTTTCTGGGTATATTTTATTTATTGAATTTAGTTCGAGTTTTATGAATATGTCATTGTTGTTGCATTTTTCTATGAGCATGCTTGTAAAATTGTAACTGCTGTAATTTTAGGGTTTTCTGTGTAAGATTGAGTAATTGTTTTAGGAGAAACATTTTGAACATAATTGTTGAGTGTTTAGTTACATTCTATGTTGCACGGAAACGAGAAACGGGAAACGGACACGAAACTGAAACATGGAAACAGGTGTTTATAATGATATTCCGCTGATGAGGAAGTTTCCCTGAAGAATCTGAAATACGATTATGTTTCGTGACTTTCATGAAGTTTGCGTGCAGTATAGGTGACATTGTATTAGTATGGAAGGGTTTGTTGTGATTGTGAACCCAGAGAATGCTACACTTGATAGTGCTGAGAGACTACTCAGAAAGACCTATCCTTTCTCTGCTCAAAATAACCATCTACATGTGCGGAAACCGCTGGTTTCTGGAAACGAAAACAAAAAATCCTCAAGTTCCATCCATTTTCGGGCTTTACTAGCATGGAAGGGGGTGGAGTTTTCAGACCGGAAATGTTTCTGAAATGCGGGAACTTCATGTACCAGAGGTTTAGGTGCTTCATAATTTTTAAGAAATTGCTTTGAGCATGGGTTGAGAAGTGAATGCTATGTGTAATTTTGCTGTATTTGGAAGTGGATAATATATATTGGTTTGATGGAGAAAGGGAAATTGTTGGGCACGAGGGGATATGCTATGATTTGAGTAAATTGCATGAAATTGTCTGGTAATATGTTATGACAATAGTTGTGGAACGTCAAATTTTCGCCAAGTAGAGTCTAATTAAGGGGTTAATGGATGGTTAGAAGGTGTCCAACTGTAGTATTTTCATGTATTAGATGATGGTGAATGTTTAAGACCTTAGGCAGGACTGAAATTGTGTTAATTGAACTGTTGGATTATCAAGTTTGAGAGAGAGAGGGGGAGAGAGAGAGAGAGAGAGAGAGAGAGAGAGAGAGAGAGGGAGAGGGAGAGAGAGAGAGAGGAAGGGGGAATTATATGTTGTTGAGAAGAGTAGTAGAGCAGATTTGAAGAAGTGATTGGTGAGGTGCTAAAGGATGGTATAATTTGAGTAAACGATCATTAATTAGTATGATATTGTATAAGCAACTCTGATAGAGACTAGCTTTTATGTGTATTTATTGTTAATCGGGGTATGTAAGCTGGAAGAATTTAGTGAGTATAAAACTAGTATATTATATTTCTGAACTTGGGAAAACTTCTTTAATGCATGAAATCATATTAGCTGGACTGTGTTGTCTCTTAGTATCAAGATTCAAATACATACAAGTTGGCTTGTAAACCATTGATGCTTATGGAGAAAGGAAGCGTTTATGTTTCAAGTGCAAATATATCATTATACTAATGAGCTGTATACAAATTATAGATGCTGTTATATGGATGTTTTGGTGTGCGCTTTTCCTTTTCCTTCAATGTGATTTTTGTTTTCTGGAAAGGAGAGAAATAGAATGTGATGATTGGACCTGAAAATTCAATAGTATCGTCTGCTGTTGGGTATCCTAACAATGTGATTTTAATGATATGTCATCTCTTTTAGACACCTTCTGCAAGTTCTCAACATTTACACTTCACTACACGTATTTACTTCTGTGTTCTGAATTTATGGAATGCTTGATGCTACCTTTTCATAATTTGGTGGCTTGTCATATTATCCTTGTCAGTAGTGACTGTTCTAAGATCTGAGGCCTCTAAGTCCTCTTTTTCTCAAATCTCTGGTCTGAATCTTGCGAAAGACCTATAAAGAAATTTGATCAAACTCGAGGTGATGATAAGAAAGAGCTGCAAGTGCTCAATTTTATTTTACTGATTCCCCTTATACTTGCAAAAGGAAAGAGAAATCAGCAGTTACTGACTACTCACTACACTGAAGTAATTAGGAAAGAAAGAAATCAACACTAAACACAAAAGGGAAACATTGAGAACAGAAATTCTGCTGGATTAATCTTCTGCTATTAATACTCTCTTTTGTACTTGTATAACTTTTTGATGGATGCCTATCTCTCAGCATGTGAGCATGAAGCGCCTGTTTGGGCAAATTTGTTGGTAACAGTTGCAGTTAGGGTTCTTAATCAAGTGAACTTTTATTTTCATTTTTGTGGGAACAAAGTCAATATTTTCTCAGAATTACGGTTGTCAAGATATAATTTGTAGCTTCCTGCTTACTTTTGCTTCATGTATTTTGTATATGCTTATTGCTGTTATCTTTGTTTTCTTTATTGGTCGCAGGAAAAGTTTATCGAACTATTCTCAAAAGATGCCTATGACTCTGCTGTTGAAGATCATAAGAGATTTGTTGCCTACAAGCACCTTGGTAAGACCTCTTTGCTATGATCAATTGTCGCTTTTGTTTGTTATTGAAGAGTAATTTAGTATTGACTTCCTCGGTATGCAATATACACCATTTTAGATATAATTAACAAGCTACAATATTGTAGCCAGATATGTTTCTGCCACCACTTGAGGATGGTTCAGAACCATAAGTAAGAAGCGTCAACTTAGTAGCATAACCAGATATTTCTGTCACCAGTTGAAAATTTTAGAGGATGGTTTTTGCAATAAGGTATACTGATGGATGAGAGCCATCAGCCATCAATGATTTAAAATCTTTTTAATGCCTATGCTTCCAAATTCCAATTGATAATCCCCAGGGAGCAGCTTTCAGATGTTGAGTGATCTTAGGTTGGATGTCATAGCACCAAACATTGATTGTTATGTTATACTTCACCTTCTTTCCCCATAATTAATCTAAAGCTTTTGAGGTCATATTCCAATAATATGTTCTTTTTTTTTGGCGATTGACATATTTTTTAGTGTTTAAGATCTGTACTAGTCCTCATTAAGGGGATTGCTACAATTTGAATAGCACAAGGGCATACTAGAGAACCAAAAATACAATAAAGAAAAGAAAAAAAGGATGTAACATTCAGTGTCTGTAGGATATAAACATATTAAAAGTTGTTGATAGTAATCAGTGATAATTCAGAAAGTAAGAGTGTTTGGTTGGGAGAAAAACCTTTTCATGGAGATGTTGTTTTCCATTTTACTTTGTTTTGCTTGTAAAGGGTTGGGAGAAAAACCTTTTCATGGAGATGTTGTTTTCCATTTTACTTTGTTTTGCTTGTAAAGGGTGGAGAATAGTTTTTTAAAGGGTGGAAAATAGCTCTCCATGGACTGAAAACCTTCTCCAAAGGATGGAAAACATGTTCCTTTCTAGAGGAAGGAATGCTACATTTTCCTCCCTTTCTTTTACCTTCCTCTTCTCCTAATCCGTCCATTATCTCCCCTCCTTTCTTATTTTTTCCTTTTGTCTCTAACTTTTGTAAGAAATCAAACAAAGGAAATGATTGTTTTCTCCCTTCACCTGAAAATGTATTCTGTCCTACCAAACAAACCTTAAACACGAGTGTGTGTATCCTTTTCGAGGGAGGGGGACTCTATAAGCACGTTGCACGTATCTGGAATAACATGAATGCAGCATTCGTCATTATGCTGCTGGCATTCTTATTGATAGCTGACACTGGCACTATAAAATTTGGATATTTACTCCCTATGTTTTGTATATTACACTAACTTTCCTAGTATCTGCTTGTTTTGTGTATTGCCTTGCATAGTAATGACAAGCCTTAGTGTTTATGGATATTGAGTTGCTTTAATCTTCATTACGTGAAAAAGTTTTTATAGTTTGCTTCCGTCTATTTCAGCCTCAGTGGTCTGTAAAGAGAAGAGGTTCGACTTTCTTTTCAGGTAATTTTAACCATCCTATTCACTTTCGACAACCATGGATATGAACTTTGGACTATTCTTTTAATTCTATGCTTGACCACTTTATAAATTCTGTGGCACTTCTTACATTGTTGTGGTGTTGATGTTAATCCAGATTTTGTTCCTGAGAAAGTAATGGCTGAGAAGGCCTTGGCTGAAAGAAAACCTGCAGAGACTCTACCACCACCAGGCTAGCAAAGTCTTGCTGTGTTTATTTTCCCTTGCGTACTTTTTTTACATACAGGGAGGGGGAGGGGATGAGGGGAACGAAGTGGGTGTTATGTATAAATGAGTTGCGTCATTTCTTTCTGCTCAGCCAAATTTTGAAACACATTCACTCTATATGCAGGAAGATTTGTGTCTTGGCCGAGGGTTGGATGTATGTTATTATTATGTCAATCTAGAGAGGTCAGCCTTCAGTTCTGGCATGTTTACATTATATCATCCTTTAAAGTTAAACTATGGTTGCACTGGGCTTGGTAAAGGATTATTTTCACTGCAGTGTTGAGGAGGTTCTGCCAGAGTTCTACGGTGTGCATAGTATTTTTAAATTTTTTGTTCGCCAAAAAGGAAGGAAACCCAAAGGTGTATAAAAGCTTCAGTTTTAGGGGCCAAATAACCAAATTGATACGAAACTATCTATAAATTCATCGTTGTCGCATTGCTTAGTCTTTTATTTTTTTGACAACGGAAAACGTGCATTAATTAAAAAAGGAAGTATAACTGTCTAATACAACCAAACATAAAACAAAGCAAACAAAAACCAAAGGAGCTTTATGAGCTCTTACAAACCATAGAGAATAAAAACAAGTAAAACTGAGTAAAGAAGTCACATGTTATGGAGGTGCGTTCTTTGTTCAATGATTGTGATGATTGAGGCAAAGCGATGGAAGTGGTGGAAGAGGGCGGAAACTCATTCACGATCCGGACAACTAGCAACCAACGACGAGCTTCGCATCTCACCGCATGAGCAATCCCTACAACAACTGTCGCTTGGAATTCTTGGCTCATAATTTTTTGAAGAGTCACGCTCTTGGGTGACTCATTACTCTCTTGATAGAGTAGTTCGGTGTGTCTCCTTTAGGTAGGAGAACCGCATTTGAGTTGGCGCGATGAAAACCATCGGATGCAACCGAGGTGCCGCCTTGATTTGATTTTTCAAGGCAAGGATCATTAAGATCAATGCCAAGCTAAGAAGAGAGCTAAACAAGTTGAGCTCTCGAATACAACTCCGATTTGAGAAACCGGAAAACTCACGTCCCAACCATGAAGACTTTTCATCACCTCGTCCACGCTCACAATCCTTAGATCTAAATTCTAAGGTAGTACCATCCTTATCCAACTCACAAACACTTTGTGATTTCCACAACCAACTACGAAGAACAACCCGCAACTCGAAAGACACAACTCACTCTAATTATTTGGAGATTTACCACGCATACTAAGATAAAACCCAACATACTTATATCTTACATAATTAAAAACCGGGGGATGGGAGGGAAGCCCAAAAACCAGGGGGAGGGGGGGGAAGCCCAAACCGAACACCGGGGGAGGGGGAAAGGGAAGCCCGAAAACCGGGGGGGAGGGGAAAGGGGAGCCCGACAAACGGGGAGATCGACGCACGGCGGGGAAGGGGGAAGTGAAAACGACGCGACTACGGGGAAAGGGGAAGGGAGGCCGACGCAACTACGGGGGAGGGGAGAAAACCGACGAAACCAAACTCAAAGGAAACGAAACGAGGGGGGTGGGGAGGGGAAACCAACGAACGGGGGGTAAGGGACAAACCTCAACTAAAAACGAAGAAGAAGAAGAGAGCACAAACCAGGGGAAACGACGGGGAGACAGAGGGTAGGGAGCGACGGGGAAAATAGAGGAACATAGTGGGGGTGGGGGGTGGGGGGACTTGCGAAAGGCGGGGGAAGGGGGAGACATGCGGCAAGGAGATTGGAGAAGGGGCGGCCTACGCTACGAACACTACAACTAAAGGACAAGTGCGGGGGTAGGCTCGCCGGCGACCGGTGGAGCGGCGTGCGCTCGAGGGGCTACCGGCGAGCTGCGGTGGACGACGCGCGACTTTTAAGGTTGCTAGGGTTTCTTTTTTGTTCGGGGAGCGTAGATGTTTTTGGTACTTAGTTGTTTTGACATTGCTTAGTCTTAAAGCTAATAAAGTCGTGCCATTTAATACACAAAAAGGTGACTTATCTTGGTTTTTCTTTTAATATCCCGATGGGTTATTGTGATATCGGTTTGTTGATAAAAAATCATTAGGGATCACAACAATTATTAATTTTTGATTGGTAGCATAAAAATTCATGTTTAAGTACTTGAGACCTAAAGGTTATTGATCATAGATAAAAGATATAGTATTTCTTGGGTGGAATTGGTCATACCACAACTTATGGTAAATAATCCAAAACATCCACTTTTTTCCTCTCTCTAAGTTGCTCCAAATCTTCTCCCCTCACTTTTCTCTCCTCCCTCGTAATGGCCGCCGGTGCTACGGTGGTTTTGTGCCCTTTGCTAGTGCATCGGAGCTATTGTTGCTCCATTCTTTCTCTCCTCAAGCAATTCTTGTCTTTGTTGCTGCCTTTTCGTTTTCTCTCTCCTTTGCCTTGTCCTTGCCGCCGCGATGCGGTGCTACTCGCCGCAAGCTCTTGTGTTGTAGGTGCTACATTGATTCAACCCTTCACTAGTGCATCGGAGCCATTCTTTGCTCTGTTCTCTCTCCTTCGATTTCGGAGCTTCTCGGGCACATCGTCGCCGTCGTGGAGCAAGCAAAGGTTAGGTGTCGTGTCGCCGTGTAGAGAAGCGAGAGGTCGGGCGTTTGGCGTTTTTAGTTGTGGTTAGAGGAGAGAGAAAGGGGATTTTAAAATGATATGAAATATAATGACATAAAATATTTCTATAATGTTATGGAATAAAACTCTAAATTATGTAAAAAAAATCAATAATGACATAAAATAGTTGTAAAATAATATGAAATATATCGATAATGGCATGGAAGAGTTTTGTAAATGACTATCGTACAAATATATAAATGGCATGAAACTAGATTCGAAATGATATGAAACACGTCAATAATGACACGAAAGAGTTTTTATAATGACGCGGAACCGGTTATATTAGTTTGCATATGTATTTATAATGCGGAGCGGATTATATTAGTTTGCATATGTAAGATTTTGTTACTGCGTTAAGTTATGGTGTAAAATGTTACGGCGGGGCGCTCTAAAAGAAAACACAAAATACTATACGATTGGAAAGGAAAATTAGGTTGGCAAAAGATAGTACAAGATTTCACTAAGTAGGACAACTGACACAATTGACTTAGTTACTTACATTTTTACACAACAAAGGACTGGCTAGCTGCTCATGTTGGACCAATCAGGCGAACCATCTCTATTTTCATGAGCTTAGCCATCCTAACAACAGGAACATAATGCCAGTCTTGTGCGTCTTCAACACGCCTAAAAGAGCATACTTCCAACTTTTTTTCAGTAGTAAAAGTCCCAACAACACCCCAAAAGCCAGTAGGAAATCACGACATCACAACTAGATCAAACCACATCTTCTCATACTTGTCCAGAAAACTCTTGGTAGCTAATTTTTGGAGCCTTTTAAAGTCCCAACAACACCCTCAAAACCCAGTAGGTCAAACCCCATCTTTTCAGGCTTGTTCGGAAAACTCTTGGTAACTAATTATTGGAGTCATTTCAAAGACTCCAACAAGGGCATTTCAAGAATACTACGGGCTGGAGGTACTAACTTAAAGTCTAGTTGGTACCCAACTCGGAGTCAACTACCAAAAATTTCACTTTAATTTGGTATCAACTCAACTCAACTCGATTTGGTACCATGGTATGCTTGGTACTAAAGCTAACTTTGTATCAACTTGACTTTAATTTGATAGCAAGTTATCTTGGTACCAACATAACTTTATTGGTATCAACTATTCGATTTGATGCTGAAACTTAACTTCGATTAGGTGCTAACTTATTGTTGGAGTCTCCAAAGGATTCTAATAATTAGACGCCAATCAAAGTTATGCTTGGCCTCATTTCCTTGATCTTGGTTGTCATTATCATCTTCTAAACCTTTTGATACTTCTATCCTAACTTACTTGATACATGTTTTTACACAGTTTTCAATAAGTTTCTTTAACCTTGAATATCTGTATTATGTTAAAGTAAAATTGTAAATATTTGATATTATAAATCTACATATCGAGGCAGATTTCAATAAGTGATACATGACTATATATCTACTTTAAAAGAAACAAAATAATTGTTTAAAGTTCATGGTTTGAATATAGCAAGTAAATGTAGACGGGGAGGGGGAGGGGGGGGGGAGTGAGTGGGAGTAAGTTATATATTACCTAAATCTTAGAGTATTGAACTACTATTAGCATTTGTGAATAAAAAGACTAATTATTACTCCCTCTATTTTTTTTATCATTTTCACTTCATGTGCGCGTCTCCCAATGCACGTCTTCCAACTTAAAGATCTTTCATTGTATATTAGTTAAAATTATAACGATTGATATTAATAAAGTATTAATTGAGACGAATCAAATAAGACCCCACATAACTATATTTTTTTCTTATAAATTGAGAAAATTGAGAAGATCTCTCTAAGTATAAATAGTGTCAATATTCCAAGTGAGAAAGATAAAAAAAAAACAGAGAGTAGTACTTTATTAGTGTATAAATTTCAATATGAGTCATTTACAATATTCTATCATAAATATCATTACTCTTTACGCCCTATTTTGTAGGATCTTATGATCGTACGATTTGATTACATTGAATGGATCCTACCGTTTTTTTATGATCTAAACTAGGACCCGATCTTGATAGCAAAAAAGAAAAATTTGACAACTAAAAACGGGCGAAGGGAGTAGTAAATATATATAATTTTTTTAAAGGGAAATATGAATCATTTATTGAATTAACTCTACATTCAAATTTCAAATGTATTTACCACAAAATCTAACTTAATTGACTAATTTCTTATATTTATTAGATTTTAAAAATTAACTAGAGGTCCATTTCACCTTAAAAAATATAATTTTCGGGTTTAGCAAGTACTCTCTCTGTATTTTTTTAATTTGCTCACTTGAAATCTTGACACTATTCACAATTAGATAGAATCCTCTAAATTCTTCTCAATATATAAGAAAAATAGAGTCGTGTTAGGTCTTGTTTGATTCGTATTAATGAGATTTTTATTAATATTCTATCGTTATATTTTTTGTTAATATGTAAGGGAAGATGTTTAAGATAAAAAAAGTGCATTGTCAAACAGTAAAATAAAAAATATAGTTGAAGTATAGATAGTTCTAATAAATAAATAAGCTTAGATAAGTTTCAATAACTTACCCAAACTTGAGGCTCAGAACCTCTCCCCAACATTAGGTGATCATGGGTAGGATAGTCGATAGGTGCCCTATCCGGTCCGCAAAATTGGGCGGGCTTAGATAACTTTTAAATAAAAAAAAATGAAAACTTGGAAGGGCCAAGCTCGTTCATTAACGTTAACGGGGCGGGTAGCATCAATAAAAATGCCCAGCAGGCAGTGGTTCTGGCGACCGTTAACTTTTTAATATTATATTTTTGGGATTTACATTAAATATTACTACCATTACAATTTACAATTGTTATTTACATGTATTAAAGCATAATTTGAGTTCCTTATTTTGAATGTTCATCTAGATATATTTCAAATTTGAATTCCCTCTTATGTTTTTCCCTTTCACTTTAATCAATATCTTCCATGATTGCTAAATGCAACCTTTATTTACTAAACATAACTCTTCAAGATACCCAAAATGCCTCTCTTCCTCATAACCTTTCTCCCTCTACCTATTCCTCTCTCCTTTTCCCCCTCTTCCTCTTCCGCTATCTTCTCCCCCTAATATGCATTTCATAGAATTGCTACTAAATTGCAAATTTTACCCAATATCCTCCCGTAATGTTACCCATTTTTGTTTGAATCAACTTTACCCCAATATATATTGATTCTTTCAAAATCTGAAGCCAATTTTCGTGTATTAATTTTGGTTAAGCAATTTCATACGAATTACTAACAAATTACGATTTACACACAATCTCAAAAGGTAATTAGTACCCACCAAAATAAAAAATGAATTATTAACTAATTCTAACAAATTACGATTTGTACCCATCATTGATATTGAATGGTGAATACGGCCAGGCAATCGGAACCAGCAAAGAGTCTTGGGCCTTGATTTTCATTAACTTAATTTGGGAAAACCAAAATAAAAAAAGTATAATAGAAGAGTAGGAAAGCCATGTTGCACTTCAGGATTAATGAGCGAGATAATTTTTGGACGATTAACTATCTTTCTGTAAGACAATTTAATTCTACTTTTAAGTTTTAGTGTGACAATCTAGATCCTAGAGAGCAAGTTTCATTCATGGAATCATGGAGCTATTACAAACTGGTGGCGGAAATAGCTTTTCTATTTCAAACAACTTGCATGAAATAACTTCTGCAATTTCATATGACTAGGCTGAAATAGCCTTTGTTATTTCATGAATATTGCACGAAGCAGAGCATTATTTTCATATACATTGCATGAAAGTGGGAAATTTTCCGAAAAAATACTGAATGCTTATATTTAATGAGGTAGTGTAGTTCTAAATTATCATCCATTGTAAGTTAGTACAGTTTTTTTTTTCAAAATGATTAATATAATTTAGCCAACAAAACACAAGTTCTATTACTTCTATTTTTCTATAGAGGTGGAAGAAAGAGAAAGGAGCTTTTTTTTAAAGAATGTAAAATGAGGGTTTAGGAGGTTGTATTTAGTAAATAGCGGTTGCGTTTAGCACTCCCTATATCTTCTTTCATAATTTTTGGAAAATCGACAATAGCGCCTCAACTTGGGTGATAATTTTTAAAGCGGCCTGCAACTATTGATTAACACGTGTAGGTTCCAACTTTAGAGTGTCTTAACTTTTAAGAGCCTTCGTGACTAAGCGCTTAATAGGTCATCACTTGTAAACTTGGGTCATGTGAAGAAGGGTTAATTGAGGAGGGATGTAGGAACTAAGTGAGATTTAAAAAAAAATCTTCGTTTTAAGTCGCCGAGGCCCGCTTAAAAGTTAAGACCCCTAAAGTTGGGACTTTACACGGGTTAATCAATAGTTCGAGACCTTTTAAAAATTATCACCCAAAGTTGAGACTCTATTGTCAATTTTTCCTAATTTTTTTTAGTCTCATTGACAATTGAACTTTACATAATTTTTTAAACATTAATTTCATTGCCTTGAGAGTCTCATTTCGCTTATTAGACAATTATGTCGCATGTCTCCCCCTCCCCCCCAATTAAAAAAAGTCTTTTTGAAGTCCGTTTACCCGCGGGGTCCGTCCGCTAATAAAAATGGGGTAGTGGCAAAAAGAGATATGCCCGCTAAAGCTGGCGGTCTTTGCGATTCCTAGCCCATTGGAAAAAAAAAATTGAGTAAGCCCCGCCCTTTCCCGTCCAAACCCTCTCATGATCAACTCGCCCAACATATGGCAACTAATTAAGTGATTGTTAGAGAAATCTAACAATAAGACAAAACGGGTGCACGTTGTGGTGGATGGATTTGGACGAGGTTCAAACTTCCAACAACCGAATGCATCTTAGAAGTGAGTTTTGGTGAGAGTGTATGTCATTGTAACTTGTAAGACGTAATAAAACATACTCATACTCAACCCATTTTACTAGAACTATACGACACGTAGTGACCATTTAATGTCGATAATCAACCCAAAATCCCAAAGTGGTACAAAATGTTAATTTTCAAAATTATTTCACAATTTTCTTTCTTTTCTCTTCATGAAATGAACGCCGGAAAGTTGGAAACCGATATATGCTACTCTCCTTTTAAAAATCTATACTAATATATTAAAAGGTGTGCGTAAACAAGGAACGGTGCCACGTGGCGCTCTCCCTAAGGGCGTTTTTAATCCATGTAATCCACAACAATAAAAAAAATTAGAAATTGCATAGTATAGGTTTTGATCCCAGGACCTCAAGAACATATACTAAAGTCTTAACCACTAGACCAAATAACATTTAGTGTTATCATCTTAAAGTATAATATTAATAAATGAAATTTTTTTCTTTACCCGGGCGTAGCAGGCCTAATAACTAGTAACTAGTTTAAAACTCGTGTAAAAATGCACGGGATGCCAATTGTTTGAGTTCATTTTTAAAAATGTTTAAATAGTATGAATGTGACAAACATAAAACAAAAAAAAGTCACATATAATTAGAAAAACGCAATTATCGTTTTAGGTTCTTCCACCCATGCGTAATGCACGGGAAGTTTTAATGTTCCAATTTTTGGAAATTTTATTAAATACATCAAGTAACATAAATTATAGAGGTTCAAAATACGCGAATACATAAAATTAAAATGCCAATACACCCTTTTATACGTAATTAAATAATTGTAAAACACAAAACATAAATCACAACATGCAAAATTATTACACGTTACAAACACTTCCTTGTACACTACATTAGTTGTTGTATTTGACGTTCTGTATCTTTATCACAAACTAATATTTTCAGTCCCTTTTACTTGTAACTCTTGATATTGCCACATAAAATTGTCCATGACTAAAAAATGGTCGAGAGCGGATACAACCCTACATGAAAGGGAGAGATTGTCCTTGACTTTTGTTTAATGTCATTGCAAAACACACAACCGAAGGGAATTGCCTTCTTTGGAATTTGATTGGAAACCTTGTTGAATCTGATGGGGTAAGTGTCATCCGCGAAATAAAAATTTTGTGGCCCACATTACTTCTAGATACGACCACAACTTCAACGGTGCGATTGCCTAGGTGCTTAACAACCAACCTTGTCCATTGCACAAACCGCATGTTTGGTCAATGTTCCTTAGAAGCATAACCGGTGCACCGACCTTTAATCTTATACTATGGTTCGGTAATCCAGAGCATGTAATGGTATTTAAGAATTCAGTAGAATAAAGCTCATGGATGCCAAAGTTGGCTTCATCACTTGAAATTGCATCGGAACTCAAGTATGTTCTTTCTTCACCTGACAATTGCGACAGGGCATGCTCATTTACTGTATCCACAATATCATTTGTCGGTGCAAGAATTGCTCTTTCCTGGAAATAAGCTGATTCCCATAGATGATCCTCAAGGTCAGGATACGTGCTATATATGAACAATAACAGCAATTGGATCATCACCTCCTTCAACTAAAGTTTCATCCGGGAATTTCTACAACAACCTCCCCATCATTTGGTTCTCCTTCTTTGCCATCTCCAATATTCAATATCCATTTAGAAAATTTTCTAACCTCATCCAAATCTGAAGTAGAAGATCATCTAGTGAGCCGCATATTTTGCGTAAGTCGAAGCACATGACAGAAGTCCCACAGATAAGAACTATTAATCGCAAGGAATACAATATATTGTCTGGTTCCTTTTGGAATAACCGGCAATATTTGTCTTAAGTCACCAGCGAATACCATAACCTTCCCACCAAAAGGTATATGCAAGTTGGCGGGATTAATGTCTTGCATAATGTCCTTCATGCTTCGTCAAGGGCTCGAAGCAATATTTATGCATCATGGGGGCTTCATCCCATATAATCAACTTTGTCTTCATAAGTAGTGCTGCCACATCTGATCCTGGCTTAATACCTACGCATGTTGAGTTCTCATTGATATTTAATGGAATTCCAAATCTGGAATGAGTAGTTTTTCCGTGTGGGAGAAGTAAAGAGGCAATCCCACTTGAGACCACGGGTAAAACGATCTCACCCACACGTTGTATTGCGAGCCGCACAAAGTTCTCCAAAGGTATGTTTTCCCTGTTCCTCCATGACCATATACGAAGAAGACGCCTCCCTTACCTCTTGAGACAACGTCCATTATCTCATGAAAAACTTTCTTCTGATCAACATTCAAGCCTGAATACAGTTGAGTGAACTCTTGTTGTAGTTGTTCTCAATCAAAAGACAGCTCGTCCATTAATTATCAGCTTGTTTTGACCTTCCATGACCATCAAGTTATATGGAAAAGGCATGTCACTAAATATGCGTAGTTTGCTGCCATTACTCGTAGTCTTGCCTCGATTTCGGCCAACGCATAGTTTTGCAGTTCTTCATCACTTAATACCAATCTTTGTAAAAACCAATGGTTTGTTCACACATTTAAACATCAAATGAATTGAAAGATAAAGATATTATGAAAAACAAAATTTACAAAATAATAGTGCTTACCATCATCACGCATAAGTCTGCGTTGTCTGTGAAGTATATTATCAGACAAAAGATGCCAAATCTTCTGCCAGATTGTCTCAAGTTTTGAAAGATCGCAAGATAAGAGTAACATGCAAAAAGACTGCGCAAATGTACTCTGTTTCTCGAAGCTCGCTTCTATAATCGTATCAACATACTCTTTGTCATCATCTAAAAGACCTCCGGCATAACATGCTTCTTTAAAGGTGGGATGAATTATACCATCCACGACACGTAATCTTCATAACATGTTGCACCTTTAACGAAATTAAGCAAAGTCCTCGGGTAGAATTTTTCTCCAAAGATCTACGGTGTAACGTGATAAATTCTTCCAATCGAAAAGCCCTTCTTCCTTGGGGTCCATTCACGTTCGCGTTGGTGGGTTGTTACTATTCTCATTTGAGTTTTTACCCATATCTTCGTTTAATAGTCGTCTAAGCCTCCACTCGCATCGAATTATACATTCTAAACCAACAAAGCTAATTAGATATTTGACGGCCTTGAGTCCATTTTCTCTCAAACCTTTATCCATACTACATATGTAAATTAGGCCTAAACAATAAGTTGACATTGCATGTCCAATAGTTGTGGCTTCATGCAAAGATAGCCATTCCAAAGTAATAGTTGTTGTGGGAAAAATTTTTAACTGTGTAGAGAAAAAATATATAAATTAATTTCAAGTGAGCAAGTAATAATATGCGATGTGGATAAAGTACTAAAAAAATTTAATGATCTAACAAAGTTGAATAATATATAACAAACAATAATGGAAACTTAACATAATATGTATATTATATTATTCATGATAAATAATCACAAATTAAATAATAGATTATGCACTAAAAATTCTCGTCTGTAAAAACATATATACGAAAATAATAATGATTATTTTGTAGATTAGGAAGAAAGTTACAATAACTAAAGTGAGTTCATTAAGTACTAAAAATGGTATTCAACAAATTTAATGCGCAATATATAATTAATTCATCCATATAGAGATGATAATTACCATTCCAAAACGAAGGAGTGCTTCCGGATTCTTGCATTATCAAGACAATGTCCAAAGAAGATTTCAGCATTAATGTCCAAATACCATACTTTATCGATCAAGCAATCAATGGCCACCCTATGCATAACGTAGTCTTCATTTGAAATTTCTTTGAGAAGCTTGCAACTAATCATGAATATTGATACAAAAATTAATATAATGAAATTTGTGCAAAATAAATACGAAACTCAATGCCTAAATATCTGTATTTCCAAAGCCAATGGAAAAGGTAATGGTGTCCACATGATATAATTAACCTTAATACCCTTGCTTTGTTCTTCATTGCTATGTAATAAGTAGGGACATTTAAGACAACTTACATGATGCAAAAGTTACTCCCTAATCAAGCGAGTTATTCTTAAATCAACAAATAACTCAAAAGTTACCATCATTTTTTTTATGTGCACGTGATTTTCCCAATGCAGGTACCCTTAAATTTTTTAGACTTTGAATTATGCGATTTTAACTATGCGATTTAAACATTCTACTTATACAAAATATCTCTTGCATTTTAAAAAAAATTCTACAACTCGCTTCGTATGTTTTTTAGGGTTCTTGAAAGTGGATTAGATCATCCTAGAAGTAATTTATAAGAAGTACTACTATACATGAATCTGATGATGCAATATAATAAGAACTTGTCTTTTTTTTTGGTAAGAAAGAACTTTTGTATTAATTGAAACCCAACACAACCAAGTCCAAAGAGGACTGAACAAACCCTCTGGGTAGAACCAGAGTACCCAATATCCAAAAAACAACAAAAACAAACTAGTACAAACTAGTCCACCACGTTATATCTACATCTTCCATCTGCTTTGGTAGTCTAGATTCATTTCTTTTTTTTACAATGTATTGAATTTCTTTGCTAATATATTGAACTCTATGTATGTGCATATTCCACAACGCATTGTTTCGCTCTCCCGCGTATTTTATAAACCGTGAGCCATGATGCCGCTCTAATAATCCGCTTCTTGAACTTACTTCCGGTGCATCTTCTCTTGGTCCAAGCCAAGAAATGAGCTAAGTTATTGGAAGTTGTATTAAGACCAAGCCATCTTTTACGGCCTTGAAGACATTGCTTCGTTGTAAGTACACCGAAAAATAGATGCATATGATCCTCAATCTCACTGCCACATAATAGACATTGATCTGTCGAACATATACCCAAGTGATGCAGCCTTTTCCTTATGCGTAATCTTTGTCTCATAGCTAGCCAACTAATAAAGCTATGCTTCGGTGTATTATGATGATCCCAGACATCCCTGCACCACCTTAATTTTTCTTCGAGTTATGCATGGGCGATACAAATTTCTTGTTCGAACCGAGGAGCTTGTAACCACCAATGCCACGGATAGATGTTATATTCCGCTAACCTTACATATGAACTTCAAAGCCCAGCTAGCAGAATTTGGAGCCCTAACTGACTCCAATCTTGATCTTTAACATACATCACATGCACCCACTTCACCCACAAATTATCCTCCTTCATAGCTATACTCCAAGCTTGCTTCCCCACCATAGCCATATTCCAGTGACTTAATGACCCGAAACCTAAGCCACCATTGCTTTTAGGTCTACAAACCTCATCCCAATTGACATACCCAAGCTCGGAAGAATTGCAAGTGCCGGTCCATAAAAAGAACGACAAATAGCATTAACTCGCTTAATAATCTTCTTTGCGCAAGAAGAAGATTTGACCCCAATAGACACATATGCTAAGCGAACGTAATTAACTAACTGTCTTCTACTTGTAAAGGAGATATTCCTTGAACTCCAAATACGTATTCTGCAAACCATCTTTTCATCCAATTGCTCACAATCAGCAGCTGACAGCTTCTTAGTACTAATAGGAACCCCTAAATACCTAAAAGGCAAGCTTCCTTGTTTAAAACCAGAACTGTCAACAATTCTTTGCACATCCCGAGAGCTTATCCCATAACCATAAACAAATGATTTTGCAGGGCTAGCCACTAAACCGGTTGAGGCGATAAAACAATTTTAAGCCTTGAAGCATCATCAACACGAGAGGGAAAATCACCTTTGCAAAATAAGATTAAATCATCTCGAAAACGAGATGATTTAATCCAAGAGACTTACACTGGGATGAAACTTAAACCGAGGTTGTTTCCCCACATAATCCATGATTCTTGTGAAATATTCCATGCAAAGGACAAAAGCAAAGGTGACATAGGGTCACCTTGCCTTAGTCTCCTTTTTGAATTAAAAATTCGGTTGCGGCAAAGACCATTCAACATGAGAGTGAAAGTAGGGCTAGAAACACACACCATCACCAATTTCACAAACCGAGGAGGGAAATTAAGCATGAGCATCATATCCTCAAGGAACTCCCAGCAAACAGTGTCATAAGCCTTCTGGATGTCTATTTTCATAAGGCATCCCTTTTGTTGTTGACCCCTTTTGTACATCTTGACAATATCTAGACAGAGAAGGATATTGTGGAGAATGCTTCTGCCAGAAACAAATGCTCCTTGAGTTTGTGAGACAATAGAGGGCAGGACCATTCTTAATTTCTCACATAAGAGTTTAGTTATGCATTTGTAAATGATTAAGCAAAGAAGCAATTGGTCGATAGTCACTAACATGAGTAGGACATTTGACCTTAGGTATCAAATGTAACAAAAGTAACATTGATACATTTCAAGAGCTTCCAGTTTGAAAGAAATCAATGACAATTTGCAGCAATATCTTCACCAATTATGTCCCAAGATTGTTTGAAAAAATAGCTATTAAAGCCATCCAAACCAGGCGCCTTATCATTGGGAATTGACCAGAGCACTCTCTTAACATCAGATATAGTGAAATTGCACTCCAATAATCTGTGCTGAGCATCAGTTAACTTTGCCCCCTCTGCTAACACCAAGCCCCTCACCTTACATCTCTGTAAAAGCTCCTTCCCAAGCAGATCTTTATAAAAACTTACAAAGGCTGCTCGAATCTTGTCTTCGTAGTCAACCCATTATCCATGCCCATCTTGAATGGAGTGAATTTTATTAGTAATTCTTCTTGCTTTGATTGATTGGTGAAATAACTTAGTGTTATCATCACCTTTATCAATCCACTGCAATTTAGATTTCTGCTTCAAAAAACTAATATATCTCCCCTGAGCTTCTCTGTAAACCTCAGCTGCTATTTTCTCTTGTTTGCTATGCTCCATGTTATCAGGCTGCTTATGCATCATTTGCTGCACATTGATATGTCATAATTATATTTAGTTTTTAGATGCATTTTGATTGCATTTAGAACTCCTTTTAGAGCATTTCGGCGCATAATGTGATGAATTACGTAAGTTATGCTCTACTACTCCCCGTTTGCTCTCGTTTCGATGATTTTCGTGTTATTTTGATGCAAATTGATTATGATTATCTAAGATCGATCCTATTAATCATTGAAGATGAAGATATCTGGCACAAGGATCACAATGCATCCGTTCGGGACAATTTCGAGTTAGAATGAAGCAAAGAGTTAGTGAAAGAAGTGCCAAAACTGACACATGTTCACTATTTTGAACATAACTTTTGATAGGTAATTGATAATCAAGAAATTACAGTTGGGTTGGAAACTAGACTTGAAGGGCTTTCCAACGATAGGTCACACGTCCCAAACGGACTTCTGGTTTGAGAGATACAGCCTTCGCAAGTTGACGCAAAATCGCAGTTTTCCCGCCCGGTCGACCGGGCGAAATGAAATTTTCACATGATGCAAGGCATGTTAGCCCGGTCAACCGGGCGAGAAAGGAGCCAAAATCGCTTGCGCGCCCGACCAGGGCGGGGCTCGCCCGGCTGACCGGGCGGATTTGTTGTTCTGTCGTGAGTTCCTCAATCACCGCGCCCGACCGGGCGGTTTCTCGAGACGGGTTTATTTACTTTTTTAGCCGGTTTTGTAAAAAAAGTATAAATAGGTTTTTAGTATTTTCGATTAGAATATCTTTTTTTCTACGTTTTTAGGGCTAAACACTTAGTTTCTCTCTCTCTAGTTTGTATGAACTTTTACCTTTGAAGATTATAGAGATCGTTGATTTCATTTTCATTGTTCCTCAATCATTCGGTATTCCCCTTTACTTTGTTTAATTTAATGAATTCCTCTACTTGCAATATGTTTATTGAGTTTATTATTATAATGAGTGAGTAGTCTTTTTCTAGGGCTTAGAGAGGGAAGCCATGTTTATACCTTTTTTATTGTGGTTTAAAGTTCTTCGTTATTTGGATTGAATTAGAATAATTCCTATTGATTTGTTATGCGTGTTTAAATCATGTAATTGCGCAATATCATGAGTTATGTTTAGCTAATAAGAGTTAGAATCGAAAGATCGTATTCATTAGAGGCTTGTTACAATAGGTAGGTTTTATTATGTTGAGCGACCGTACTGGCATATGTTAATCTAAGAGTTGTTAATGCCTGACCAAGGATTAACGAAATACTCTATTTATTCGAACATCAATCCAAGTATTGTTGAACTATATTGTAGTGATTAAATTGGTATAAGCATGGTGGACCGATCGATTGCCCTAGGTTTTTAATTATTTAATAAACTTCCATCTTTTCGTGTTCTAGTTTGTTCTAGTTTAGTTATTAATTCTTCAATCAATTTTCTCTCTTGAAGTAGTTAGATAATTGAGCACAAATCTATAGAACTCCTCTCCCTGAGGATCGACCCGTATTTGCCAGTTTCTGCTAACAACAGACACCGTGCACTTGCGGTATATATTTAAAACCCATCAAGTTTTTGGCGCCGTTGCCGGGGAGACGGCTAGTTTCTATAGATTTTTGATTGATTATTCTAACTATTTCTCCTGTCTCATTGGAACTTCAAGTTCCAATTGAGGCAATCTCACCGCATATTTTTCTTTGTTTCTTTTATGCCTGTGTCTAAAAGAACGAGTACTCAGCCCAACCGACCCCGATCTTGAAAAAACCATCGTGCAACTCAAAAAGCAACAAAAGAAGAAGAAGCACCGCTAATCGGGGAAAATCCACGTAAGAACCAACAGAATCAATCATGCCTCCTAAGTCATTGAAGTCTTATGGGGTACCTTCCCCGGCAATGTTCCCACAGTGCCCTACTATGCCCGACATTCAAGCGGCTAATTTTGAGATCAAGCCCGCCCCTCATTCATATGATCCAACAGAGAACCGGTTTGAGGGCATCCATCTCGAAGACCCCGCAAATCATTTACAACGGTTTCAACAACTCGTCATACCGTTAAGCATCAAGGGGTCACTCCCGATCGGCCAAGGTCATGGTATTTGAGTTCTCTTTGAAAGACAAAGCTCAACAATGGCTCAATGATGTCACAGTAACAGAATGGAGTGCTATTTCTGAAGCATTCCTGAAAGAATACTACCCTCCTACTAAGACTTCAGAAATCCGACACAAGCTTGCTACCTTTCAACAAGAGCATGATGAGACATTGAAGGAAGCATGGAATAGGTTTAAGGATCTGCAGAGAGAATGCCCACACCACAATCTTGACAAGTGGTTCATCACCCAGGCATTCTACAATGGTCTACAACCCCATATCAAGAGTACAATTGATTCATCTGCAGGGGGTGTTTTCCTAGACAAGGAGGTGGATGAAGGGTACAATTTTTTTGGCCAACTTAGCAGTAAATGATCATAGTTCTTCTAGGACTATTACTAAGAAAAAGTTGGATGCTGATGCATATGCCCTGTTGTCTTCACAAGTTGCCCAGTTGAGCATGAAGATGAATTCACTTAAATCTTCACAGTCTAATACTCCTCCTATGAGTATTAATGCTATGTCTTCCATGGCTCCTATTACCTCTTCTTACTGTGAGGTGTGTGGTGTTCAAGGCCACTTTGGTTATGATTGTTCTTATAATCAACCGGACTCGAATCAGATGGAGTATGCAAATGCTTTTCAGCAGAGACCTCCACATAACCCATATTCTAACACTTTCAACCCAGGTTGGAGGGATCATCCTAATTTTTCCTACAAAAACAATAATGTTCAGAACCCTCAACCAATGCCACAAACATCCTATCAACCACCTCATCAAAACCCACCACAAAGATGTCGCGCACAACAATATTACCAAGGGAATCCTCGGAATCCCCTCCCCGGTTTCAATAGGCCTTCACATCAAGGCTATCAAGAACAACCTTCTCGTAATGCTAGCTCACAAGAGCCCATTGTGTCTGATCTGATGAAGATGATGATTTCTATGCAAAAGAGTCATGAAGAGAGCATCAAAGAGTTGAAGAACACTACCAAATATTTGGAGACTCAACTTGCTCGTGTGGCCGGGAAATAATGCACGAGGCAACTGTGTCATTTCGTAGGGCAACCCATCCCCAAGGAGATCACACAATGCCGTTACACTTCGTAGCGGCATGTTTATGATGCTCCTCCCATGCCCATTGATGATGCCGCTCCTAGCAAGGAGAAGGAGGTGGTAGAAGAAGAAGCGGAGAAGAGTTCGATGTCCGAGGCCGAACTAGCTAAGGAAGATCGGACAGAAAGCGGAAGGAAAAGGTTTCGAAACGCCTATTTCACCAAGGCTACCTTTTCCCCATAGGATGCGTAAGTCGAAGGTCGATCAACAACTTGGTAAGTTCTTGACTATGGTCAAGAACCTTGAGGTAACAATTCCTTTTACCGAACTTATTTCTCAAGTGCCCCGTTTATGCTAAGTTTTTGAAAGACATGATTACTAAAAAGAAAGACTTTGGTGGGGTAGATCGAGTTGCTCTAACTCGAAGAGTGTAGTGCTGTTTTTACAAAATAGAGCCCCACCTAAGTTGAAGGATCCCGGTAGTTTTTCCATCCCTTGCCATGTAGGTGCATTATTTATAGATAAGGCATTGTGTGATTTAGGTGCATCTCGTGTCATGCTATGCCTTTGTCTCGTTTGTAAGAAACCGAATATGGGAGCACTTAAGTGCACTCAAATTACTTTGTAAATGGTCGATCGTTCTATAAAATACCCTCTAGGTGTTTTAGAAGACGTTCCTGTTAGGGTGGAAAAGTTTTATATTCCCGTTGATTTTGTTGTGCTTGATATGGAGGAGGATGCCCAAATTCCTATTATTCTTGGTAGGCCGTTTTTGTGTACCGCCTGGTGCCGTTATAGATGTCAAGTCTGGGTCTTTAACTTTGAGTGTTGGTGATGATAATGTTACTTTTAAACTAACCAATGTTGTTAAGTCTCCTATGCTTGAGTAAACTTACTCGCAGGGATGGATATTCTTGAGGAGACTGCTCTATTTGCACTCCCTTACGTATGCTTTCGCCGACCCTCTAGAGGTTGCACTTACTATGGATGTTTCCCCAGGCATCAATGTTGAAGTTGATGCCTGCATTATCGATTTGGAGGGACCTCAGGTTGAAAAGGGAAAAAGATCGGTGGTTATGGAAAATGCGCATTCTACCTATGCACCTGAGGTAACATGCCTGACTGCAAGCCAGAGTGGCAGTCTTTTAAGGAGGAAAATGTTTAATGAGGGGGGAACTCATTGCCAAGCCCCTCCGATATGAGATTGAGGAGGTAATATGGTCGTGCGGGACCTTTATAAACCAGCGCTGTACGGGAGGCAACCCGTAGTTCATCTTTTTTTTTTTTTTTTCATTTTTTTCCATTTTAGAGAGTGAGCGAGCGGGAGAGTACTAACGTTAATTTATCCTTTGAGCATCGTCCTATAGTTCATCTTGCGGCACTGAGGACATTGCCACGTTCAGCTTGGGGGAGGATTTTTGTATGTATTTTCTCTCTCTTTTACTGCCTTTTCGAGTAGATTTTTTGCTTTCTTAGGCTAGATTAATTTGCTTTCAAAAAAAAAAAAAAAAAAACAAATATTGCTGAAAAAATACAAAAAATACGTTTTGACTGGATTGGTTTGATTGCTTCCCTGTGCCCCATGATGTTCTTTGAAAGTATATTTGGGCTCTTTATCTGGATAGCTGGGCACTTGAGATTGTGATGCTGGAATGTGAACTTTAAATGCCTTGACCTTAAGTGAGTTTTGACGATAACGCGCTTATCTTGACTGCAAGCTTGAACCGGTTAGATCGTGAGGACTCATTCTTGTCAATGGATTTATTTCTATATCCATTCGTTTCTTGTGTGTTAGTTCCTCATTAGTTGACCGATCTTGACTTTGACAACGTACTTATTGATATCTGATGACTTGTGGCAATTGCTATGATAGAGGCATCCTTTTGTTTGATTCTTGAGCCTCAAAGTGATTTTTTTTATTGATATACTATTATCCTCCTTAGCCCCGCTGAGCCTAATGACTATTTCATATTACTAAACCTCATTCCATGCCCATGGTCCTTATTTTGATATTAATCCAAGCCTAGCTTGGGGGAGCATCTGTCGAAGTTAGTATCTGAAATGGTTTCTATGAGTTACTTTGGGTGGAGATGATTGTATTTTGTAAGGTTCAAAGTTCGAGAAAAAGAAAAGAATAAGCAAAGTGAAATAAATGTGATTGTTGGATCGAAAAGATGCAAAGAAAAAGAAAAGAAAGATTGAAAAAATGAACAAAAGGTTAAAAATTCTTTCCTTCACAATCGCTTGCAAAGAAAAAATTCATTACACTGCTTCAAGGATGGGTTTATTGAAAATTTTGTTGATTCATAGAGTTGGGACATTATTATTGGTTGTGTTTTAGTTGATGCTTCTAGTGACTTTTGCTCCCCCATTCTTGGGTTTTTCCACCACATTTCCTATACATATTCCCTACCCTTACCTAAGCCCCATTACAATCCTGAAAAAGTCCTCTTGAGCTTGTGTTTACATTGTTTATTGGATTGATGTGTAGTCGTTTGTCAAGGTTAAAGAGTACGTTCGCTACTTGAGTCGACATGATTAGGATGAGTGGCATTATTACCTTTCTAAACACATGAGAGTGTGAGTGGGAAGGGTTGTTATGGTTTGGATGGTGAGTGATCGGGCACATCTATTGCCTGCCACAAAAATGTTGAGAGGAGTGACACCCTAGTGAGTTCCTTTTCGAGATTTGCATGTCATATTAGGCAACCGTATTTGATTGCTTATTTGGGCGATTGGTGGATAGAGTAATCGAACAAACTGAACTTGAATTTTGCCTTCTTGAACGGTTCTTAGTCATGAAAATATTTTGAACCGTGATTTTCTTATCTCGAGGGGTGAGGCAATTATATCCATGTTCATGTCTTGTTTGCTTCGAGGACAAGCAAAGGTTTAACTTTGGGGAGTTTGATATGTCATAATTATATTTAGTTTTTAGATGCATTTTGATTGCATTTAGAACTCCTTTTTAGAGCATTTCGGCGCATAATGTGATGAATTACGTAAGTTATGCTCTACTACTCCCCGTTTGCCTGTTTCGATGATTTTCGGGTTATTTTGATGCAAATTGATTATGATTATCTAAGATCGATCCTATTAATCATTGAAGATGAAGATAGCTTGCACAAGGATCACAATGCATCCGTTCGGGACAATTTCGAGTTAGAATGAAGCAAAGAGTTAGTGAAAGAAGTGCCAAAACCGACACATGTTCACTATTTTGAACATAACTTTTGATAGGTAATTGATAATCAATAAATTTCAGTTGGGTTGGAAACTAGACTTGAAGGGCTTTCCAACAATAGGTCACACGTCCCATACAGACTTCTGGTTTGAGTGATACAGCCTTCGGAAGTTGACGCAAAATCGCAGTTTTCTCGCCCCGGTCGCCGGGCGGTTTCGCCCCGACCGGGCGAAATGAAATTTTCACAGGATGTAAGGCATGTTAGCCCGGTCAACCGGGCGAGAAAGGAGCCAAAATCGCTTGCGCGCCCGACCGAGCGGGCTCGCCTTGGGCTGACCGGGCGGATTTGTTGTTAGTCGTAGTTCCTCAATCACCGTCGCCCGACCAGGCGGGATTTCGCCCTGGTCGACGGCGGTTTCTCGAGACGGGTTTATTTGCTTTTTTTAGCCGGTTTTGTAAAAAAGTATAAATAGGTTTTTAGTATTTTCAATTAGAATATCTTTTTTCTACGTTTTTAGGGCTAAACACTTAGTTTCTCTCTCTCTAGTTTGTATGAACTTTTACCTTTGAAGATTATAGAGATCGTTGATTTCGTTTTCATTGTTCCTCAATCATTTGGTATTCCCCTTTACTTTGTTTAATTTAATGAATTCCTCTACTTGCAATATGTTTATTGAGTTTATTATTATAATGAGTGAGTAGTCTTTTTCTAGGGCTTAGAGAGGGAAGCCATGTTTATACCTTTTGATTGTGGTTTAAAGTTCTTCGTTATTTGGATTAAATTAGAATAATTCCTATTGATTTGTTATGCTTGTTTAAATCATGTAATTGCGCAATATCATGAGTTATGTTTAGCTAATAAGAGTTAGAATCGAAAGATCGTATTCATTAGAGGCTTGTTACAATAGGTAGGTTTGATTATGTTGAGCGACCGTACTGGCATATGTTAATCTAAGAGTTGTTAATGCCTAACCAAGGATTAACGAAATACTCTATTTATTCGAACATCAATCCAAGTATTGTTGAACTATATTGTAGTGATTAAATTGGTATAAGCTTGGTGGACCGATCGATTGCCCTAGGTTTTTAATTATTTAATAAACTTCCATCTTTTCGTGTTCTAGTTTGTTCTAGTTTAGTTATTAATTCTTCAATCAATTTTCTCTCTCAAGTAGTTAGATAATCGAGCACAAATCTATAGAACTCCTCTCCCGAGGATCGACCCGTATTTGCCGGTTCGCTAACAACAGTACACCGTGCACTTGCGGTATATATTTAAAACCCATCACACATCCAAAGAATTTTTGATAAGCTAGACTAGCTCTCACTTGCACATCCGAAAAGCCCACTGTTCAATTGCTTCAAACCACCTTTAAGAGCCTTCAATTTCGAAAAACTTGATACATCTTGCAGCCCCGATCTAAACATTCCAAGCTCGTTGTACTGACTTCCATAAACCCTGTGGTCTTGCACCCACATATTAAAAAATCTAAAGGGTTTTTTCCTACCCCCATTATCATTATAAACACACAAACAAGCTAGGACAATGGTCAAAATCTCCTTCAGGAAGATAGGAGACTTCAGCATTTTCATACAGTTCAACCCATTTCTCATTCACCAAAGCTCGATCAATCTTGGAAAACACTCTATTTTCTCCCTCTTGCTTGTTTGTTCAAGTGAAAAATCTCCCGTAATGCTTCATATCAACCAATTTACACAAAGCTACACAATCTCTAAAAGCCTGAACCTCATCTAATCTTACAGGGGTTCCAATTCTTTCATCCAAATTCAACACACAGCTGAAATCACCTAGAACAACCCAAGGATCATCATTTTTCACCTTGCTCAAATCTGCCCATAATTCTTCTCTCTCCCTTTTATCATTGCAAACCCATAGACAAAGGAACAAAAAAAAGTTGGACAAGGGTTAATGGCTCCACTTTTACGAGTGGATGAGTTGAGAAGTAACAATAAGAATTGAAACAACAAAAGCTTCGTGTCTCCGTGCAACAATAATTCTACCCTTATCTACCACACGCCTATTAGAGGTAAAACCCCAACCATCACACAAAGTTTGGTAAAGCATTCCCATTCTTGGAATCTTCACCTTAGTTTCCGGTGAGGCCGAATAGTTTCACATTATGATCAGAAATAAATTTCCTAATCTCAAGCAATTTATCTCTCCTATTCAATCCCCTGACATTCCAAACTAGTATATTATCCATTTTTGTCAGGGGACTTCCACCCCTGCATCTCACTCTCAATAGGTTGATCAACATCATAGAATAATTCAGCCGTAGTAGCAGTATTCAACACATCAAATGTATTCTTAATAGGAATAGGAGCTATTACCTCTTTGTCAGCCTGCCTTGGCCCCCCTATCACCACTCTAAGCCCAGTATCCTTAAAGATAATATTCTTCTGAGCAGCTTCTTTAGAGGTGTTAAGCCCACTTGATGTTGTTGTAATCTCCTTGGAACCATTGTCTGTACCCACTGTTCTCGTTGTTGTAGCTTGCTTAACAACCCAAACCTTCTTGATTTGCTTGTTCTTCACACACACATCCCTTGTGACCATAGCCATTACATTTAGTACATAATACAGGTTTCCAACCATAGGCAACACTTTGATCAACAATTAACCCTTCTTTATTCCGGAATTGAATTTTTTCAGGGAAATCCTGATCAATAGCAACTTCAATTAAAATTTTTGCAAATTGCAATCTATCCCTATTTTGAGTTGCTTGATCAACTTTTAGGAATTTGCCTATCTTGCTCACAATCTTGCGCAAACTTCTTTCACCCTAAAATTTCAACTCCAAAGCATGTAACTCAACCCATATAGGCATATTCTTGATATTCTTGGAATTCAAATCCATATTTGGTTCCCATGTTTGTACAATTAGAGGTTTCCCATTAAAAAATTGATATCCCCCATTCATAATCAGATCTCTATTCTCGATCGAGGTACAACGAATCATATAGAAACCCCTCCCAATTGTAGCCACTTTATCAACTCCAAACTTCCCTCAAATCTGTAATACCCCGAATTTTCAAAGATTATTTTTATTATTTATTAAGGTTTAATATTATTTTTTTCACTTAAATTTTATTTTCCGATAATTCGGTTTTATTTGATAACTATGTTTATTAAGATAATGATTTCATTTAGTTTTGATTTATTTAGCAAGTTTTATTTAAATGATTATTCCTAAATAATTTAACTATGGTAAACTAAACTCTTTATTTTTGGTTATGGGTATCTTTGCATGTTGTCCATCCATTTTAGTAATCCAAAGTCCTCAAATACAAAAGCCCATAACCCATACGCTTTTAGCCAAAAAGAAAAAGGAAAATAAAAATAAAACAAAAAAATAAAGGTGAAAACTGATTTCACCATCTTCCTCTCCTCCATTCTTCTTCGTCTGATTCACAGCACACAAGAACCAAAATTTTCAACACAAAATCTCAGCTTTGTCAGTAAATAATTGAAGTTCAGTCCACATATCAGATTTTAGGGGCAACAATTTCAAAAGCTAAACCATAGCCCACACACCTCACCTCCACCATTAATGGAGCTTGACCAAAGTTCCAAATTTCTGACCAAATCCTCCTATAAATACTGAGTTACTCTCACCAAACTACTCAAGCAAACAATCTCAAAAGGTTTTCTTCAATTCATTTCTCTTCTTCCTTAATTTCTGATTTTTGATTTTGAAAATTGAAAATGAAAATTCAAACCACCATTAACAATACTCCTCTGTCACCATGAACCACCGGAAACCACCACCGCACCTCCTTGACCCACCACACCACCATCGAACCACCTCGAACCTTCCACCGCCCGAAACCCAGCCTGCCTTCCTCTTCTTTTCCCTGACGCCAGCTCGCGCCCAGCAGCCCCACCTGACTCCACCACTCGAACCAGCCTCGAACCACCTTCACCCCGTCTGACTCCGGCCACCAGCGCCACCTCCTTCCTCTTCTTCCCCACTGACTCGTGCCTCCCCTGTTCTTCCTTCCTTCGTTTTTTTTCTTGGTGTATCTCAACTGATTCAAAGAATCAGTATTTAGTACCCCCTTCCCCTTTATTTAGTGTTATTAGTTTATTTTTTTTTAACAAAATGATTGACTTTCCTAAATTGACTTACCTTGTTAATTTGGTGTATTTTAGACTAATTAACTTAGTCTTTTACAACTTGAAAATATTTCTTAATTTTCTAAAACAAAATAAGAAGTATAATAAAGTTAGTTTTTATGTTTAAAATAATTGTTTAAGTTATTAAAAATAAAGTTGAAGTAATCTTTGATTACTTAAAATGATTTCATTAATGATTTAAAAAACCATAACTTTGATTTATAAACTCTCTTAAAGGTCATTAAGAATTTCTTTAAGTTATTTGAATTATTTAAATTATTTATTTTATAAATAAAAAGGGGTTATTTAGGTAACTAACTTAGATATCGTTAATATCTATTGTAGACTCCGATTGCGTAGACGAGGAATATCAAGAGTGTTAATCCGTTCGTGAACTTAACTTTTGGGCACGCGTCACGAGGTAATCTCCGATGTCCATCTAAACATAGATCCCGTTAGTGTAAAACGAATTGATTATGTGATTATTATGTGCTTATAAAATATATAAGTATGGGCTATAATTATGGATTATCGACTTAATGCGGATTATGAATACGAATGACAAAATGGACGACGACTATCGATTTCGATTATGAATGATGACTATGGACGATATACGATATGACAAATATGTTTATTATAACGTTATTAAAACCGCTTAATGTCATTTAGTAATGTTATGGTTAATGTTATTATTATTATTATTATTATTATTATTATTATTATTATTATTATTATTATTATTATTATTATTATTATTATTGTTATTATTATTATTATTATTATTATTATTATTATTATTATTATTATTATTATTATTATTATTATTATTATTATTATTATGATTATTGTTATCATTATTACCGTTATTATTATTATTATTGAAATTTTATGAAAGTTGGAATTAGTAAGAACTTGTGATAATGAAATGATTATGAATCTGAAGTGATAAATGAACTCAAGTGACGGTTGTGTTTATGAAATGAGTTATTGAAACCACTATGAATGGATTGAGATTATGAATGGATTGAGATTATGATGGATTGAATATGTTCACACTGGATTGAACAAGATGACATAAATGTGTACGTGATTTATGTGATGACTTGAAATTTAAAAGATGTTAATCACGTAAAGTGAAATATCGGAGGGAAATGATGAACAGGGTTGCCCCTGTATGAGTGGTTCGGCCCCTACGAGGTTCTCTGCGGTTACTATGCTGATTTTACGTTACTTGTCTTCCTTCTATCTTGTTGTGATCCAAGTAGAAGGGGTGTGCACACTAGGGACTCGTTATTATGACCATTATGTTATACGTAGGTGGTTACGGAGGATTGACCCGGCCTACAATGTTGAAGTAAGTGGTTACGGGGGATTGACCCCGCCTTCGGCGTTCTCTTTCCTCTCCTTAAATAACTGGATTTATTGAATTAAGTATGTGATTTATCATTGTATATATATGTGTATGTGTGCTATGATTTCTAACCCTATTAACCTATTATTTTACAAAGTATTTTCAACTTAAGTATTTTACGGGATGGAGTTGGAATTACTCAGTTTTAATTTTCTGATTTTTGGGAGCTTGTCTCTCTTGTTTCTTTTCAATGTATTTGTGCAGGTGGGTGATCGACGGGGGAACAAAAGGGAGATCATTTAGAGTTGCCATCCACTTAGCTTATGTTTTCACTTCCATTGGAACTCGAAACACTTAAGTAATTAGTAATGTTTAATGAACGATATCTTTGGGTTGTAAGGATTAATTTATTTTGAATTTAGTATGCTTTAACCTAGCCTTGCATTTATTTCCAAGGAGATAAGTGCGGCGGTAGCACGCCCGTTGAGTCGAACCCTCGTGGATTTTCCCCCATCTCGAGTTTTATTAAATGAAAAAGGGTTCCGGTTGGCGGGGGTGTTACAAAGTGGTATCAGAGCGGAGTTTAGATTAACTAGGGAAAGATTAAAATTATTAAAATATAGTAATTAGGGAAAATGAATCAATAGGGTTGAACTTAAAATTGGTTTAGGAGGTCAAAATAATAAAATATTTAGGATATATGAATTACGATTAAAATGTGAACTAAGGGTTTAGTATGGGTACGAATGGGTTATGTGTACATGTATGAAAGTACTCGTTAAAGGTACTTATTAATTGTTTTTATGATATTTTATTAGATGGCAAGACACGTTTGACCGCCAGGAAATGCACCAGAACCCCTCGTCAAGGACCTTACCTTCTAAGGATGAGGGTAGGAGAGTCTGTTTCATCTTATATTTACAGGTTACGTTTAACAATGAAGTGTTACCACCTCAATGAAGGCCACGAACATTCGGATTACCTCACGCCACCTAAACAGACCAATGTTTTGATTCACACTCTCCCCATTGATGGTCCTTATGCCGGAATCAAGAACGAATACTCTGATGTTCTGATAAATGGAAGGCCAAACTATGAACGATACACGTTGAAAGGGAAGTGGTATCTCACGTTGAGTTACCTGGAGAAAAGAATGCTTGATGCTAGGGCCAAGTGGCTTAATGACTATTTACCCACTGATGACGAGGAACCCAACTATAGTGGCAATGAAGAAGTAGGAAGCAACCCTGCCTCACCCGTTGTAAATCTTAATGGAGATGGAGACGGAGATGAAGGTGAAGACGAGGATCCGTCCGAGTACGCTGACTAGAAACCCATATCTCTAGCCCTGACCCTTAGATTTCTTATTAAGGTCGTAAAAGATCGATTAATGTGTTAACTTAGTTAAGGATGGTGCGACTAATGCTTATTTGACTATTTGAAAAACTCTTGTGCTACTATGAACGAATTGTTATGGCACTTTTGGAGTAATGAATGATGAACTTTTGACATGTGAATTGAGTGTGAAATGAATGATGAACTTTTGATATGTGAATTGAGTATGAAATGAATGAATGGTGCGAACCATGATTATGTGAATTAGCTTTTATATAAGAATCAATGTGAATGGTAGAAATACAATGTGAATAACGCAGGTAGCTTATGCAATACGTTTATACGCGATCTAGAGCAAGGCGACAAGAAAACCAAATGGCCGAAACTCCTGAACAAGTTGCAGCACGACTTAGGACTCTTGAGCAACTAGCTCAGAGCTTTGGCTTAGTCCTTCAAAACCAGATCAACAACAACCACCATGGAGACGATCCGCAAGCTGCCATGGCGAAAAAGATTTCCGCTTTGAAACCACCAACCTTTGTTGGGAGAGAAGACCCACTACTTCTCGAGAATTGGATAAGAGACTTCGAAAAGATTTTCACGGCCACGGGTACGCCTGAGGCCCAGAAAGTAGACCAAGCAACCTTTTATCTGCATGAAGATGCCGATACTTGGTGGGAAAGTGTAGGACCTACTGTTAAAGCTCAAGAGAACTTTAACTGGGAAGCATTTAAGGTAGCGATTAAGGCTCGATTCTTCCCCGAGCACATTCGTAGGCAGAAGTACAATGAGTTTAGTAGGTTCAACCAGAGTTATAACATGAGTGTGCAAGAGTACGCTCAGAAATTCAATGAGTATGCCTGATTCTGCCCGACTGTAGTGCCAGATGAAGGAACTAAGGCTCAGAAGTTTGAAGACGGACTTAAGTTTGATCTTCAGACTCGAATGGGAGGTAGCACCTCTACCACTTTCGCGGAAGCGTATGCTAAAGCCTCAAACCTGGAGAGAATCTTACAGCGTGAGGGAGAGGTGCTAGGTAGACACAAAAGAAAGGAACCTGCCGGCAACAGCAACAACCAAGGGTACGACAAAAGGCCCAACAACAACAATGGTGGAAACAATAATAACAATGGTGGACGCTACCACAACCGCAACAATCAGAGTTATGGACAACAGGCCCAGCAAGGAAATAGGAACCAAAAGAACTTTGTTTGCAAGAAGTGTGCCAAGAGCCATCCAGGGTTCACTTGTCAGGGTGAAAGGATCAAGTGTTTCGAGTGTGGAGAAGTAGGTCACAAATCGTTCAACTGTCCCAAGAAGCAAGCTCAAAATGCACCAAATGGGAACAATGGTAACAATGGAGGTGGAAACAAAATTCAAAACTTCAATAACAACCGCCCCAGTGGAGGAAATGTTGCACAGAACGGGAACCAGAACAACCGCTCTTTTGCAGGTGGAAATGGAAACTTTGGAAAGAATGGCAATGGAGGCCACACCAATGGAAGAATCAATGTCATGAGCCGAATTGAAGCTGACAGTGATGCCAATGTTGTGACGGGTACTTTTCTCGTAAACTCAAACCCTGCTTATGTACTCTTTGATTCCGGAGCGTCTCATTCTTTTATTTCTAGCACTTTTGTTAATAAGTATCCGCTCAAGTCTACCCAGTCTTGTCGAGCCAATATAGCCATACGCACCGGTGAAACTGTTTCTTGTAAATCTCTTTTCCAAAGTATCCCTGTAGTTATAGCTAGTACTGAATTACCGGCCGATCTTATCCTTTTTGACCTAAAAGACTTTAACGTTATCTTGGGAATGGATTGGTTAGCCAAGTATAAAGCCAAAATCGAGTGTCACAACCAGAAAATATCTCTTAGAGGACCAAAGGGAAATAGGATATCTTATAAAGGCATAACCTTCCAGCCTGACGTCAAAATAATCTCGGCCCTAAACCTTCAAACCTATCTTAGAAAAGGCTACCCAGTCTACCTGTGCCAAGTAAGGGACGTAAGCGTGGAAAACGAGGAGTTGACTCAAATTCCGGTAGTAAGGGAGTTTCCGGATGTATTTCCCGAAGAGCTTCCAGGAATGCCACCAGAGAGAGAAGTGAGCTTTAAGATCGATTTAGTCCCTGGAACAGGACCTATCTCTAAGGCCCCGTATCGAATGGCACCTGCAGAAATGCAAGAATTGAAGGTACAGTTGGAGGAATTGTTGGAAAAAGGGTACATTCGACCTAGTGTTTCGCCTTGGGGAGCCCCAGTATTGTTTGTTCGGAAGAAAGATGGATCTTTGAGGTTGTGTATCGATTATAGGGAGTTGAATAATGCCACGGTAAAGAATAAATATCCGCTCCCGAGGATCGAGGATTTGTTCGATCAACTTCAAGGTGCAACAGTGTTTTCCAGGATCGATTTACGATCAGGTTATCACCAACTACGAATCGCTGAAGAAGACATCCTTAAGACAGCTTTTCGTACGAGATATGGCCATTATGAGTTCACCGTCATGCCTTTTGGACTCACTAATGCGCCTGCAGCTTTCATGGACCTCATGAACAGGACTTTCCAGTCATACTTGGATAAGTTCGTGATAGTGTTCATCGACGATATATTGGTGTACTCGAAGGATAGAGAAGAGCATGAGGATCAGTTGAGGAAAGTTCTGGAGATTCTTCGAGAAAAGCAATTGTACGCGAAGTTCTCGAAGTGTGGATTTTGGCTAGAAAAAGTCTCATTTTTGGGTCATGTGATATCAAAAGAAGGCGTTTCCGTAGATCCATCGAAGATTCAAGCAGTGACCGATTGGCCTCAACCTAAGAACGTCACCGAAGTAAGGAGTTTCTTGGGTTTAGCTGGATATTACCGGAGATTTGTGAAGGATTTTTCGAGAACGGCCCAACCTCTCACTAACCTGATGAAGAAAACAACAAAATTTCATTGGGATGATAAGTGTGAGGAAGCATTTCAAGAGCTGAAGAAGAGACTTACAACAGCCCCGGTATTGACATTGCCCTATGGAGTAGAAGGATTTGAAGTCTACAGTGATGCCTCAAAGAAAGGTTTTGGGTGTGTCTTGATGCAACATGGTAAAGTAGTGGCCTATGCGTCGAGGCAACTCAAACCGCATGAGCAAAATCACCCTACTCATGACTTGGAGTTAGGAGCGATCGTGTTTGCGCTGAAAATCTGGAGACATTACTTGTATGGAGTGCAGTGTAAAGTCTATACAGATCACAAGAGTTTGAAGTATCTGTATACGCAAAAGGAGTTGAATATGAGACAGAGACGTTGGCTCGAGCTTATAAACGACTATGATTTGAAGATAGTGTATCAAGAGGGAAAAGCGAACAAAGTAGCTGACGCGTTGAGTAGGAAGAGTGCTCATTCGCTAAACGTGTTGATTTTGGCAGATGAACTGTGTGAAGAGATCAAGAGATTGAGTTTGGAAATAGTTGAGCCCAGTTATGTGAAAGCTCAATTGAATGCTCTTACTGTTGGACCGGACATATTTGAGGAGATTCGGGTGAAACAAGCTGCAGATAATTGGTTAAGCAAGTTAAGAGAGATGAAAGAAAGTGGTCAAGCACCGGAGTTCGAGATCGACGATAATGGTGTTGCAAAGTATAAACAGAGATTGTGTGTGCCACAGGATGAGGAACTCAAGACGAGAATTCTAAGGGAAGCCCATAGTTCGCCGTATTCCATACATCCAGGAGGAGATAAGCTTTATAAGGATTTGAAAAAGCATTTTTGGTGGCCTAGGATGAAGCAAGAAGTAGCCGACTTTGTCGCAAAATGTTTAACATGCCAGAAGGTGAAAATACAGCATATGAAGCCTGGAGGAAAATTGCAACCTTTGCAAGTGCCAGGATGGAAATGGGAATCTATCTCTATGGATTTCATCATGGGATTACCGAATACGAGGTCGGGAAAGAATGCAATATGGGTAATAGTGGACCGTTTGACTAAGACGGCAAGATTCGTGGCAATGAAGGATACTTGGTCGTTGAAACAGTTGGCCGATGCTTACTTTAATGAGGTCGTTAGGCTACATGGTGTTCCGAAGGACATCGTTTCGGATAGGGACTCGAGATTCTTATCTAAGTTCCGAAACTGACTTCAGGCATAGTGGGTACACTATTGAAATTCAAGCACGACCTTCCACCCCAAGAACGAGATGGTCAAACAGAGAGGACAATTCAGACCTTGGAGGATATGCTGAGAGCATGCGTAATGGATTTCGGAGGATATTGGGATGATCATTTGATGTACATTGAGTTCTCGTACAACAACAGTTATCACTCGAGCATAGGAATGGCACCTTATGAGGCATTGTATGGACGGAAATGTAGAAGTCCTATATGTTGGAACGATGTGAACGAGTCGTTGAATTTGGGACCAGAAATGATAGAAGAGACTACCAACAAGGTGACGTTGATTCAAGAGAGTATGAAAGCAGCTCAGGATCGACAAAAATCGTATGCTGATCAAAGGAGACAGGATTTAGAGTTTGAAGTTGGAGAAAAAGTGTTGCTGAAAGTTTCACCAACCAAGGGAGTAATGAGGTTCGGTAGAAAAGGAAAGTTGAGTCCTCGTTATATCGGACCTTATGAGATACTCGAAAGAATTGGACAAGTGGCCGATAGATTAGCCTTGCCCACAGAGTTAGCCAATGTTCATAATGTCTTTCATGTGTCTCAACTTCGTAAATATGTCCCTGATCCCTCCCATGTCATCCAACCTGAAACCATTGAACTAGATGAGACCCTCACCTTTGAAGAGCGTCCTATTAGAATCCTTGATTCCAAAACGAGAAATACCCGGAACAAGGCAGTAAAGTTAGTCAAAGTTTTGTGGTCTAATCATCAAACTGAGGAAGCAACTTGGGAAGCAGAAGATGACATGAAAAAGCGTTATCCTGAACTCTTTTCTGAGGTACGATTATCGAGTTTCGGGGACGAAACTCCTTAAGGGGGACCGAATGTAATACTAACAAAGCGCAAAACTACTGTTTCGTTAATATTAAACATCTAACTTTAAAGTTCGAGGACGAACTTTGTTTTTAAGGAGGAGTAGATGTAATACCCCGAATTTTCAAAGATTATTTTTATTATTTATTAAGGTTTAATATTATTTTTTTCACTTAAATTTTATTTTCTGATAATTCAGTTTTATTTGATAACTATGTTTATTAAGATAATGATTTCATTTAGTTTTGATTTATTTAGCAAGTTTTATTTAAATGATTATTCCTAAATAATTTAACTATGGTAAACTAAACTCTTTATTTTTGGTTGTGGGTATCTTTGTACAAGTTGTCCATCCATTTTAGTAATCCAAAGCCCAAATACAAGTCCATAACCCATATGCCTTTTAGCCAAAAAGAAAAAGGAAAATAAAAATAAAAACAAAAAAATAAAGGTGAAAACTGATTTCACCATCTTCCTCTCCTCCATTCTTCTTCGTCTGATTCACAGCACACAAGAACCAAAATTTTCAACACAAAATCTCAGCTTTGTCAGTAAATAATTGAAGTTCAGTCCACATATCAGATTTTAGGGGCAACAATTTCAAAAGCTAAACCATAGCCCACACACCTCACCTCCACCATTAATGGAGCTTGACCAAAGTTCCAAATTTCTGACCAAATCCTCCTATAAATACTGAGTTACTCTCACCAAACTACTCAAGCAAACAATCTCAAAAGGTTTTCTTCAATTCATTTCTCTTCTTCCTTAATTTCTGATTTTTGATTTTGAAAATTGAAAATGAAAATTCAAACCACCATTAACAATACTCCTCTGTCACCATGAACCACCGGAAACCACCACCGCACCTCCTTGACCCACCACACCACCATCGAACCACCTCGAACCTTCCACCGCCCGAAACCCAGCCTGCCTTCCTCTTCTTTTCCCTGACGCCAGCTCGCGCCCAGCAGCCCCACCTGACTCCACCACTCGAACCAGCCTCGAACCACCTTCACCCCGTCTGACTCCGGCCACCAGCGCCACCTCCTTCCTCTTCTTCCCCACTGACTCGTGCCTCCCCTGTTCTTCCTTCCTTCGTTTTTTTTCTTGGTGTATCTCAACTGATTCAAAGAATCAGTATTTAGTACCCCCCTTCCCCTTTATTTAGTGTTATTAGTTTATTTTTTTTTAACAAAATGATTGACTTTCCTAAATTGACTTACCTTGTTAATTTGGTGTATTTTAGACTAATTAACTTAGTCTTTTACAACTTGAAAATATTTCTTAATTTTCTAAAACAAAATAAGAAGTATAATAAAGTTAGTTTTTATGTTTAAAATAATTGTTTAAGTTATTAAAAATAAAGTTGAAGTAATCTTTGATTACTTAAAATGATTTCATTAATGATTTAAAAAACCATAACTTTGATTTATAAACTCTCTTAAAGGTCATTAAGAATTTCTTTAAGTTATTTGAATTATTTAAATTATTTATTTTATAAATAAAAAGGGGTTATTTAGGTAACTAACTTAGATATCGTTAATATCTATTGTAGACTCCGATTGCGTAGACGAGGAATATCAAGAGTGTTAATCCGTTCGTGAACTTAACTTTTGGGCACGCGTCACGAGGTAATCTCCGATGTCCATCTAAACATAGATCCCGTTAGTGTAAAACGAATTGATTATGTGATTATTATGTGCTTATAAAATATATAAGTATGGGCTATAATTATGGATTATCGACTTAATGCGGATTATGAATACGAATGACAAAATGGACGACGACTATCGATTTCGATTATGAATGATGACTATGGACGATATACGATATGACAAATATGTTTATTATAACGTTATTAAAACCGCTTAATGTCATTTAGTAATGTTATGGTTAATGTTATTATTATTATTATTATTATTATTATTATTATTATTGTTATTATTATTATTATTATTATTATTATTATTATTATTATTATTATTATTATTATTATTATTATGATTATTGTTATCATTATTACCGTTATTATTATTATTATTGAAATTTTATGAAAGTTGGAATTAGTAAGAACTTGTGATAATGAAATGATTATGAATCTGAAGTGATAAATGAACTCAAGTGACGGTTGTGTTTATGAAATGAGTTATTGAAACCACTATGAATGGATTGAGATTATGAATGGATTGAGATTATGATGGATTGAATATGTTCACACTGGATTGAACAAGATGACATAAATGTGTACGTGATTTATGTGATGACTTGAAATTTAAAAGATGTTAATCACGTAAAGTGAAATATCGGAGGGAAATGATGAACAGGTTGCCCTGTATGAGTGGTTCAGCGGCCCCTACAGGTTCTCTGGTTACTATGCTGATTTTATGTTACTTGTCTTCCTTCTATCTTGTTGTGATCCAAGTAGAAGGGGTGTGCACACTAGGGACTTTGTTATTATGGCCATTATGTTATACGTAGGTGGTTACAGGGGATTGACCCCGGCCTACAATGTTGAAGTAAGTGGTTACGGGGGGATTGACCCGGCCATCGGGCGTTCTCTTTCCTCTCCTTAAATAACTGGATTTATTGAATTAAGTATGTGATTTATCATTGTATATATATGTGTATGTGTGCTATGATTTCTAACCCTATTAACCTATTATTTTACAAAGTATTTTCAACTTAAGTATTTTACGGGATGGAGTTGGAATTACTCAGTTTTAATTTTCTGATTTTTGGGAGCTTGTCTCTCTTGTTTCTTTTCAATGTATTTGTGCAGGTGGGTGATCGACGGGGGAACAAAAGGGAGATCATTTAGAGTTGCCATCCACTTAGCTTATGTTTTCACTTCCGCTGGAACTCTGAAACACTTAAGTAATTAGTAATGTTTAATGAACGATATACTGGGTTGTAAGGATTAATTTATTTTGAATTTAGTATGCTTTAACCTAGCCTTGCATTTATTTCCAAGGAGATAAGTGCGGCGGTAGCACGCCCGTTGAGTCGAACCCTCGTGGATTTTCCCCCATCTCGAGTTTTATTAAATGAAAAAGGGTTCCGGTTGGCGGGGGTGTTACCCTCCTAATAAAACCTTCAAGCACCGATAATGGCGGATTTACCCCTAAAACATGACAAACAACCGAAGATTTCCAAAACGAAACTTCCTCCTGAATATCCTCTAAGTCAATTGCAGGTAAATCATCATGTAATTTGTCCGGAACTTCATGCGATTGAACATTGGCAACATTCAATTGAGTAATTTCATTAACAGTATTATCATTCAATTGCACATCAATCAATTGAACATTTCCACCATTATTAACCTCAATTGTTTTCTCAATTTCTTGAGCCCAAGGAAACCGATTAGAGTTTCTTGACCCACTATTAATCACCCCCAACCATTCCGAAAACAATTACTTATCTGCAGATTGATTCTGTAAAGCATGTAAAAAAGAACGAGGAGATAGAATCTCACCTTCTTCCTCGCTTGGAGCAGAATCATCCATCGCTAACATTTCCACTCCCAAAAGTTCTTCCATTGATTTTGTTTTCTTAGCATGAGAAGAGGATGGTCCCTGTGCTTTGCCTTTGCCTTTTGCAACACTTTTGGAATTCTTCGACCCTCGAGGTCTGCCCATGGCGACCAGCAAAAACGCTAGAACGACCCGCAACTTGTCTTTTTTTTTTTTATGGAATTGTAAAGCCTGTAAGTTTTACAGTAAAAAAAAATCAGTAAGTTACTATCCTATTATAAACTTGTAGTTTTTTTTAGCTTCAAGAACCATAACTTACACTAAGATTCTACAGTTATTTGTTGAAGCAAATTTAAGAATCCAGCACGCATATATCAGCAAACATACATAATCATTATAGTAATCATGTTAATTATGACAACACCAATCTATTTAATTTGAAATTCTGTGATATCGTCTATAATTCATGCACAAAGTTAAAAAAAAGCCTGATTCATAAATGGGATGAGTCTGATTTGAAATTTGAGGCAACAAATTTTTTGTGAATCAAGACTTGTAAGACAATTAATTTATATGTATTTTTGCTTTACCTTTCATTAATATTGTACCTGTAATTTTTAAATGTATGTTTGTTGGCATAACTTTTTTTAGTTTGTAAAATATATATGTACTAATGTTTTGTTCAACATAATTTGCCTTTAGAAAAAAAAACAAAAAGTGAAACAAATCGGATAGGTTAAGATATGTCAAGACTAATTGAATAATGCACACTATATACACTCATCTCTTTGCTTATAAGTTAAGAACCATAATCTATCAAACGAAAATTGACATGAAGAGTACACACTCTACAAAGACAAGTGTCGACAAGTCCAATGAAATTCTTAGTTCAATAGTTGTTAATAGCTTTTGACGGTACACACATTAAGATAATAACTCATAGTTTTAGTTTAATAGCTTTTGAGAACCCGTGCATTACGTAAACTTATCATGACACCTGAGCCAGCCCTAGGTGTTAATAGCTTTCGAGAACTTTAAGCTTAACTTTAAAAAAATTAAGAGGAAAAAGAGCAGATAAAAAGGTCTTACCTTGACAGGGGAAACTGGGTGAACTTCTCATAGTCAAATTCTCTAAAACACTAAGATTCTAAAGTTACTTGTTGAAGCAAATTTAAACTTCTTGTTTTTTAAAGTTAATCTTAGCTTCAAGAACCATAACTTATACTAAGATTCTACAGTTATTTGTTGAAGCAAATTTAAGCATTATGCACGCATATATCAGCAAACATACATAATCATTATAGTAATCACGTTAATTATGACAACACCTGTCTATTTAAGCATATGAATGCAAGCTAATAAAGTGAGTGATTATCAAATATCTTAGTTTGCAGTTAAATAAATCAAGTGGGGATTGAGAAGCTACATTGCCGAATATAGTCATTGTCATCTCATTAGGGAGACGATCAAATGAAGTTTTTTTTCGTATACACCTTATTTTCATGGTCGGACTATTTTGAATTGTTTCCATGACTGAGGTTTTTTTCCCAAAGTAATTGTGTGGCAAAATTTATGTGTTTGATTTCATAGGGTACAATTTTGGGTTTTATAATTTAGTTGAAATCGGTTAGGGAAAGTGCAAATAAACCACCATATTATGGAAACTAACATAATGTACACTATGTAAAACCGTCCATAATTATAGTTTAGAAAAAAAATGCAAATTAACCATATTATGGAAACTAATATAATGTAAGTATAAAAATCAGCCATAATTATATTTTAGGAAAAATGCAAATTAACCATATTATGGAAACTAACATAATGTGCACTATGAAAAAATCGGACATAATTATATTTTAGGAAAAATGCAAATAAACCATATTATGGAAAATAACCTAATGTAAAAATATAAAGTTAGAATGTAATATACATATATTAAGTAAGGTATATTAGGTAAACTTAGGTAAAGAATAAATTGATATCTAAATATCAATAAAAAAATTCATTAAGTATCCAAAAAAGGAAAGAAAATTAATGAAAAAAAACCCACATACGTAGTTTTTTTATGCATATAAAAAAGAAAGAAGTACATATACATTATTATATTTAAAAAAATTCCTTAAAAAATTAGACTTGAAAATGATGATTATGTAAACAATTTTGTAATTCTTAAAATAATAGATTAATATATTTTCCATTAACCATGATATCACATGATCCCTAAAAATATGGAGAATTATGGAATATAAAAACTATTTTTTTCCCTTTTTATGCGCTTCAATAGAATGGTAAATAATCATACTTTGATAATGTAGAAATTAAAGTTGCTTATAATTATTCCCTTTTTTTGGAGTATATTGAATTTTGTTTATAGCCAAAAAAAATTGAAAAGTAAGAAAACTAAAACTAATAACAAAGTTCATACACTAATGGACAAAATAATAGCTAAATAACAGCATTGTAACGTGCAGCAAGCTAAGATACAACACAACTATAATTGCATGCTAGTAATCATCATTAGGAATTATCCAACTTAGGAGGCCTAAGGTTCATATAGCCATTTCAAGTTAATTAAGGCCAATATATCGTTGTCAATTCGTGTTGGCAGGAGCTAAACTATAGTTGCAAATTTTACCATGAACTTGTAACATGCAGCAAGCTTTGTAGAAACATAATGAAACTATTAGATTTTTAAACTAAACTATAGTTGCAAATCGTTTCTTTCGGGTGTCCTATTAGAATTTTAACAAAAAACATAATATCACTACAAATATGTTGCTCCTCTTGGTTTGTAGATTTATACTTAATTAGAATTGTAGAACTCAAAATCAGTAGAATGCTTGTGAGGTCCATTGAAAGAAAAAATGTTGTAAATTCTAGATTTATCATCGCGAATGTTCTAAATAATAGCAAGGTTTTAAACTACAAAATATATATTTTATATAATATAATGAATAATTTGGAAATAAGAATAATTTGTTCTGTTAGCATTGGAGTGATTTAAGTTTGAGGGGAAGAAAGAACATTCGCATAGCAAGTGTATATACTGTAAAAAAGAACATTTGCATAACAAACAATCATGGAAACTTAATAGAATTTGTATATTGTATAATAGCAAGGTTTTAGATTCTGGATTTATCATCGTGAATGTTCTAAATAATAGCAAGGTTTTAAACTAAAAAATATATATTTTTATTATTGATAATAGCCATAATAAAAACACAAAGAAAACGTACTCATAACTTGTAAAAGCTACATAATGAGAAGGCTAATTTGCCAATTTCTTGTATCAATGAAATGAAACAGTCACAAAATATGTAGTTGTTCATAGAACTGATAATACCTAAAATGGATACTTAAAAATAACGTAAAAAAAGAAAATTTAAACCTAATCATCACTTGCTAGATAACGGAGCAAAACAATATTTTTAAGCCGAAGAACATCTCCATCGTTCAAATCAATATCCTCAAAATAATCATGACATACTTCATAAGCCCTTGGAGGAGTGCATTGGACGTCATATAAAATCATATTCCAGAAATCAAAATATGGTCGAAAACCATCAATTGTAGTATTAACCTCTTCGACATCAGCCCATACCTCGTTGCTTATATTATTTTGATAAGTGAACATAGTAGATACATCATGGAAACATACATGACCTTCACGAAAGAGGGTTAGAACCATAGATTAGAGTATTCCACTTTAGGAGGCCAATTTCTTTTGATAATAGGTGTATTTGTAATCTCTTGGGAGGAAGATGAATTTTCTTGAGAGGGAGATGATGTTGACATTATGGACACAAATTTATACACGTTTTAGAGTGGTGTGTTAGATATGGAGTGGTCTATATTTATAGTTGCAACTATGTACATACAATTGAGGATTTCCACTAATTTCGAAAAAAAGAAGCAATTACCATAAGTTGAACCTTAAATCAAGGTGGATTTCGAAATTGGGTCTCATAATATAATATACCGTTTATAAGTCAATCAATTTCATCTAAAATGGCAATGATTTTGTAGTGATTGAAGCACTCAAAGATTTTATATCAATAACCACCTAATTAGAAGATTATGAACCTTAATTCACGGGATTTTGCATTGATTATAGACTGATTTGCCGAAATCTTTTGAGAATCCATTTGCATAGTGCCACTTGTCCATTCCTTATACCTAGTACACATATGCAAAAAACATTGATGTTTAAATGACACATAGGATTTCATAGCCTTGAGTTCATGACACATAAGCAAATTTTTCTAGCTTTATATAATATAATGAAATGATTTTTCATTACTGATACACCATTCGATTTTCCTTAATTATTGTCGCAAGTTCATCGATGAAGAAAAACGGGTTTAGCCTTGCATATTCATCTCTTTCTAAGTCATCCACATCGATTCTTGTACGTATAGATGGATTGAATTGTAATACCATCTATTTTAAGCTTCTTGCCATCTGTAAGCAGAAGCGACTGATGTTTCCTTGAAAAATGAAATCGAAGAGGAAACGGGTTTATTATGTACCTGGAAAATTGGGTTAATATTTTTTCGCACAATGCAAAAAATAAATAAAATATATTGTACATCAAATAAGAAAAAGTATCATTAAGACATTTTCTTCTCTTAACCTAAAAAGATGATAAAATTATCATTATACAAGAATAAAAGGATTGAAGTCGTTAGTGTACAACAAAATCTTCAATTGCTCGGACTGGAAGTTCGATCTTCTACCACCAGATCATACTAAACGTTGGAAGTCTCTAACTAATATCTCAAAAGATTTCTGCAGCACCTCTATTATTTGGACCTATACAGTTAGTATTCCTAAAGATGCTGAATACCTAGTAATTACGCACTTAAGCTCTTTCAGCAGCTGAACTACCAACTAGAAAACCCTGGCAATATTAACATTTGGTATTACACACAGATGCATAGAGTGGATTAGCTCAACAGCACCTACTTAGATGGTGCGACAGCCTCATTAAGCATATGCATTTAAATATGACTTATCTGCAATTTGAGACTCAACTGTCTACACAATTTGCAATTGGAAAATTCTCACTTGGTTATTTGCAATTCGATCCATTAGCACTTGCTATTGGGGGCTTTTCTGTAGCACTAGAAAGAGGTTCTGAATCGCTTGATATGCTTTCAGAAGACCCAGGTCTCGTCCAAACTTTTATGTGCCCTTCTCTGCATGCTGTGAGGATGGAGTGCTGAGTGAAGACCAAGTCCGACAAAGGCTCAGAGTAAACACGATGAGCAACAAGAGGAGAGAGCTTCGGGACGTCTCGCATACTCGGAGCAGGCTGTAAAGAGCCTAAAGGAACCACATTATCCCACTGAGACGATTGACTTGCAGCACTATATGTAGGTGAACCGCCTGGTGGACAACGGCGAAGAGGCACTACAATCTCATCCATTGAAAAATCCCATAAGAGTAATTGAGTGTCCTGCACATGGAAAATTTCTCGCTTGATCAAATAGTGTTCACAAACGAACATAATTCAATTGCATCCATATTGTGTAACCCTTAAGAGATCTAGAAACATGTAAATGAAAAATTGGTCGAGTTTATCAGGAATTTCCTAATCTTTACCAGCTTGGTAACATAGCAGCTATTTGGTGCTGTGAAATATGTCTGTTACGCTAACACCCTAGCAACCTTTTCTAATTTATACCAATCATTTTTGCCAGCAACCCTAATCCAATCTGTAGCCACTCTAATAATCCCCAGTTCTTCAGTTCCATTACCCAATACAAATATTTGCAGATTTAAACCCCCTAGATTTCCTTTATAATAGTACATTTTTATCCTATCTATTCAATATGAGTCCCAATCTGGGTGTCTTAGATTGCATATATGAAAATTGTTCTATAATTGACGCTCAGCAAGCCTTTTGTTGGTGACACAAATAGCGAACCCTCATCCAAGGGGTTGTTACCATTGAGTGCTCCAGAAAGCTATAATTATTTGTGATGTACAGCCATAGATACAAAATGGATAAAAGCATTTGAGAATTTTCTGCCTTTGTTTAATAATTCTACGGTCAAGTTTGAATATGCAAAGAAGCATGTTGACGATCATCTTGCAAGACATATACCACAAGTTTCAGCAGCTTTCTCATAATTGCGGAAAGGAGAAGCAGAAAGTTGGTCACCAAAAACATCAACCATTCCAGCCTCCTAAACAGCCCACTTGAGGAGATCCTTCAAGAAAAGTTTATCCATCTTCTGGCAATCAAATTCAACAAAATCCAGGTTTCCCACACAACATAATGCCTCCTCATACAAAACACTTCCACCAGCCTCTTCCACATCATTATGAACCTTAATAATATCCAACTCAAGGATTTTACACTTCCTGAATTTAATGTGACGGTGAACCTGATGCATGGTCGAAATTTGTTTCATCACCCAGGAGTTCTCGTACAGCTCGATGAAAAGCAAGTTGCCTTTGCATTATGTGTTTAGATGGATATGCTTGTCAAAGTTCGAACAATCATAATAACATTAGGGACATGGTGTTAAGTCTCGGCTGCATCGTGCCCACATAAAGGTTTTTGAGTTTACCATGATTTTGATATATGCTGTAGCAGCCACAAACCATCCGTGTTACCCGCGATAGTGGTTCCGCAACCACTATCGCGACGGCGACCGTATCCAAGATTTAGAACCATGTGAAGGACAATCTCTTGGTGCAATTACTAGATGGGAGGTCATGTAGCAACTTATAAATAGATTATATGTTCCCCTTAACTATAACTGCAAATGCAACGCAAGTTGACTAGTTTAGAAGAAGGAGATGAAACTGTTTAAGCCTATATTCTAAAATATCGTAAGGTGTGTGCTAGATGCCAATTAGTTGAATCAAGGCAGCAACAAATATACCATTATCTGAGTGGACTTCGATATGAGCTGAGACTTGAACTCCGTGAACAATTTATTTGTTATTGATCATGCTGAATCTATTGCTAGAAGTAAGGAGGAACTATGAAACATTTGGAGTATATAGGCATAGTCCCTTGCACCATGCTCTGCTAGTCATTCCAAGGTTAGATATCTACTTAATAGTATCCCGATCAAACAGCTGACGAAGGGGATAAGAAAACAGGGAATCTACTGGGTTTCTAGAATCTACTACTCAATCTGAAGATTCTGGATTTCCTCAGGGTAGTGTTTGGGAACTTGTATTTCATTTAAAATGATGGATTTCAAATCTGGAATCTGGAATGTTAAAATTCAATTCCAAAACTAGTGTTTCTTAAAACAATGAGATTTTAGATACCAGAATTTTAATCCCATATATTGTTTGGAAAGTTACTAGAATTTCAAGTCTAATATCAAAATTTCATCTTCATCCATCAATAATCAAGATCTCAAGAGTTCGATAAACATGGATGTTTTTCATGATGAGGCCCCAAAATTGCTTTGAACGAGGATAAATGGCAAAGAAGATTGGAAGCATGAAATCAAAAAAGGAGTATTAAGATAAAAAGCAAATGAGGAGACAGAAAATTGAAATACTGTGCAATGCAACTTTGAAAAATTGAGCTAGAGGGAGAGAGGGGGAGAGGGGGAGAAGGGGAGAGAGAGAGAGAGAGAGAGAGAGAGGGGAAGGGAGGGGGGAGAGAGACAGAGAGAGAGAGAGAGAGAGAGGGGGAGAGGGGCAGGGAGGGAGAGGGAGGGACAGGGAGGGGGAGAGAGAGAGAGAGAGGGACGGAGAGAGAGAGGGAGAGAGAGGAAGGGAGGGAGAGGGATAGGGAGAGAGGGAGGGAGAGAGAGACCAGGTTAGAGCAAAAAAAGAGGTCAACTTACCTAGAATTTGGAATGTCATATAATGAGATGGCATGTGAAATTCCATCCAGTGGACCTATTTGTGAGATGTCAAAAATTTGGCCCGAGTCCAAATACAAACTCTTGTGCTATCCAAACAGCATATTTGGCCCAATTTTGGAATTGAAATTCAAATTCCAATTCCCAATCACACCATTATTCTTCCCTAAGATTTTAGATTAAAGCATATGAGACTACTTAAAATTTTCCATTCACCTATAGCAAATAGGGTAAAAAGGGAGACACAGCTGATAGATGCCCTCACCATACTCTTATGATCAGAAATGAGTATGATAAAAATAAAAGTCGCCATGTTTGATTGACTATACATCCTTTAGAAGGTCACACACTCTTGAACGGTAAAAGTAATGATGAAGAGCATGTGGGGAATGTTTTTACAAGGCCCTGAGACTAGCTTATTCCACCAAATTATAGATGTAAACAATCAAATGTGTGCATGCATGGTTCACCTTGGTGCTTTTTTAAACTTGACATCTTCTAAATTGGTCCATGACTTGGAGTTATGTTGAAAAGTCGCTAACCAGAAAATCTTCCTTATATGACTCTCCATTATGAATTTGTGCAATATGTGGTTTCATACAAGTACCTTTTTTATGATGTTAAACTTCACACCTCCACTTTAAGTGAATTAGACCCCTCAGATTGGCCTTTGCAAACCTTGGAATTGTACCAACAATATTCTTTCTTGGGCCAAGATGAGGCAAGGATCTTATTCCTTCTTGGATATAATCCTCACTATTCATCCCCAACACTTAGGGTGCGTTATCTTCACCATTTTTTTTCATAATTTATTTGAACAAAACTTATCTGAGCTTATATGAACTAAAATTATCTAAACTTGTTGGAGCTTATCGAAACTTATAGAAACTTATTGAACCTTATTTCATAAGGTGTGAGAACTTATTGGAACTTACGAGAACTCATCTGAACTGATCTGGAGTTATTTAGACCCAAAACCTTTTTTTAGAGAGCACCTTAATAGTGGATCTTTGTCTTTTCGTCGTTTGAGGACGAAGCTCAATTTTCATAGGGGGAAAAGGACAGTTTATGTCCTATCCCAGAGTAGAAGTCTAAGTCCAAAGTCTTTTAATAATGGATTCACATTATTCCTCCTTCACTAGCTATAATAATTATATAATTACATAGTCTCCCAATATTAATTATAGTATATTTTAGGAAATTTCTTATTTTTCAAGTCAGTCTCTAGCTTTCACATGCGATCTGATTGTTATGTTTCTCATAGTAGTATAATATGAATTTTGAAGGTCATTTGTTGAGTTTGTAGGGAATTCAATGATCTCCATCAGATAGGTATGATGGCACAGTAAGATTATACAGCAAAATACAAGTAGTGTTGTTACCTGGCCAACAGAACCAAAGCGATACATCACATTTTCTCCCGTGCTATCTGAAGAAGGGGGTGACCAATATGGATCAAAAGCAACTCCACTGACCTGCAAGCATTCAGTTCATATAGTAAGGGGCACATCAGAGGCACCAGGAAAGGAAGAAGTCAGAGCCATAGGAGGCTTGGGATATAACAAAAAGAAAGCATAGCCATGTGTTTGCTGAAAAACTCCACAGAGCGAGTTTGGAATCACCCATCCCTTCCCAGCAGTTCTAACAAACATTGCTTCACCAAGATCCTTGTTCATTTTTTCCCTAAATGATAAGAAATGATCAAAAGAAGGCTTACCCATGAGTTGTGCCCCTCACCCCATGCTATAACCTTGCGATCTTCCATGCTCCAAACTTGAACTAGATCATCCTCACCACCAGTCAGAATATATTTACCATCCATGCTAAGCGAAGAAGAAAATTTTGAGTCAATTGCTTAGAATCATATGATCTGATGAATAATCAACCTAGAATGGTAAGGCATCTATCACATCTGGATATACAAGGATCTCATAATACCACTCCTTCACATTACCTCCATGCGCAGCAGAGAATAGCACCATAATAGCTTTTTCCACCACATACTAGCTGTTCTTTCTGGTAGTCATATACTCTTAAAAATCCTACAAAGCATGAATATCTCATTAATAATTAAGCACAAAATGGTATCAACTCAACTGGTTTAATGTGTATAAGTATAATAATACCATCTCTACCAACAATAGCCAGATGAGTTCCATCAAAGGAGAACGCTATTCTATTGATTGAACCTTGACATATATGCCACCTGGCAATTGGATTGCTCTGCAGTTAAGCAAATCATTCGTGAGAAAAAAGACGGCCTCCGATATTGATATGCTAAAAACCTGTACCCAGAATTGCTGGAGTCATTATGTATGAAGTTCAAGCTTTCTGGATCCTTCTCTTCATACACAATTCAAATGCAATTGCTAAAACATATCTACTATTATGGATATTATATGATAGATTGTTACTTCTTCCATCTAATTTTTTAAATAAAATTTTCTGGTCCTAAAGATCTTAAAGACTTAAAAAAGCATTACGAGCACAAATCTATAGAAGTCAATGAAGAGATGATAGAACCCATGGAAGAGATCTGAACACTGCACTAGCAATGTAACTCTCAGTTGAGATAGTTACATGCTAGAGAACACCCAATCTTGATTCCAAGAATATTTGAACATCAAAGTGAAGCAGAAACACATCCAAAGACAAGATATTAGTTGACTACCTCTTAAGTGAAATCCTCAAGTTACAAAAAGTACATTATAGACATTCTCAACAAAACAGAAAGGTATGGTAAAATTGCACTACACAAGTTGCTTTCCAAGCATTTCATCTCTCTAGTCTACAATATGTTCCCTACTTTTACTTAATACAATATATATACATTGAGGTCACTGAGAAAGTGGTGGGAGGGGAATTCATTAGTAGAACAGGTTCAGCACCTTAAATAATAATTAGAAATTACCTTACTAGATTTTGCATGTGCAATGGAAAATTGAGTTGGATCCTTGATGAGTGGAAAAGACGAATCAACAATAGCATCCTTCCCCTATAAGATTTTGAAAATGTAAGTCTCTTTAGCTATAATGTAAAAGAGGAATAGCAGGAAAGATAGATTACTGAAAATTCAGATATATGAAGCTTGCCTTCTCATACACATACAAGTTTCCATCAACATGAGCAACAACAAATGCACCATTTCCTTGAGGAACCCATGCAACACTGGCACATCGGCTGTTTTGAAAGTTAAATTGTCACGAATTGTCAAAAAAGAGTTGCAAGAACCAAGGGGCTATATATGATTCATGTAACTGAATAGGCAAATATTAAATGCTGAAATGAAATGCAACAACATCCATACAAGACAAGTGCGCTGTCCATTTAATAATACATGGCATATTAAAAGAAACAAATTAAAAGTAACTTCTAGTCTGGAAATAATATAACTTCCTCTTTACCCTCTCAGATAAACTCTTTCTTAAAAGTAACTTTAGCAATTAAAAACTGAAAGATCCCGATCAGTGCATCAAAGTAAGGCACAAATATAAAGACTTTTTGAAATTTGAAACTTTAGTCAGACACTGAAAACATCTAAGACTAAGGTCTTGTTCACTTCACCTGATTTTTACTAAACTAAAATTATTTTTATTAATTAAACTGATATTTAAATTTTACTGATTGAAACTTATTTCACCAATTAGAAACTGATTTTGTTGATTGTTTAGTACATTTCTCTTATGCAGTTTACTCATTTAAACTAATTTTGCACTACATGAAACCCATTTTGCTGACTAAAACTGAATTCTGTTGTTTAAACTGATATTTATTGAATATTCTCAAAGTTGAAGTGACAGAGCCTATATAGATTTATGTATCTTAGCGAAGTAAGGGAACAAAATAGAGTAGAAAAATAAGCATAAAATCTATAAAGTGCAAACTTAAATGCTTAACATGTAAGAGAGCTATTTCACATCAACAATTACATCTTAGCCTATATGATCTCTTGCATGCCAAAAATAGGCCAATCTTAGTGTGCTACTTAGGGAATCAGGGGTGGTAATGAGATAGGCATGTTTGCAAACAGTTCGGGCTTGGATCGGTCAAAGCTCGGCTCGTGGTAGCTCGACTCGGATTTGAGCTCGGCTCAAACCTTAACGAGCCGAGCCAAACTACGCCAAGCTCGGCTCGAAAAGCTCGTGAACAGGCTCGATTTATAAAAAAATTATTATAACTTAAAGCACTTACAAAAGTTATTATAGGCTAAAACACTTAAAGAAAGTTATTATACGTATCCCTTTTATACAATTTTTTTTACATTGAACAATTCATGTTTTTTCTTTTTGTATCATTTTAGATCTAGTTTGTCGATTTTTATGTATATTTGTAATTAATTCATTTGGCTAGCATGTAAAAATGAAACAAAATATGTTCATTCATGTTACTTCTTGAATTTACTCTATACTTCTACAAGATCTGTCAACAATTTTTTGAAATGTCAAATATGAATTTTTTGTTTGGTTTAATGTTGTGTTGGTTTATTTTTAATTGTCTCAAATCGAGCTCGAACTCGAGCATTGAGAGAAGCTCACGAGCTCGAGCCGAGCTTCACTTATGGGGCTCATCGAGCTCACGAGCCAAGTCGAGCTGAGCTAAAAGATAAACAAGCTGAGCTAAAAGATAAATGAGCCGAGCCCGAAGCCCACTACAGTTCGGGCTCGGCTCGTGCGATAAGCACCTCTAGTGCTACTAGCTGAAAGGGCTTCAAATGAGGTCGGTGCATTAGAGCATAACTCAGCCAACAGAAGTGAGAACTAAGCCCCATAAAAGCTTGATTGTCTCCTTAAGGAAACAAATACAAATAGAAGCTGGTATATATTTTGGTGTTTGGTCCAGTGCAATTTCTGAAACACAATTTCCAGTTCAAGCAACATTGTCTAATTAATTGCAAACCATGATTTTGGTTTAAATAAAAACGTTAAGATAAACAAAGGATGCATATAATCAAGGTACGTAAGTAAGCAGTAAACTATCAAGTTATTATGCGAAGTCTAGTCTAAGTTCCCCACCTCGAACCAATGATTGACAACGAGGGAAGAACTTTCTCAATCAAAGTATTGCATATCCAAAGAACATAACTACACTGTTGATTATTTAGTCCAACATTGTACATTATGACTTTATTTTAGAGAGCATGTATGGAACTTGGCAGCAACTTTCTTCATGTGGTTGAGTCCAAATAGTTTCATAGGATTTTGTACATTAGAGAACCTTAAAAACTGAAGGGTAGGAAACTAAGGGTATTACTTTTTACGTAGCTTAGACAATGGACCACATAAGAGCAATTTACAACTAGTGTACACTTTCAAGTTATGTAAGAGATGTTGACAGTAAGAAGAATCAAGCTAACAGTTGAAAACTACCCAACCTTAAAACAGATTTCCTAAATGAAGGTTTTGCAAAAGGTTGTGATGTAAGCTGCATTTGCATTATGATTGATCATGTTAGACACTTGAAATAGACTCAAGACCAGGATGGTAGGAAAGTATAAACATTGATATAAAATTCTTTTTTCCAATCAATAATATAGACATGTCCATATTCCAATCAATTGAATTTCCCCAAATCAAGCTGAATCAGGAAAACGAAGTCTAGACAAATTAAGACTGTTCTTCTCATTGATTCAGTCAAATAAGCTAAAAGTCTATATGGAAATCCAACAACGGAGGAAAACAACAAATGAGCCTTTGTAGAGACAACAACACTATAAATTACATCTAAAATTAATTTTCCCTGAACTTGAACAAACCATTGCTCAACTAACGTTAAATGCGGGTATAGGTCTTGCCTGTTATTAGCAGAGCCATCTTTGTTATAATGGTGAGCACCAATGACTTTCTTTCCAATATCTTGCAACTGCTGTCTTAGGGAAACCGTGTAGACTGCAAAGAGAAAGGCATATACATGAGATGATATATTTTAAGGAATTAAAAAAAAAAAAAAACCCCAGTGAAGCAACTACCATCTCCGGAGTTCAACCCTATGAGTAAGTCATGGCCATCCTTAGATTCAGGATTAAAGGCATGACATACAGGATTTGAATTGGCAAAGTGTATGGATTTGATGGGATCCTACAAAAGCACATGGATCTCTTAAAAATAAACATATAATAATCCCGATAAATCAAACAACATGAAAAAGGGCGAAAGTAAAAAAAGGAGCTTCACCTTCTCCTGTGAATTTACGTCGCTAATATACAAAGTGTCTCCCACATTAAATATCATGTACATTCCTTTACCATCAAAATTGGTAACTGGCACATTGCTAGCGTTACTAGAGCTTCCAAGAGAAGCAGTTTTGGTAGCAGCAGCAGCAGATTTATTAACTCCATTGACTCCTACAAAACTAAGAGCTCGCCCTCCATTACTCGTGCCTAGCAACTTTGCAGCAGCTGACCTTACGCTACTAGTTGCATTATAACCCGAGCTCGATGTGGGTGTTGTTGATGCTGCTTTCTCCTTAAGATTAGCTAAAGTTACCTAAAAACAAATTTTCCAACAAATAACAATCACATACCACTAAAAACCTTAATCACAAAACGCATCCAGAGGAAAAAAGGTCAGATTATCGCTCAAAAGTCAACATAACTAACGCAAATTTCGAATCATCCAACCACAAATTCATTAAGTGGAAATAACAGCTAATAAAAAAAAACAAATAGGAAAATCACACTTAATGTTGTAAAGGAAATTCAGCAATAACAGAAGAAAACTTATATCAAATCTCGTATTTAGATGATACGATTGTATATATTTCATATAAAAAATTTTCACGACTGTATATTTAACTTCTACGACTCTATTAGTAGCATTTTAATTACGAAAATGTCATTTGATTCACAAAATTCGTTCATCTCGGAGATGAACTAGCCATTTTCGAGCGGCCACTCGTTCATCTCCGAGATAAACATAACAATACTTAACTTATCTCAAATTCTTGTATTTAGATGATACGACTGTATATATTTAATTAAAAAAAGGAAAATCACGACTGTAAATTTAACTTCTAGGACTCTATTCGTAGCATATTAATTATCTGATTCACAAAATCCGCTATTTTCGAGCAGCCACTAGTTCATCTCCGAGATAAACAAAACAATACTTATCTCAAATTCTCGTATTTAGATGATACGACTGTATATATTTAATTAAAAAAAGGAAAATGAAGACTGTAAATTTAACTTCTTCGACTCTATTAGTAGCATATTAATTACGAAAATGTCATTTGATTCACAAAATTCGTTCATCTCCGAGATAAGCAAAACAATACTAATCTCAACTTATCTCAAATTCTTCTATTTAGATGATACGACTGTATATATTTAATAAAAAAAGGAAAATCAAGACTGTAAATTTAACTTCTACGACTGTATTCGTAGCATATTAACTACGAAAATGTCATCTGATTCACAAAATTCGTTCATCTCGGAGATGAACCAGCCATTTCTCCATATTCAACATCAAAAGTTTACAAACAATAGAAGAATCAAAGAAAAACGATCTAAGTAACACGATGAATTGAAGAAAAAAGGAAGAGAAAAATACCTGACAGACGGATTTACCGTGAGAAAAATGGAGCAAAGCAGAAGGATGAGACTTCTCGGAATGAAGATTGTAGCGGCCTTCAGGAGTTTTGAAGTAAGTTTTAAGTCCGACAACGGGAGTTGAAGCACCGCCATTAATGGTGGAGCTGTTGGTGGTTGTGCTATTATTCATCGTTTCGGCGGCGATGATCGACGATCGTGTTCTTCGCTGAGCATTTGTTTATGGCATTACTTTTAGGTTATTTTTCTCAACTCTTTCTCTCTCCTCCTCTTGCAAGATAGAGAGATAGAGACTTATGGAACATGAACCAGGAATGTATGTTTGTGGAGTTTCTCTCGGATCAAAATAAATTTCAATGGAAGGTTTGATTCAGTATTGCGTGGTGTAAGTCGGGTTTTCTTTTTGTTTTTGGTATTGACTAAATCGGAGATCGGCGATTTTGGCTTTTGACGGGTTCAGATTGGAGCTGTCAACTACGGAGCACTGGTCGAGTTTCGGTCGGGTCTTTTTGGGTTTACATTGTATTGTGTGGGACCTATTAAACTTGTCTGTTTATCTCTTTTATCTAAGGGAGGGGGGAAGATGGTATCCGCTTTAAAAATATTAAATTACCCTTAATGATCTAAGTAATGGAATGAAAAAAATTATAAAAGAAAACAATTTAAGAAAGCTTTTCCATTCGACAATCATTCTAAACAAGTTAAAAATGGTATATGCATCAAATACTTCAATCGTAAAAAATAAATGGACAAAATATCTTAACCTTTTTCTATAAGAGAAAACAGATACGTAACGTCCCGCAAAAAAATTGAAACACTCATTATCTTTAATTCTCTTTAATCAAGTCAAACCAACTCATTATTTTTGTTCTTTCTCCTCAAAAGTCATTCACAAAAAGTTAATATTAAAAATCACTCACAACCTTTGTTAGTTTTTTAAACTAGCAAATTAGTATATCTAAATTCATCTAACTATTAATCTTTGGAAAAATTGATTCTAATAATCCAACTTTTGGGCGTTCGGGCAAAATAATCCAACCTTTTATCCCAATTTTTCATAATGCACCCCGAGGCCGTGACTTGTTGGAATGGTAAAAAAATTTTTTTTTCATTTTCTCCCTTTAATCTCCCTCCCTTTGTTTTTCCCTCCTCCCTCCTCCCCTGCCTCCCCGAGTCATGAAGAACCACCCCCACCCCACCACCCCCGCTGGCGACCCCCACCCCACCCCAGCCCCCACCCCCACCCCCCACGATCCCCCCCTCCCCGCTCACGATCCCTGCCCCACCCCCACTCCCTACTCCCTGCGAACAACCTCGCCCCACCCCCACCCCTTGCGAATAGCCACCTTCCCCTTTGTCACGGCATCCTCATTGTCTCCCTCCACTCGCCTTCACCCTTGTCGTCGTCCTCCACTCGTAATCTCAGAGACGAGACGCAGATTTTCTTCACGGGTTGGTGATGGTTAGTCGAGGTGGGGTGAGTTGTGGGTCGGGGATGGCGAGAGAGAGAAAGAGATTGGTGGGAGGGGGGTAGGGTTGCGGGTGCGGGGAAGGGGAAGGAGGGGGTTTTGGTGGCTAGGGAAGGGGAGGGAGGGGGTGGCCGTGGGTGGGCAAGGAGAGGGAAGTGGGTAGGGGAAGGGGAGGGAGGGGTGGGTGGGTGGGGGAAGGGGGGGAGGGGGTGGCCGTGGGTGTGCAAGGAGAGGGAAGGGGGTGGCAGTGGGTCATCAACTTGTTTTGACGGAGTCGGGTGCATTATGAAAAATTGGGATAAAAAGTTGGATTATTTTGACGGCCCAAAGGTTGGATTATTAGAATAAATTTTTCCTTAATCTTTCACATTTTAAGTTTAATCATAAATATAGTACCGATGGAGTATATAATAGAATAACAAGTTTTGAAATTAACGCACGCATCGCGTGCTATAAGGCTAGTTTGATATAAGTAAAGAAAAATGTAGTCATGTGGGATCTTCTTTGATTCATCTTAATGTGTACTTTCCAAATATATAATTTTTATAATTTTCTCTTGTATATAACTCAAAATATTAGGGTTTAGAATTGTGTCTCGAAAAATCGTGCAAAAAGAATGTAGCAATTAAAAAGAGGCTGAGGGAATATTAGGTACTCCCTTTGTTTACAAATAATTGTTATACTAACACTTTTCATGCATGTTAATGCAAAACTCGAAGACTAATATCTATAGTTTTGTATATTTAAAAATTATAAAACGTACATATTAATAAAATACATATTAAGGCGAATATAACACGATCCCCGCTTGACTAAATTTTGTTCACATATAAATCATAAACGACGAGTCAAAGTGAAAATTGTGAATAGTGTAAAATGTCAAAGTATAACAATAAAAAAGTGGAGGGAGTATGATGAATTACTTCCTCTCTACTTTCAAGGATGCAAGTCATGCAGCATATACTTTTTAGATTTTTCAAAAGGTTGCAACATCTCGATATTTAGCATAGTATATTATTGAATGGATCAAAACTACCCTTATTTACTCCTCAATTTAAAATATTTGATTATTGACAATGGCAAAACTAAGTCGTTACTAGTCTCCTAAAGTCAAATAAAACCTAACTACACTACTAAACTAAGTAAAGTGACAAGTAAGGGTCATTCTTCCACAAGGACTAAGGAGCACCAATATGTGTTAATTTAACAATAAGTTAAGTAGAAGAAATCATCAAGTTTTGGTTAAACTAAGGGTATAAACTATTGAAATCAAATTAGGAAAAGCACTAGGAATGGGAAAACACCACAATCATAGTTCACATCCAACAACCGAGTAGAGATATAGGGATTGACATGTAGTGGGGATATGCAAAAGGGAACAAACAAACCTAAACACCTCATAAAATCGTTGTTAGGGAGTTGGGAGTCCTAATTATGGCAACAAAACCTATATTTCGAGGTGTTATCACCTAACTAGGCCAAGTTAGGAATTGAAATCAAACCCAAGTTAATAACAATCAACAAGTGATGTATATCGACTAATCGATCAATCATGAAGATTGACCACATAAAATAAAACCATTAAATGGATATGAAAGGATCAAAAGGTGATGGAGCTCACATTAATTATAACCCCGTTGATTAATTGGGTCCCTCGAAAAAAAAAGCAAGGCGTGGACCGTGGTTGAAGCTTATGAATAGTAATGTCGGGAAAAAAGGGGTAACATAAACACCCCAAAAGTCGAAGATGGGAGTAAGAGGATCTTTTTGGTAGAGAATTGGAGGGAGATCGGTGGGATAATAATTTGCTAGGAAGAATGTTGTGGAGATAAGTTGTCTTTTGTAATGCATGATGCCAAAAAAGATGGTGAGTACGGAAGCATGAGCAAGCGAGTGCGAATAACATTGATTAAGAGATCGGATTTTTAGCTCGATTTTGCCATTTTGGGAGGAGGAATAAGGACGGGAAAAGGCGAAATGACATACCATTAGTCTCCACAAAAATCCCAAACCTTCTGATTATCATACTCCCTACCATTATCACATTGAACATTTTTGGCATCTAGTTCAAATTGGGTTCGAAAGAAGGTGTTTAAGGATTGAAATTTGGAAAAGACTTGAGATTTTTTTGAGAGCAAACGAAAAAGGTCCACAAGTACTTAGAAAAATCTATCCGAAAAAAAAAACATAACAACGATGTCCTTCAAAACTTAACATTGGAGATGTCCATAAATCGGCTATCACCATCTATATCCAAATGCTTATAGATGTAGTTGAAAGCAACTTAATATGTTTCCCAAAAAGCACAAGAATGAGAATTTTGCAGAGCTACGAGCTCGATTACATTGATCAAATTGTTCTGTTTCGAGAGTTTAAAATAGACGCTCCGGGTGAATTGGCGGTCATGCTAAAGAGAAGAAGCTAGAAAAGAAGATGAAGAGGTGGCTTTGATTTGAGGATTTGTGGTGGTGATGGGGTAAAAATCTCCCGTGCTCGCACCTCATTAGACGTCTCCCCGTCGAGATATCCATCAACAATAACACCATTATCAATGGTGAATTTCCTAACGACAACAAGCTTTAAGGTTAAATTAGGAGCATGAAGAACATTTTTGAGGGACAAGGGAGGGTTCGGGGTGGGTAAATGCGCATGACCATAACCATAACCATAAATGGGAATTATTTGACCCTTTCACCAGAGTAATGCCTTTTTATTGCTCAAATAAAAATAAGACATGAGATTACCTGACGTGGAGGTTATATGAGAGGTGGCGCCGAGTGTCCATATACCAAGTGGAATCCGCGGGAGTAAGTGTCATAGTGTGTGAAACGCGGAAGCAAGATGCAGCTAGGAACATAGGTGGGTGCGTTAGCGGCCCGTATAGGCCTAATTTGGATGTGGGCCCGGCACACTGGGGCCTTCGTTTGGTGGCTTGGACCGATAGGGTGGGCCCGAGAAGGGCGTTGGTATGGGCAAGGAGGTAGTATCGCCCATTGTTGAGGCACCCAACGTCGACCACGGGCTCGTTGGATCGGCGACGGAGGGCATTGCCCACGAGGCTCTTCTTTGTCCGCGCACCCGCATCCTAACCACCACCCGGAGCGTCCACCACCATCGCGACCCCTTCTGTCGCCCCGACCACCCACCCAGGGAATTTTTGTTTTTATTGTGCGAACCACGGTGACCCCTTTCTTGCCATAGTGAGGATGAAAAGATGTCGGGGAGAGGCATCACCGTCTCGAGTCACCATGGCAGGCGAAACTCATGAAGCATTTGAGCCGAAAGCCTTTTCTTCAAGGAGAGAGACTCGAGCAGACCTCGGTGAAGGAAAGCCGAGGTTTACTTTGCTCGATAATGGTGCCGGCGCCCCTTGTGGGGCCTCGATAAAGCGGCATGTGAAGGACTAGACGTTATCGAGACACCGAGACCCCTTACTCAAGTAGTGATCGGAAAGGATTTTGAGACGTTGGCAATATGCCGAAGCGCGTTCGGAAAATCACCCATCTTCACATGTGTGAAATCCTATTCAAGAGCAACGGCACGGGCCGTTTGGTTATCTTGGGAAGATGTCGCAGTCCATTCCACGCGGCCGTGGCCGTGGAATCGGAATGCGAGAAAAGTATGAAGAAGATCGGTTGATATGGTGGCATATATCAATTGTAGAAACGGTGGCATCAAGGTAGACCACGTGTCCTTTTCCTCATCGGTGAGTTTTCGCTTTCGGTCTTGGTTTAGCGGGGGAATAATATAGAGCAGCTTCACCACGGTGAGAACGAGCATGGAATTTAAACGGCTACGCCCGGGCATTGTAATGTTTGGTTTCCATGTCAAGAACAAGAGGATGTAGTTTCTTGATGTTCGTGATGGTGAGACTTAGGATGAAAATGTGATTCGGCCATGGGAACGGAAGAAGAAGAATGGAGAAGCAAGAGAAAGAGTCTGAGCGGCGCCCGAAGATAAGAGGGAAGAACCCTGGTCTCGTGATGCCATGAAAGAAGATAATTCCTCGATCTTCTCATTTATCCAATAATGGAATATATACAACAAAGTATCCCCAACTACTTAGCTATATATTGAAAGCTAATATTCACGTATATAGGTACTCCCCAAGTTCGCTATCGGACACACTTCTTGTGGCCGACACTTGAATAGCTTAAAACACGATCTCACCGAGAAGACCCAAGCCATTTCTAATAACAAGTCAGAGATGATGTTCACGGTCACGGTAAAGGGCAAAACAAGAGGAATCTTCCCTCCCCGGTCGGGACTCATCACGATTCGTACACGTGTGAAAGGATTACACATCTGACGGATATGAACAATACTACTATAAATTTCTCAGCAGTACTATATGCAACGGTACATTCCTAAACCCTCCCTTCCTCTCTCTCTCCCGAAATCCCTCGGACACATGCGGCTTGAGCGTCGGAGGGGTTTCCTCGCGTCCCCCGAGGGTAGTTTGCGTTTGTTCTCTTGCGGACTTCCCAGTCTCGGACACCCCTCATTTATTGACGGACGTCTACGAGTCCTCCACCGTTTCAACTCCGAAATAACTTGGCGGTAGAAGGAGGGGCCTCCCGTCTACGTGGCACGTCATGGATAAGCGGTAACTCGAGTCGTGGTCCACCGGGGGTTTGAAGTCGGCCACGGGTTTTCTCGACTTGTTATCCACCGGACACGTGTCGGTGCACCACGGAACCGGCCATAATGTGCCGAGAGCAACAACGACCTGGCGTCCTCCACGAGAAACTCATGTAACTCTCGGGTGAACAGACCTTTGGTGGTGTCCCATCCAATCTAACTCAACGATTCGATTCTCTCTGAGCAACCCCAAGCATGGCGTCATTCATCCAAATGTTATCGGGCACTCCTCTACTATTAACACTTGCTGCAACAGCCAATCACACCGGGCTCACGGTGAAACGTTAGCAATACGCCCTTAAGGAGGATGCGTACGTTTACTCGAGAGGAACACCGAGATGGAGAGACAAATTGATGACCCCGAGGAATATGAGGAAGTTGTCTTGGAAACCTAGGATCTTAATAATTCGGAGAAAATGAGAATCAAAGTCGCTCCCACCAGAGTGCAACACCTGATAGTGTTAGTAACTATTCGGTTGGCGGACATTTGTTTATCGAGCCCAGCCTCTCTCCATTCGTGCCGAGAAATTACTAAATCACCCGATGCTGAGAATCAAAATGCCATCATGCAAATATACGACGGCTTGGATCACGGCGATCGCGTCGCCGACTTATAGAGGGGCACATGTATCTGTACCTGAGTGAATCCCTATGCAGTGCGAGGTGTTCTGAATCACTCTCGGCTGGCATTGCTCGGACTTGGTTTAAGAGTCTCAGGCACGGTAATGTATCCGGTTTCTCTCGAATTTTGTCATCTATGTTCGGTACTCACTTTGTAATCGATAGACGCCGTGAGCGCCCTATTGAGGAGCTGTCCGATTAAACGAGGAGGGAGCACGAATCTCTGCAGGGACTACATTGGGCGTTTTCAATGTTGAGGACGTATCTATTCCTAGGTTGCAACAGGATGTAGCGGTCCTAGCCTTTCAAATGAACGGGAGGCGAGAGAAGGATGCCGTGTTGAGAAACCATCTCGGCCAAAAGACTTTCGCGTCCCTAGGGGCCAAAGTGTTGGGAAAAGCAAGCGATTTCATAAGAGGAGAAGAATTTGACAAGGCAGCTACTTGATCATTATCGTGAGTCCGAGTAAGAAAAAAAAGGACGAGTCACGGAAGGACAAGGGTCCACGATTTCAATGATCGTGGCCGAGATGAAAGGAAGGAATCGACATGTTCAAGAAAGGTAATGACCAAGGGCGTGGTGGCCAGAGAGAGGTGAACCGCAACGAGAAATGTTGGTGCGTACACCCGGCTCACGACTTCCGAGGGCACGAATATTCACCATGAACAAGGAAAGTGATAAATGGCAACGGCCAAGAAAAGATGTTTCACGAGAACCACGAAGCAAGACTAAGTGGTGTGATTTCCATGGAGATCCACGACCACATAGTGAAGATTGCCGAGGCACTTGAAGGATAATTTGGAGGATCTTATTCATGAGAGGGTATTTCACTGTCTGAAAGTTCGACCAGTGAAGGTGACTTATTGGTAGAGTCTAGGGATGAAAATGTCCAGTCTCGAATAGGAGAGATTCATGTGATTAGTGGCGGCCCCGATTCATGGCGGAAGTGTCGGTGGAGGCGAAAGGCTAGCTTGAAGGAGTTCGACCTATCGGGGTAAATTCCATTTAGATGAGAGTTGCCGTTGGAAGAAGCCATTGGCCATCCCGCCGTGTCGTTCTCGGTAGAAGATGCAAAGCATATGATATATCCCATGATGATCCATTGATGGTCACTGCGAAAGTGGCGAAGCTGTTCCCGATTCCTCGAATCTTAGTAGATGGAGGGAGTTACACTTGACATCCTATTTCCCTCGACTTTTGAGAAGTTGATGATTGAATGTGCGAGCATTTGCGGCCGGTACGTTACCGGTGATAGGGTTCCCCGGGTGGATCGGTAATTCTAAGAAGGGATTATAAAGCTTCCGGTTAGAGTTGGCGAGAACGATGGCTGTGCGAGATATAATGGTGGAATTCCTTGTAGTGGACGTCCGGGAGCGTCCGTGCTACCGTAGTAGGAAGGCCAGCTTATTCATGGCCCGTTCAAGGAGTAGTCTCCACCTATCATCCTAACAATGTTGTCGACGTATCCCAACCGAGATACGACAACAAAGATCGAAGGAAATCAAGAAACAGCTAAGTCGTACTACTTAACGGTTTTAAACGGCCGTCACGAAGGATCCCTGTAGAAGATTTGAGTCGCCCAGCAAGAAAAGAAAAGAGCTAAAAGAAAGCAATGGCGAGAGGAGGAACAATCGGAGAAAAAGAAATGAGGACGCCGTGGAAATAACCATGGAAGAAGTGGAAACTCGGCAGGATGACTTACGAGGCCCAAGCCGACGGGCGGAGTCTAAGCGAGAAATGTTGGCGGACAACCCGGGAAGGACGGTGGGCCTCGGAGCGGACATAGACCCAAAGGTCGGGATCCAACCACAGTGACTCTCCTCCGAGAAAACAGGCGCGTATTCGCGTTCTCGGCGGATGAGATGTCGAGGGGATTGACCGGCCGTGATGGTTCATCGTTTGAATGTCGACAGCGCTATCTCCGTGATCTGTCAGAAAGAAAAAAGAATTTTACGCCGAGAAGAACAAGGCCATCAAAGAAGAAGTTGATAAGTTGCTAGCGGCTGATTTTATTGAAGCACTGTGATTACCCGGAATGGTTGGTGAATATGGTTATGGTGAAAAAGCGAATGGCCCGATAGCGGTAGTATGTATTGTAAATTTTCCCAGATCTTAACGAGCTTGTCCAGAAAGGCGATATCGCTACCAAGAAGTTGATTGATTGGTGGACTCTACTAGTGGCCCTCGTCGTTATTAAGTTTCATGGACGCATTCTCGGGGGTATCACCAAATCCTCAGTCCTCCCGGGCGGCAGCGAAGAAAAATGCTTTTATCGCGAGGCTATGTAGTTTCCGACTATAAAGCAATGCCTTTTAGTTTAAAAATATACTGGAGCCACGTATCGAAGTTGGTCGACAAAGTGTTCGTGGACCGAGAAGGGGAGAAATATAGAGGTATATGTGGGCCGATTCAATCGTCGAAGCGAAGCTGGCTACTGAGCACGTAGGCGACCTAAAGGAGACTTTTAATACTTTGAGAAGGTCCAAGATGAGACTCCAAGCCCAAAGAAGTGTGTTTTTGGGGTGAGAGGCAGGAAAGAATTCTAAGTTCATGGTAATTGAGAGAGAGGAATTGATACCACCGCCGGATAAGGTTCGAGACTGGTAATGGACTTCCAGGAACCCGAAGGTGTCGAAGATATTGAGAGGTTAACGGGAAGGATGGCTGCGTCTTAGACCGGTCTCCATTTCAAACTGTTTAATAAGGCCTTACCCTTTTTCTCATTGTTAAAGAGGAAATAAGAAATTTGAATGGGGAGAAGAGCGAGAACAAAGCTTTCATCGCAAGGTCGAGGAGACATTTGAAAGCTCTTCCCTACCATTTCTCGACCGAGAAGGCAGAATCCTGGCTACGCAACAATACATCTCGGCCTCGCCGAAAGCTATCGCGGCCATACTTGTTAGACGAGGTCAAAGAAAAGGCAACAACTGATATATTTTTGTCGGTCGTATCTGAATGGGCGGAAAGCCGCTACCCGAGCTGGTCGGAAGATGGCGTTAGCGTATAATCGGTTTGATAAAGCTCGAGGCCGTATTTTTAGTTGTCATCCCCTCTCACCTCCTCGACAAACCCGGCCTCAGTGAAAGCATTGCAAAGATGGACAATTCGGGCCGCCACGCAGTGGGCGGTTGAGTTGTCCGTACGAAGCGTCAGTCTGAGCCTAGAAGCCGCTTTGATAAAAGCGCTGGCTATTAGCCGGACTTTATTGTAGAGACGTCTCATGAAGAAGAGGAGCATGTCGAAGGGAAAGCATGGATGTTGGAAGTAGAAGGCTCATCGTGTGTGAAGCGGATGAGGCTGGCATTATGATGACTAGCTCGAGAGGAAATGTTTTTAGTACAATAAGCTCAGTTTACTTTTAAGGCCTCGAATAATGAAACGAGAGAATGAGGCGCGATTCTTGGATTGAGAATGTGTATAGGCTTCTTTAGGTTTAAGAGTGTATCTCACAACGGACTGCCCTGACTCGTCAATGGGCGGTTGAAAAGGAGGGATTTGAGGTCAGAAGTGGTATGCGAGAAATATGTCGAAAGGCTGAAGTAATGATAATGAGGTTGGATCATTTCGAAATTTAACCATCAAGGCGGAACTGACACAAGCGGGATGCACTTTCTAAGTTGGCGAAGCTCTGATTCTCGAACATAAAGGGATCAGTTATGGTAGAAATTACCGAAAGAAAAAACTTGCGAGAAGATGCGTGGCTAGTGAACTCCATCGATCAACGGGGTGAGTGGTTCGACAGTGCAGTGGCGTCTCAGTTGGCCGGGATCACTTCCTCGAAATGCTATGGAAGCCGGAGGTAAAGCGGCAAGCCGGTTGGTATGTCGTCTACCGGAATGAGATCTGTATAAGAAGTCCTTCGTCTATGCCGTTATTAAAATGTGCGAACGACGTAGGAATCGGCAAAACCATTGGAAGAAATCCGTGAAGGAATTTTTGGGAACCATATTGGTGGAAAG